>JACFYI010003776.1:1751357-1775991 GCA_014898755.1 Handroanthus guayacan
TTTTTTTTTAATGAATGGCGATAGAAAGACTTGTAGGAAAATCCGTAAATTAATATACTTTAGTTAAAATTGGAGAATACTTGTGAAAGCACCAAATCTTTTTTCGACAAGAATGATAGACTAAAGTTTCATGTTTTGTACTCAAAAGAAATTGTTGGGCTTTTCCCAGCAAAACAACTTCTCCATCTTATATTTTTTCAGACAGCATCTTCTTCTTCGCTTTTTTGAATTTAATTCATTTATTTATATTTATAATACCTTTTTTTTCTTTTTGTTTCATTCAGCATCAAGCTTCAAGGAATTAGGTTGCCAATGTATAACTAGTAAAATCAAATATCAAATATATATATATATATATAAACACAATCCAAATCTGATTTTGCTGATGTTACTATCACTAGATTGAAATTTAACCACTAATTTAAGGAATATATTCCACATACGGACAAAAGCAAGTGGATTTTGGGTTAAGTATTACCGTGAGTTATGGGTCCCCAAAAGACAAAAAGATTAATTAATAAAACCAACCGCTAATATTGATTCCAAGAGCTTTGATAAAGATTAATTAGCTAATGTTGATTTCTTTTATTTTTTTTTTAACTTTTCTTACGAAACCCTAGATTTTTTCAAGAGACAGTTCATTATACAAAAACAGCTTCATTACACCAATAAATAAATAAGTAATTACATAAAAAATCTATGTCAACTATAATAACTGACAAATAAGTATATAAGCTTATTATTAAATAGAAAAATGTTGTAAACTGTAAAGCTCTAATCTTAATCATTCATTTAAAAATAATATAAAGAGAACTATTAAATATTTCTTTCAATTCTATCATTGATCTCTTCAAAAAAGTAAAATTGTACATTAAATTATTCTCTTACCATACTCTTTTTGTGGAAGTGCTTAATGTCAAAGAACAACGGAGTACAGTTAGTGCTCATCACTTCGAGTGGACTTACTTTAATATTATGCAGTATTCAAGAATCGAATGATAAGAGGTTGTACCTTAGGACTTGGTAAAATTATACTTTTCGAGGAAGCTATTCCCTTTTCTATTGGCTTAAAAGAAGGAAGAAGCCATGAGAAGAAAAGAGAAACAAATCAATGGTAGGGGTGGTTTTATCAAGATTTTAGTAGGGCTTTTTGAGGACATAATTGAGGAGATTTGTGGTTTGTGGGCCCTTGTTTAACTCCAAATTGAAGAGGGATGGACCAAAGAAGGAAAAGGAGCTTTGAACACCTCAAATTCTGTATTGTAATTGATGTTTTCTATTTAATTTTATAAATACACGTTAAATACGTTATTCTTAATATGAAAATCTACTCATATTTGCGTGCTTGAGTTTCACTTATGTTGTGAACTTGACACATTGTTGTCATAAATTCTATGCAATATAATCAATGATGTCATGTCCTAATAGTAAGGTGGAGGTCTTATGACTCTAAAAATTATAAATTCAATTTCAACTAGTGTGCAGGGTTGTTTTCTATCATATCGTAGGTTTGAAATTTTTTCTACCGAATATAAGCTCTGTAATTTTTTTTTTAATTGTTATGATACTGATATTTGATTGTTATAAATGTATCAATATATCGATTAAATGTTATAAGTATTTTCTCTAAAAAAAGAAAAAGATATTTAATATAATATATTTTTCTAAATTAACATTTGATTGTTGATCACATATGCTGAACGTGTATTTATCAAATTAAACCACTTATATTCTTATCAAAAAAAAAAATTAAACCACTTATATAATTAAAAATAAATTAAATAAAAGAAAAGAGCTAGATGTTTTTATTCTTTAGAATCCCCTAATTTCAAAATCGACAATATCTTCACGTGGGAGATGACTCATGTATGATGATGACTATGATGAAAACAAAAATAGGATAAGAAGGGTCACATCTTACTCTTATTGCTAGGTGTAACACAAAATTTGCTAAAAAAAACAAAAATAATGTTATTTTAATGTTGGTGGGGCGCACCAAATACTATAAAAGAAATGCCAATTTATGTCATACAAAACATTAGGTTATATCGTAGGTTTATTGTATGGTCATTAATCAAAGAAAAGTCCAAGAACTTGAAACTTGAGACGACTCAAAGATTGAAAAATATGACCCATCTTTCGGCACACATATCTTGACAGCGATGTGTCGTCTCACCAAACCGAAAGCCTAACTTATCTTAAAGATGCCCAAAAAAAATATGGTTTAAAAAATTCTGAAAAATTGAAATTAAAATAAAGCTGCCAAACCATCTACCCGTTGATCCAATCCAAATCTTGTCTGGCCCCACCTCTTGCTCGCTAACTTTTTCATTGTGTTTTCTCTTTTTTTTTTTTTTCAAACTAAAAATATATTAAAATGTCCAAATATTCTAATTAAATATTCGTCTTTAACTAGTTTTCTAGTTTTTTTTTAATATTTTTCTAATACCCAGGAGATGTTTGCAACAACTTTTAAAAAGTATTTTTTACCTTTTAATTTTAATTAAGTTGTTTTCTAGTATTTGATAATACTATTTTCACTTTCGATTTTAGCCACAAAAAAAAAAAAAAAGAACAACTAAGAGTTAAAACAAACTCATCGAAGTTTAGCAACTTCTTAGAACTTTTTACTTTTATTTTCAAATACTTTCAAATTTTACTAAAACTTTGTCCACAACCTTTCCTTTTTTTTGTTTTCTTTTTCCACAATTTTTCACTTATCCAAAAAGCAGAAGTTCTTACCAACACCCCCTTATGTAAAATACAATTACATACTTCCAAAAAATCTATATATTAGGTCAACTTGTAATGTTTTGTAGATTACTCTATATTTTTTATCAATTGAACTAACAATAAGAAGTTTAGTTGTAATTTTCTCAATTTACTAAAGTGTTTATGTAATTAGATCAAACTTAAGGAATATTTCGGTAATTATCTCATTATGTAAATTATGGGGGGATTAAGCAAAGTGCTTCTTTTCTTTTTTTTTTCATTTTTTTTTCATTTTACAAGGGGAATTGAGTAAAGTGATTTGGCGCTTTCTATACCTTTTATCTATAGTTTTCAGGTGTGCAATCGTGTATGGCGTACCCAACACTAAAGGTTTCTTATAAGTAAAACATAAGCCTTTTTTGCTTTTCCTTTTTTTTTTTTCCTTTTCATTTTTTTCCTCCTTAGGTTCTAAGGAAGTTATATTCTATTATCTTTCATTTTATGTTTAACTTTATAAGCAGATGACAATGGTTACCATTTTCTTTTTAACATTTTCCCAAACTCTACTCTTGGAAATGGCTTAGCAATAACATAATTATTTCTCATAATAAAAAATAAAAATTATTCTAGTACACTATCAAAAAACTAAGCATTCATTACTAAAAAAATTGCTGGAAAATTAATTTTGTAACTAGGGCTATAACTTAACGATAAACTATTCCTAGTAGATGTTAATTTTTACTATTAATTATAGTCAATTTTATAGTTAAAGTTAGCTATAAGAGTATCTGCTACAGATTTGGCTACGAATTAACCTTAGCGGAATTCGTAACATATACTCTTGTAGCTAAGTTTAACTACAAAATTGACCATAGTTAATAATAAAAATTAACATTTATTACCGATAGCTCGTAGCTAATCTATAAGCCTAGTTATGAAATTAATTTCATAGCAATATCTTTCATAGCAAATGCCCATGATTTTTTGTAGTATTAATTTAATTAGTTAAAATTTTGCAATTCAGTCATTTAATTATATACGTTTTCTTTTTTTAAAAAATCTATAAGGTAAATACATTTCAACTACCTATACTCTTTATCAAAGCACCAAATTTCTTTTACTGTGTTTTGATGTAATCTTCCTAAAAATATTCTTTAACAAAATACGAATCCTTTTGTAGTGTGTTTCTATAAGATTTTTCTGAAGTGCCCTTATTCTTTGATTAAATCTTATAACTGCAACCAAGTGTGAAGTAATTACTAGTAAAGACTCTTAAACTTTAATTACATTAATGAGTTTGAGAGTTTTTGCCAAAATAGCTAAATTAAGTGGAGGCTCCATTATACAGTCACTATGGAGCCTCCACCTTGCAATCCAATCAATTTATTTATTTATTATTATTATTGTTGTTGTTATTGTTGTTGTTGTTGTAATCCGATGAAGGGGTTGTGACCCTTGTTTGAATACGTTTTCATTCCACCTCTAAGAAACCTTTTTTTTTTTTTAAGAAAAAAGAATTAAATTGAATGCAAACAATATTGACCGAGAATATGGTGAAAAAAATATTTGATTGGGAGATAATTTTGACCATTTTCCTTTAGAAAATATGCAAACGCAAACCATTTTGCCCAAATTTTGACTCTGCACTCGCGTGATTGAGAAGATTCTAGTCGTGGCTCATTTCATTTGACCAGAAGTTTTTTCCCCGGTCAGTGCATGTGCCAGTTTTAATACCTCACAAACCGGAAGGAATAAAGAAAGGAAAGGTGGGAAATGAACTGGGTTTGCTTGAGGATGACGCAATTTATAAAATTAAATTGCATTCTAATTAAAGACTTTATAATTAGTAAAATAATTTGAATTTGTCGATGAGACCTTGTCCTATGGTAAAGTAAAGATTTCAAAAGTTTGATTACCACCCATATGCAGGACTAATTTTTTACTGTTTGATATATTTAATTGAAAATTTTGATATTGTACAATATGTGTTTGATCTTTGATGGTTATTGATGAAATGATTGAATGTATTAATAGTTAAAGAAAATTTGGATTTTAAAACTTAGAATTAATTTCAGTTTGGATCCACACCTTTAACAGTAGCACCATGCGATCTTACGCTTAACAACAAATATCAGGATAACTTGTAGTTCGGTGTCTGTCACTTTACCGTTTTCATATGGTAGATCTTGATAAAAATTTGATGATGTTAAATAAAATAAAAATTAAAGAAAATTATTTTTTATATATAAAATCTGAAAACAATTTGAGGATTAGGATATTATGAGTCTAGATAGGTTCAAATATTTAAATGTCGAACATGCAGATAATATTTTTTATCTTCAAAAATTAACCAACTCAATGAAGTTTCCAATTGGGACATATAATTTTGCAAAGTACTCAAAATTTTGTGCAACGAGGAAACTTATAATTCTTTTATGAACATGCATGATTTTGCATCTGACCTTCTCTCGTTTTTTAATTAATTTTGCATTTTTCATACAACGATATAATTAAGGATGTTTATTTCAATGCTATCTTGGTGGAACTATATTAGCTTAAGGTAAAAAGTAAGTGAGATCACTTCAAGTGACATCTCTTTCATCATTTGATAGGAGATATTGCCACTAATTAGATTGTGGCCATTAGGTTGGAGTTGGACTAATTGGTTGAATGAGCAATTTGTTAAATATGGATTCACCACATGGGCAACGTTGTAATTTTTCACTTAAAATTCAGGGTCTATAAAGTAATTTTACATGACAAAAAAGTTAATCTTGACTAGAGACTAGCAGTAGGGCTTAATCCACGCAACAACAAGGGGGCTTGGCATTAAATGCGGGTCGGCTTGCTTTTGTAGTCTTAGTGTCAAATCAGTGGCTCCATGAGATCATTAACCCTAATCGATACTAATTAAAAAAGCCCTAAAAAACTCAAGAACGCAATATCATCGAGTTTGTATTGTTAGCTAATCAATAATGTAAAAGTTATATGTTATATAATTATTAACATGACTACCTTATGTTTAAATTGGTTTGGCAAAAAATTGGGTCATGAGTATGGAAAATATAGTAAATAATGACAATTTACTGAACATTATACGATGATGTTCAAATATACTATTAAGAATAAATATTCAACTCCTTAAAACATATCTCGCAAATTCACATGATATAATGTATTATTTCTCAAGAAAAACATATTGGGAGGAGTAAAAGAAAGAGTACTTTACAAAATACTTCAAACACTTGTACAAAACATAATCTTGTCAATATTAATCATTAGAATTGTTTAAAATACAATTATGTATATAGATAACATAATTTCTCCATCTTATATGATCAACAGATATTATACGATATCGATCATTAGAATCGTTTGAAATACAATTTCTTATATAGAGAGCTTAAGTTTTTCCACCTTATATCATCATGATCATGATCATGATGATGATGATCATCATCATCAATAATCAATTGTACAATATTTCAGAATTTTCATCATAAATGGAGCTCTTTTTATATTTTTGGTGAAGACAAAGATGTTTAAATGGTGAGGTTGAGACATTAAATTTTCTGTTGCAATAGACTAAAATCCAAAAACAAAATTAGGTGAACGAATTATTATAACCGTCGTCTTCTCACAATCAATATTCAGTCCATTGGACAAATGTTTATTTTATGTTATTTTTTTCTTTCTTTAATCTCAGCTTTGCATATTATACATGTGTGCACGGCATGCAGAGTGCACGTTTAGCAACAATATTGGAGTAACCATACCTGTGATGCAAGGCCTCTACTTAAATAATGCTCTTGCATTATAAATGACAATTCAAAAGATTAATATTTTATATTTAAGAACTTATATTTAGCATATGTAGTTGGACTTTATGAGTAGTTATATTATGACTATTGTAAAGGGATATTTGCATCCATATTTATTATTATGGTTAATTTTCAATATGCACCATTAGTATCTAACTCTATATTAAAGGACTTATCAAAAAAAAAAAAAAAACTCTATATTAAAGGGTAAATTGTATTTTACCCTTAAAAAAAATAGGTAACCTTCTTGTATTTTTGAAAATAAATTTCACTGCCTCCTTATGGAGGGGGTTTAAATGTATCTTTTTGAAAAATATAGGTTAACAAAGTGCTAATTATTTTTTTAATAAGATTTTTCTGTCCATTTCGTCTTTCACGATGGAATAAAATGCAATTTACCCTGTAAATTAAAGCGCGTACCTTGCAAGTACTTATTTATATTATAAAAAAGTATGCATGTATTAAGTATCTTGCGAGTTAGCAGACAATAATAAAAGTTTCATTAGAAATTATTACAAGAAAACTATGCCTAGAAAAAATTATTTAAGCCTCTCATTTTAATAATAAATTTATTTTTTTCTTTTCAAACAATCCTTTATTTTTTTAGATCTTCTTTAAGTTAATTAACCAAACATCTCATGTGTTTACATCAAATTATGATTTAAAAATATTAAAAATCAAATGAGTCTTAAATGTGTTTATAATATACGTTAAGCTAGTTAAGGTGCAAATTTTATTACTTGATTTTGTAAAACTTTGTAATCAAGTTTTTGTATTTATGTTTTTAGAAATAGCACAATAGCATTAAATAGAATATCCTAATAATCATGATGAGATCAAAATGTAGGAAAGTATTTAATGTCAATATCCCTCAAAATTAATGGGATACATCATTAACCCAAGAAATGATAGAGATAACATTTAATGAATATTGTCAATAATAATTAAAAAAGAACTTTATTTATAAAAAAAAAATAAAATCATACACCAAAGTAATATAAACATGCATGTAATAAAAGGTACAATTACAATCAATACAACGTTCCAGATAAAGAAATTGCTACGTTCATCTCATGTAGACACATTCAATGCATACGAATTACATTATATTCTAATATTCTTTAGGAAAGTACACTGTATTTTTTCAAATACGTTCTTTATTTTACAATTACGTATAGATAAACAAAGTACATCTTTCAAACTAAAACATCAAATTAATATGTGTCCCGCGAACATAAATAATAAATACCGGCATTAATTTGTTCAGAAATACTTTTATTTTCACATAAAATCAAAAAAAAAAATGAAAATCCCATCAAAAGATTGAAGCATCTCCAACCAAAAGGGTTTGGTATATGTATTAATATTCATTCGTTGCACAATAAAGACTGCCATCCCAAGATGCGGGGCTATGTCACGCATTCAAATAAATGCTGTCACTCGTACTACGTTAATTCCCATGACCCTGTTTCTAACCAATAGAATTCCAGAACATTAAATCCCCAAAATTAAATGGAAAATAAAATCAACAACCAATAACTCAATTAAGTATTTAAATCCCATTAAAAAATATTATAAAATTAAAAAATTATGGGTCCTATGTCTGGAAAAGAGGGGAAAGTACAACTAAACAAGTCAACACCAACTCAAGCAAGCCTATATATATAGAACCTATTAAAGAATTCAAATAAATAAACAAAATACAAGGAAAAAAAGGGGGATTTCATTTTCATAACATGAATCCTAAGAAAGAGAAAATTGATGGCGATACAAAAACAAACTGTATTGAAAAAGATAGTTAAGAGAAAGAAATAGATATACATATTTATCTGCATGTACGTGTATGTATTGGAAGAAAGGGAGAGAAATATCGGTCTAAAAGTTGAGATACATGAACACATGTGTGAGTATATTTGGATGATTAATTTAATGTAGTTGAGGTGTGAAAATGAAAGCTACGCCGGTAAAGATGGGGAAGAGAGAGAAAGAAGAGGTGTTCTTGTTGTTGAAGGAGGAGAGGCAGCTAAAAATGGTTCTGGAGATGCGAGCCACCACCATTAGTAGTGCAAGAACTAGAAAGGGAAACTGCTCTGTACTCTTCCTACTTTTCATTCTCATCCTCTACATCCTTTGATTCTAAAATAAATCTTAGATACCTTTTCTTTGCCCTTTTCCTTGTTCTTTTAATTATCAAGATTTGATTTCTCTCTCTCTCTCTCTCTCTCTCTGTCTCCATTCTTACATATCTGAAACAAGCCCACATAGGATTTTCTTGATCTGTTTCTGGGTTGGGATGTTTTGGTGGATGGGCTCCTTTTTGACAACCTTTGGTTAAATTTTGTAGGTTTTACTGTTTGATTGAGGCAAAAATTGCTATATTCTCGGTGTGGTTTGGCGGTGTTCAGCTCAGGATCTTGGGTTTTGTTTCATGAAAGAGTCAATCTTGAATTCAAATGTTGATGATTCTGGGATTGGCTGAGAGGGATTTGAGGAATTTGGAGTACCCTCTAGTGTTACTGTTCTTGTAATATTTTACATTCCTGTCACTGTAGTCTACAGTATTAGGTGTAAATATAGTTAATTTTTGTGTGGATTTCTTTTGAGGCATTTGCTTTTCCCCCCCTTGTGATATTTTCTCTTATTCTTGGGGGGAAATATAGTACTTCTCTGTTTTCTTTGTTTGTCATACACCTCTCTGAAAGAAAAAGCAAAAAAATAAATTATATATATACATAATCCTAACTGGAAAAAGGAGAAAATCCACCCTTTTATTGTGGGTTTTGGTAGATCGGATAATCTTCCGTTTTGAAATATAGTAATTGATAACTTGTTCAAGTATAGCATACTAATCTGGAGAAGGGTATATCAGTTTTGTTTTCTCTAGTAGGCCTGGTTCTCAGGTGTTATGTGTAGTGGGGTACTGCTGTACATGAGAGTACCTGATAGGTCATTTCTGGATTTGATAAAGAAGGTTAAATCTTGGATTTCTTGGGGAAATAGTGATTCGGCTTCCATGTCCCGTGGATTTGAGATGGCTGATAACAATTGTAACATGTGCTGCTATTGTGAAGTGAGCATGTTAAGTTCTTCTATCAAGTACACATGTCAAACCTGTCGAAGGTTGTTTTGCGGGAAGTGCGTGCAGGGCGTTGCCTCTTTGGATGTAGCGGCCTCTAGTCCTCTAAAGGAGACAACCGACGCTGTTTTTAATATTAAGACATGCAAGCTTTGCGTCGACCTTGGTCCTCCAAGTAAAAGTGCTCGAAAATTTAGTGGTAAAGTTTATCCTTCTGAATCTCCAAGACAAAGCCCAGAACCACCATCACCAAGTTTTAGTGGTGAGAGATTTGATGGTCATCCCCCCCATGCTGTGACTAGAAATAGCTATGAGTCGTTTTCGGACCATCCATCTCCAGTATCTGTTCATCACTCACCAAGCAGGTATGAGCTGGAATTCTAATGCAAAGTTTACTAGATCATATGATCTTTCTTGATCATTGTTTGTTTCTTTGTTTTGGCCCTGGTGAAGTTATTTTGTTGATGCCTTCATGCTGATACCTCGAATTCAAATAATTTAATTCTATGAATATGTATTATTGATGTAGTTGCTGAATTAGATCCCATCTTTTAACCTTCCTAATTGGACTATTTCCTGATGATTGGTCGTTATATTGGGCTGTATGATTAATATAGTGGACTTTATTTTGATATTCTTAGTGCATGATGAATCTATTTGGTGCGTAAGTGCTTAGGAAACAGAATTTCGAAGGTCTTAATTTTTCTTAGCACAGAATTTCTGCTATAACTTCGCGTTAACGTTTACGATATCATGTTGTTATTGCAGGAGTGACGAAGATGAGGGAGAGGATTTGGCAGGTCACTTTTTGAGCGAGTCGAGTGAATACTTTCACGATACTTCTGATGTAGATTCTGTTTGTGCTAGTGCTAGACATGAATTTTATAGTTTTATGTCTGTTGGATCAAGTCCATCAGATAGCCCCTCTAGGATCCATATTACTTCCAATAGAGTTGGGCATTATGTACAGCAAGAGCAAGGGGGAACCCCGAGGTCTCAAAACCATTGTCCCTCTGACCAAGAGCAGGCTGTTTTAGAAAAGCCCACTAGAGGTACTTGGGATCCAGAAAAGGTTGATGATTGGGCAATATTCCCGAACAAGGCTGAGAAGTTGCCACAACCGTTGGATTTTGAAACCAACGATCGCATTTGGATTCCTCCTCCGGCTGATGATGAGGAACTCAGTTTCTTTACATGTGACGACGAGGATGATGAAGTTGGGGACTCACGGGCAATGTTTTCGCCTAGTCTTGACAGCGTGTTTTCAGCTAAGGAGAAGCAACATGCGGATCACAAGGAACCCTTGAGAGCTGCCGTGCAGGGGCATTTTAGAGTCCTCGTCTTGCAGCTTTTGCAAGCACAAGGTATAATATTGAACAAAGAGAACCGTGCTGAGGACTGGCTAAACATAATAACTGGAATAGCATGGCAAGCTGCAAGCTTTATAAAGCCCGATACACATAGAGGAGGTAGCATGGATCCCTGTGACTATGTAAAAGTCAAATGTGTAGCTTCTGGAAGTCCTAGTGAGAGGTAACTGTTGAAATATTTACGGATAATTACCTTAACACCCCTTGAGTTTGACGTAATCACAAACAGCGCCCGTGGTTTGGGAAATTACAGAAGCACCCCTCGCAGTAAAAAAACCTTACTGTATCCTATGTAACGTTATAATTACACTCCCTAAATGTCTGACATATTGTTTGAAACATTACAAGTACACCTCTTGTTAATCTAGCTTGTTAATCTAACAATGGGAGGTGCTATTGCAATTTCCAAAATCATGGGTAGTTTTGTAGATAGGCCAAATCTCATGAGGTGTTGAGTTAATGATCCCAACTAATTATCAGCTTGGGCGAATATTGTAATACGGTGACTCAGAATTTACTTTTTCCTTAATGCAGCAAACTTGTCAAAGGAGTAGTTTGTACAAAGAACATAAAACATAAACGTATGACATCTCAATACAAAAACACTAGATTACTTCTCTTAGCAGGAGCACTTGAGTACCAAAGAGTTCCCAATCAGCTGGCATCTTTTAATACATTATTGCAGCAGGTTTAATCCTGATTAGCCTTTTTATTTAATATCATTTTCTTATAAGACCATAATTTGCATAAATTTATGAATATAATTTTGAATCAGGAAAATGATCATCTGAAGACGATTGTTGTGAAAATAGAGGCTCATCGTCCTAATGTTCTGCTTGTTGAAAAAAGTGTATCTTCGTTTGCTCAAGAGCAGCTGTTGGCAAAGGAGATTTCTTTAGTTCTAAATGTTAAAAGACCGCTATTGGAGCGGATTGCAAGATGCACGGGTGCTATTGTAACTCCTTCAACT
Organism: Handroanthus guayacan; assembly: GCA_014898755.1. NCBI lineage: Eukaryota > Viridiplantae > Streptophyta > Magnoliopsida > Lamiales > Bignoniaceae > Handroanthus > Handroanthus guayacan. Next base: position 1,763,307 of record JACFYI010003776.1, read on the forward strand.
GATCATCTATCCAATACGAGGCCGGGGCACTGTGAACTCTTCCATTTGGAGAAAATTTCGGAAGACCATGAACCAGTTAATAATTTCAACAGAAAGCCATCAAAAACCTTAATGTTTTTTGAAGGTTGTCCCAGGCGGTTGGGTTGCACGGTAATGTTAATTCACAATAGTATTCTTTTTCTTTTTATTTGCTTTTATGTTGTGCTACATTATTTATTGCTGTTGCATTTGTTCTATATGTATGTAAAATACATTAAGAATAAGTGTTGAGCTTGTACTAATATTCTTAATATCCTTGGAAACATGGAAACTTGGACGAAGCAGGAACTTATTCTTTACATGACATTTTATAGGTTGTACTGAGGGGTTCATCTCGTGAAGAACTTAAAAAGGTGAAAAATGTGGTTCAATATGCCACCTTTGCAGCATATCATTTATCACTAGAGACCTCTTTTCTTGCTGATGAAGGAGCAAGCCTTCCTAAAATCGGAGTAAAATCCCCACATCTTACTCCAGGAAAGACGACTCTTGATGAGGTTGATGGCCCTACTATTAATATCAGATCTTTAGATCTCAATTTGGAGCTCGGATTACAGGAGTCCCTGTCTGAGCTTGGGGAGGTTACTCATGACGATGTTTCCATTCCGGATGAGTTTAGTTACAGAAAAGCACTATCTGAAGCATGTGATGAGAGTTTGGATTTGGATGTAACGCTAGATGACATGAGACGTACTTATCCACACATAAAAAGTCACACCCAAACAAAATCGCTAGTTTCTGAACTAGCAGCTGCTGAGAAAGCTGACGATGCTGAAGCCTCTACTGAATACTATTCGGCTAATGACAATAACCAGAGCATATTAGTTTCTTTCTCCAGCCACTGCATCCAGAGTGGAACTGTGCGCGAACGTTCACGGCTTCTTCGTGTAAAGTACTACGGTCCTTCTGATAAACCTCTCGGGAGGTATCTTAGAGATGATCTGTTTGATAAGGTAACCTTTTTTTTTTTTTTGTTTCGATTTCTTGTTGTCCCGTTTCTTGAATTTGCTTATATGTTCATTGCAACTTGTATTGCCAGTCATCTCGCTGCCGATCATGCAAGGAATCAACTGAAGCCCATGCAATATGTTATACTCACCAAAACGGGAATCTGACGATAAATGTTAGACACCTTCCTTTAGTTAGGCTTCCAGGGGAGCAGGAGGGCAAGATATGGATGTGGCACAGATGCCTCAAATGTGGACATGTAGAAGGGGTTCCACCAGCCACTCGGAGAGTGGTTATGTCAGATGCTGCCTGGGGACTTTCTTTCGGAAAGTTTCTTGAACTTAGTTTTTCAAACCATGCTACTGGCAATCGTGTAGCAAGCTGTGGTCACTCTCTGCAAAGGGACTGCCTCAGGTTTTACGGGTGAGATTCATTTGTATTCTAATTCCATTTCATATTGTTGCTTGTGATATGTAAAAAATAGATATCGTGTTAAGTTGTAGTGGTGAAACAGTGATTTTTACCCCTGACCGTTGACAGGTTCGGAAGTATGATTGCTTTTTTCCAATATTTTCCTATCAACATCCTTTCAGTTCGTTTGCCCCCTCCGATTCTTGAATTCTCTGGTGCTGGTGTACAAAGCTGGATGAGAAAAGAAGCATCAGAGGTTCTTAATAGCCTAAAAAATCTCTCATTTGTTTTTATTTGCATTAACTTTTGCTGTTATAGCAAGTGTGTCCTAACTATATGTCTCTCCTTTTATAGCTTTTGTGCAAAGCAAAAGCCCTTTATGCAGAGATATCAGCGGTGCTTCAGGAAATCAATAATAGGAGCTTATATTCTATGCAAGATCTCTCTGATGCAAGCGAGTTGCATAGCCACATCTTGGAACTCACTGACATGCTTGCCAAAGAAGAGAATTATTACAACGTGAGTACTTCTATCTAATGCATCAAGTTTCTTACATTGCTTGAGTTTGTTATTAATCCTGTGACGATATACCACTGATCTTTGATGTGGGTCTCATGTGATTTATTAAATAAATTTGGTCTTTGCAACGTGCTGGTTTATAGGGCTTATTGCTATATCTCTATGCAGGATTTGCTCCAGTTAGCCGACAGAGAGATTCCCGAGCAGGGTAGGACAGATGTTGACATTCTTGAGATTAACCGTTTGAGACATTCGCTCCTAATTGAGTCACATGTTTGGGATCGACGCCTATATCTATTAGACTCTCTTCTGAGGACAAGCTCCAGTCCGATGGCTCCAAATGATGTTGAAGCTCTTAGAGGACGACAAGATCCTGACATTTATCTTAAAGACAACAGCTTTGGTCATGAAGATTACAGTCTGGAGTATCCGAAATTAGACGAATGCCCCAACGAGGCTGCACTATATAAGCCTAAACCTGACAATGGTGTCCAAGAAAACTATATTTTACCTACAAGCCTGCAGGAAGAATGGGACAATGTGTGTCTATATCAGACCAGTGCTGCAAATAGGACAACTTTAGAGCGCCTTCCGTCAGCTGCATCAATCCTTTCCGATAAGATAGATTCTGCATGGTCTGGTGCCGATGTGAAAGCTCAGTTTCTCAATATCGTAAACACAGACGTATCTGAAGCTAACTCAGGCAGGCAAATGAAACATAAAGAAAATCCAGCTGTTAGAAGATTATTGTCACCAACAAGAGTTTACTCCTTCGATTCTGCTCAGAGGCTTCAAGAAAGAATGATGAAATTCCCGTCACGTTCCTTCCATTTATCAACCCTTCGGTCTTTTCATGCTTCGGGAGAATACAAGTACATGATCAGGGATAATGTTCCAAATGTACATAGGACTCACTCTCAAGTATCACCACAAGAAGCAGAAAAGTTAAATCTTACATCAAGTTCCTCAACCTCGTTTCTCTCTTCTATACCTCTTTTGCCTGAAGGAGCAAGATTAATGGTCCCACAAAATGGCCCACATGATATCGTTCTCACTGTTTATGATGACGAGCCCACGAGCATAATCTCTTATGCCCTTAGTTCCAAAGAGTATGTAGACCGGGTTGCGGATAAACCAAATGGGCCCCAAAGAGGATCAAATGTGGTGAACTCGATGGCTTCTGAGCTTTCAAAGTGGCAGTCCTTTGGTTCGATGGACTTGGATTACATTCACTATGGAAATTACAGCTCTGAAGATGCTTCGACTACAGGAAGTTCACTCTTTGCAGATCCTAAGAGCTCTCCTCATCTTAAAATATCCTTTAAGGACGAGTCTTTGGCTGCTTCTGGGAAGGCAAAGTTTTCTGTGACTTGTTATTTTGCAAAGCAATTTGATGCTCTTAGGAAGAGATGCTGCCCAAATGAAGTTGATTTTGTACGGTCCTTGAGCCGCTGCAAAAGATGGAGTGCCCAAGGGGGAAAGAGTAACGTTTATTTCGCCAAGTCATTGGACGAACGCTTCATAATTAAACAGGTGACTAAGACTGAGTTGGAATCGTTTGAAGAATTTGCACCAGAGTATTTCAAGTACTTGACAGATGCTCTTAGCACCGGAAGTCCAACTTGTCTTGCCAAAGTACTCGGCATATATCAGGTTCGACCTCATATTCCTTATTCTTGTGTTATTCTAATGTGGCAGTGAAATTAATTTGCCTGTTAATTCATAGGTTTCTGTCAAACACTCGAAAGGTGGCAGGGAAACAAGAATGGATTTGATGGTGATGGAGAATCTGTTCTTTAGAAGAAGCATTTCAAAAGTTTATGATCTAAAGGGCTCATCAAGATCCCGTTACAATTCAGACACGACAGGAGCAAACAAAGTACTGTTAGACATGAATCTATTAGAAACATTGCACACAAATCCCATATTTCTTGGAAGCAAAGCAAAGAGATGGCTGGAGCGAGCTGTCTGGAACGATACATCTTTTTTAGCGGTAAGCGATTTGAGCCTGTGAAACCAACAACTTATCTAGTGTTTGTTTGGTACCATGATGTTCTTGACAACATTGTTTCCTTTGCAGTCGGTAGACGTGATGGACTATTCGTTGTTGGTCGGGGTTGATGAGGAACAGAAGGAGCTCGTATTGGGAATCATCGATTACATGAGACAATATACTTGGGACAAACAGTTGGAAACATGGGTTAAGGCATCTGGTATACTTGGTGGACCAAAGAATGCTTCACCAACCATTATTTCCCCCAAACAGTACAAGAAAAGATTCAGAAAAGCTATGACAAACTACTTTCTTACAGTACCAGATCAATGGTCTTCATAACAAGTAGCATTGATTTGGTCCTTTTTTCCTTCTTTTAATATAACTTTTCATTTGGGGAGGATAAGAAGAGGTTTATACTGACTGTAAGCAGGCAAAAGCTCTGTTTCCTTTTGTTTCTTGAGAAAAGAGTTCTCTTTGCTTACATTTGTACAATTGTGAAGAGAAAAATTATAAACTTAATTTATTTCTTCATTTGTTGGATGTTGTGATTGTGAAGGAATATAACATGTAACTTGTGGACTCAGTCTACATGTGGCACCACCTGTAACTAAGGATTATGTAAAAATTTTGCTCAAGTAATACTCCAAAGGTGCATGATTTGTAGTTGAACATGAGTTATTTTCTGATCCCAATAATGTTTTTGCAATTTTATATAGGAAAAAAGAATGCATTTAAGATGGGTCTTTTTTTTTTTATTTGTTTTAAATCTTCAATACAGTGAACTTCTCATTGCCTTCACTTGTGGACATAAATTTTTTATTTGTGTTGGATTACATAAATTGTGTTTTTTTATATGTTGGTTTCGATTAATTTCTTATAATTTTTAATCTCAGGGTAGCGGATGTGGGACAGTGGGGGAGGGGTGGGGGTGTATAAACCATGAAATGAATATTTTTAAATAAATATAGATTATTATTCAATCTAATAACATAAAAGATGCAAAGAAGATTGGCATTTTCTACAATGGTTTATCTTTTATTTTATTTTGTGCATATACCTGAAGAGTGTGTGATTCACAAGTCAAATGTTATTAAATGGCATCGACCTTTCTTTAATTCTTAAAATTTCATCCTTAAAGAAAGAAAGAGTTCAATTCTCATCCTCAAATAATAAAAATTGTTAATTTATTAAAAAAAATGATTTAATACTTACATTTGTCTATAACATGAAATAATGTATGACACTCCGGTACTATAAATTAAAACCTAAACTATGATTTATTTTCTATGTTTGGCAAGTGGAAAATTAATTTTGATTGTGAATCTAGAATTAATGAATTATCCTAGATTTGAAAACTTTTGCAGAATTAGTTTTCCGAAAGATTTTCAAAGAATGTATCCATAATGGGTAAATTGCATTTTGCCTCTGATGTGAACTTTGAGGGATGAAATGGCGACAAAAATTTCTTTGAAAAAATAATATATATCGGCAAGCGGCAAGTGTCCTATTTTAAAAAGTGAAGTTTATTAACTCTCTACAGAAGGGATTGAAATGCATTTTTTTTTATAAAATACAGACGAGCTAGGTGCCTACTGAACTAGACAGGATACCTTCCCATTTCATAAAAATGGAATTCCATTTTTTCTGACCAAAAAGGTCTTCTGGATGAAGAACGTGCCTACTGAAACGTGAGTACCCTATAAAACTGGTCTCACAGCAAAGAAAATTTAAAATTGGAAAACAGTAGCATGATTTATAATTATTATTGTTGTTATTTTAAGAACAGTATCATGAATTAAAGAGGACAAATAGTACTATATTCTGCAAAATATTTAACAAATTGACTTAATTTGAGAGCGACATGAACAGAAGTATTCTTTTGGCGATTGACTTAATGTTTTCAACGGACTATCATATATTTTTCATGGAATTTCTGATAAATTAATTCAAAAAGAAAGGTCTAAGTATGAAAATAAATAAATAAAAATAAAAATCTGAGACTTAGGTACTTGTTTGTGTTAAGTCTAATGTTATATTAAAATCCGACTGAGAACCATAGTATATTTAATTATTTGACTTATATTGGAAATATTATCGTTATATAGCTCAGGTTATTAGTTGACTTCAAGTACACGAGTCATAGTTTTTGCACAAGAAATTATTTAAAAATCAAGGTTTTAATTGGATTGCTCTGATTTGTGTTGACAAAGTTTATTTAAGCTTTTGTAATCCTATTTCGATGAGAACTTGATAAATCGACTCATCTACTAAGGTCTTTTAATGGTTGTGATAAGTCTGGATAAAACTAAATTATCTAAATATATCTCATTTTTTGTTGTACTAAATTTGTAACGGTCTGGCTTGTGATTTGTAGGCCAGTTCTACTAAAATCATGATTATATATTATCCAACTCTCCCATGATAAATTAATCATGTGTTAGATTGAAGGTAAATCTACTCAAATGTCCCTAAATTAATCTTGTGTATCACCTAATTCTAAAAAATAAGGAACAAAATAATAAGTAACTGTATCATACAAATTAGTAAAACTAACCAAATGATATACAATAACTAATTATTAGGTCTTGTATTGATTAAAATCACAGTTACCAAATATTTTACTAATTATTAAAAAGATAATTTTAATCGGATTTATAAAGTTATAAGCCTAATCTAGTCAATTCTACGAAAAAGCTCTTGCGTGTAATATTTGTCTATTATATTTGAAGTTAAATTCATGCATTAGGAAATTTTTCTTCCCCCAGCTCATGATTTGATGGTGATAATCACACCATCTCTCAACTTACAACTTAAATCTTTTATTATATTAATATAGGGATAAATTACATTAGCATATTTTCTATTTTGGCATAATTATAGAAATATTCCTTATAATTTGAAAAATTACAAAATATTGTAACTTTAAAATTACATCCTTAAAAATATAATATATTGATAAAATATTACAAGTAGATCCCTAATTCCTTTTTAATCTAACATGTTCAACCTTTCTTTCTTCTTCTTCTTCTTCTTTTTTTTTTTATTTATTTTTTTTAAATTTGAGAGAGAGGAGTGATTACATTTAATCATTACATCAAGACCAAACATATGAAATAAATACAATACAAATTTCTAAAAATTGATAGACAAATATTTTCATAAGATAGACAAAAACCCACATGCAACAGGTAGGAATTGAACCGGCACCTCTCCTAAGAAAAAGGGGAGACGGTGCCACTTTAACATTTCAGGTGGTCTAGTTGCACTATTATATATTCTCCATTAAATTTTCCATAATTAGCTGCGAAAAACAGAGAGTGTTTTTATAATTTTTTGAACCATATTAAATTTTTGTGTAATCAAGTCAAACCTCAACAGAAAATGTTGAGATAAGTATCCCTGTATCATTCACATTCATGAAGTTCTCTTTTGGTCCTTGTTCTCTCTCTCTCTCTCTTTTTTTTTTTTTTTAATAATTTAACGGTTTCGGAAGTAGACTTTATAAAAACAATATTTGCACAAATCTAATTCGGCCGGACTTGCTCTGCAATTGAAGTCGACTGCATCCCATCCAAAAATAGAACATCTGAATTCATTTCAATAACTGATCAAGGCCGAATATTTGTAAGGTATCTTTAAATAAATAGAGAAATTCTACACATTACATATATATATATATCATAGAAAAAGTCAATACAATGAAACATAAAATTCAAACCTAATCCCTACTCTCTCATAATTCACCTAGAATTAGTTTCTCGCTCTCAGCATCTTAAAATTTCCATCCTTTTTACATATACAAAAATAATAGAAACTCTGTTGGTTGCCGAGAATAATTCTTCAAGGGAATTTGGAGAGAAAATACAGAATATTTTTCCTAACAAATAATCACTCTAACATACTTTCAAAGTCGACATTTGAGGTGCTAAGAGGCCACAGCAAAATGGATCTCATCTTCATTGACAGGCAAAAATCCAACGCGCTTCTGCAACATGAACGACAACATCAGAAAACTCAAATTTTCCAAATTTAAACTCAAAACAGACTGTAATTCAACAAACATTCTATGTTCTAATTAGGTTCTTCTTTGGTTTAAGATTTGTTGCCAAGTCATAATGCTTCTTTCCTCACAGCTCGTATTTTATGGGCATGGACAAAGTTGTCAAACCATAACACATTCTTTACCCTTGATGTCATCTGTTTTGTTCTTTTGCCAAAAGAAGTGATCTTTTTGGCTGTTATCTTGTTTTATTTGATCGTGGAAATGTCTCAGCAAGCTTTATCCATGTTTTACTCATTGCAACTAGACATTTCTAATCATTTTAAAGGGGTAATGGGTGTCAAATATGAAAAGAACCCCAACTTTCTTTCAAGCACATGAAATTTGAAAATAATTCTTCCAAAAAAAGAGCCTTTTCCTAAAGTTAAAGTACGCATGCTTATTGGATAGCTTTGATCTTTCTGCAGCATATACAAAAGCCAAGCTTATCGCATCCGCAAGTGGGTAGAATTTATTGCTCTTTCCAGGTAACATCACAAACAGCTGAAGCGAATACAACCAGCAAATATTATAGGAACTTATTAACTAAAAGATAAGAAAAAATAATTTATATTTTTAGAAAACTGGACATTTATTTACAATAAATTACAGGGCGGCTCCTTCTCTAGTTTTCTTTTTCTTTCTCATTCTGCGGAATAAATATATTGGGGAACTGGTACGTAAATGTGAGAAAAAGGGAGAAAAAAAGTTACCATTTATTTATTGTAAAGATGGAATTAAGATAATATCACCTAATTGCAAGAAAATGATGAAGATTTTGACACAGTTTTCTTCAATCACCGTATTATATGACTTTGCACAATAAACCTATATCTTTCTTGAAAAACATGATACGACAAGTTCAGCACTTTTTCAAGATAATTTCCACGGAGTAAGCAACTAATTACCAACCCAAGTATGAAAAGTTGAAATATAGTTTAGACTTAGAAAAATTGCTGATAAAGCTCTTGTCGAAGTGTGGAAGTGAAAATCTCATGACCTCATGACTTTGAAGGTTATTAGTTCGATTCTCGTTGGTAGGTGAAATTATTTTTTACTACTTTTAAAGATTTCTCTAATGTATAATAGGTTGTGAAAGATTCGTCCAGAAGTAACGTTGGTCATGTGGACAAATAAAAAATCTAGCAGCCAATATAACTTGGCCAGGACATGGTCTTATAACTATTACCCTAAGCAATCTTAGATCCAGAGAGTTTGAGTTAGTTCTAGTGAAGTCTGAAATTGTCAAAATTGTTTGTATTTTATGGTGTTACAGTTGAACAAAATGTAAAGGGTACATCAAATCAAGACGATCCCGTAAACATGCCATGAGAAATGGAGAACTGTCAAAGATTGAAATAAATAAATAAATAAAACAAACCTCACGCGATTTGGGGCCTGGTTTAACCAATCCACGATCACCCTCGCAATGCAAGTTCTGCTCCGCTGCCGCACCGCCGCCGGCCACGCAAAGGTCGACAATTCTCTCCGCCGCATCCGCGCCGTCCTTACTCTCAGACATCAACCTCTCTACCTCCGCCTTAGGCAGCCTCATCCTAACCCTCACTCCTCCTCCGCCACCGCCATTTCCTATTTTCTCCTCCTCAAGCGCAAAGCTCACCGGCTTCATTATAGACAAATCCGAAGCCGATCTTCGCGCCAGCATCAGGCTTTCGAGCCGATCCTTGGCGCTCATTTGAATTCCCGAATTTACCCTACGCACGCCCCTTTTTTCTGGAAACTTCGGCAGTTCGACTAGAAAATAGAGGCGTTTCGGCTTCAGCTCTTGATGCGGCTCCAACGGTTTGGCTCGGACGCCGTAATGCCTCACCGCCTCCGACTCCAATAAGACGTGACCAGGGTAGTTTTCCACCACCGACCCGGCCTGAACCGGAGTCTTCAATTTGAACGTTTCGCCATTGATTTTCATAACTTTTGCGCTTCTTTTTCCCCCCAAACTGTTCCCCATGGTTTTAGTTTTACCTGAAAATTGGGTGAGGGATGGACAAATGGCAGGGTTTTATGGGCGTGAGACGTTTATTTCTTTATATAGTATTAGTTACAGAGTTTGAAAATTGGGAGCTTTTCTGAGAAATGCCTTGGAAGTTTGACACTTTCACCATCAAATCTGAAAAATCGGCTTGCTGCCTTTTTTAGTTATATATATATATATAGAGTTATATGATGGAAATATTAATTTATCATAAAATGGTGTTTCATCTTGCATTTCATATTTTTAAATACATGTCATGTGTATTGCATTCGTTATTAAATATTTTTATAAGAAAATATTTAATAAACATAGTATATATTTAAAATATGGAATATAAAATAAAATACCATTTTGGAATAGAGGATCCCATCTCCCCTTTGAGTGTAATACTTTTGGAAATATTGCTCTTGATATAGTTATGGGAACACTTCGCCCATCTTATAACTTTTATAGGCCTTATCCAAAAATATTTTCATTATATATATATATATTTTTTGTTTTTTTCATTTTCAAAATTTCACGAGCAAGGTGAATGTTTTGAAGGATAAATGTACTTGAAAATATACTTAGTGCGCAAGTGTCGACTGACTTTAAAAGTTGAGGCAGCTAAATGCTTAATTTTAAGTTATTTTACGAATAATGTGACAAAATTTATAAATTTGTGTGGATGGAGTGGGGTTTACCCAATAAAATAAGAAGGAAAATGTAAGTATACAAAAGTTGGAAGATACAATTATCTTACTTGAAATGTGAAAATATTTCTTTCAATGTAATCTTCACCAAAATTTAAAATTCAAACAATTAATTTGTCAAACCAAAATTATGGAATTTTTGTAACCAAAAAAAGAAAAAAGAATTAATAGTCGTGGTGGAAATAGTAGCCAATAACTGAAAATTAACAATCATGATCGATGTGATGGCCAATGATCTAAAAAATTGAGATGAAAATATCAGTTATCGTGGCTATGCTGTTATGAAAAAATCCATAATGGCTATATCTATGGTAAATTTTTCACTACCTTTACAGAAATTATGCACCATTACCATAGTAAAACCATAGCAAATAACTTCACACCATGACTATTTCCTATTAAAATTAATTTTTAACTGTGATAATTGTTCAGGTTTCTTGTAATAGGTGAACAATATAGCAATGGATTCTGTACCATAGATTCATCATTCCATGTATCAACATGAGTGATGATAATGCTAAGTTTGTCATATATTGAAAGAGTCGAGGGTCTTGAGCTAATTCATAACATGTTCCCGTCGCTCACCTTTTAAGGCCCCTTTTCAAGACAAAATTTTCCGTCATAAGTATTGATGAGAAAATACCTCAAAGCAATTGGTGAACTGGAAATTACTAAGCCAAGCCATAATTTTCTGTACCCGTGGACCATCCCATGGACGATTTGGTTTAACTAATTCTATTCTTCACATCAAGAAACCGTAAAGAATTTGTTTTCTATAATTCAAAATGATATGTTTAGGTACCAGATCCACAGATGAAATAAGGCTGACGACTGCAATTGCATAGCAAGGTGTCTATTGAAAAGAATGAGGTGAATTACCCACGAAGGGACCCCAGTCAGTCTTAATTTCGGTGTAACATGCTAGGGATTCTTTGATAAAGATTACGAGAGTAGATAAGATTATTTTATAATATCTTATAGCTAGCTAGTTTTGTCCCACATTGGGATAATAAAGGAAAAATAACCACTATATAAGTTATGATAAAAAAATCTATTTACAACCATTGAATATTTTTTTGAGCAAATTGTTCACAACTCAATTTCAAATTACTCAATTTCAAATTACATACCATAGATTTTTAAGCAAATCTCACATCTCTAAGCCCCCTGGGCTTGGGGTATGACAAATAGTATCAAAGTCAATTACCAGTCGAAGGGAGCTAAGTGCTATGTAGAACAAACTGCCCAACGTATGGGAGCCACTTTTTGAACCTGTGAGATAAAGTGCTACACACACGGGAGCAACCTCTTGAGCATGTAGGAATTATCTCTAGAGTTCCAACGTCTGGTGGATGATCCTAAAACTCTGTTACACCATGACAAGGACATCGTGTTCTGAAGGAGAGGTGATTGTAATATCCCACATTGGAATAATAAAGGAAAAATGACCACTATATAAATTATGTCCAAAGAATCTCTGTATAACTATTAGATATTTCTTTCGAGCAAATTGTTCATAACTCAATTTCAAGTCACACATGATAGATTTTCAAGCAAATCTCAGGTCTCCCAGACCCCTAGGCTTGGGACGTGACAATTTTGATATATTATTATTATTATTAGCATGCCAGCTTGCTATGGGGATTTATCTCATACTATTTCTTCTATTATTAATATTTCCTTGCCCCTAAGATATATATAAATATATATATTTTAGTATGATATGATGGAATTTCGAAAATTCTCTAAAATTATAATTTCTTAGAGGAAATGTTTGAGAAGGACATTAACGTTTTTAATCTAGGAGATATAATTAGTGTGAACTACTAAACATTTGATTATATGTTCGTCAAATTTAATAGGCCCACTAATAAATGCGGTCAATACGATACAACTTACAAAAGAGCCCCTTAGCGTATCATAGAGTTTTGCACAATAATTTTGTTAATGACAAGTTGAGTGTGAAGAATAGGGAGTTTTTTACACTTGATTACTTTGTGTTATACCTCATTTGCGAAAAGAACTTCGTCTCTCTTTTTTTTTTTTTA
>JACFYI010003776.1:1783724-1803717 GCA_014898755.1 Handroanthus guayacan
GGGCCCCAGAGCGGACAAAATATCACAGGCGGGTGTCTGGGCTGTTACACCCGACATAGCTTATGCCGTTGGTAAATTGAGTAGGTATACAAGTAATCCGGGTCAAGAACATTGGACCGCGATAATGAGAGTTCTAAGGTATTTGAAGTATACCATGAATTTTAGATTACATTATACTCGATATCCAACTATAATCGAGGGATACAGCGATACAAATTGGATTTTTGATTCTAACGAAACCAAATCCACGAGCGGATATATATTTACGTTAGGAGGAGCCACTATATCGTGGAAATCCTCGAAACAAACCTGCATAGCTAGATCAACGATGGAGTCTGAGTTCATTGCTTTAGACAAAGCAGGCGAGGAAGCAGAGTGGTTACGCCATTTTTTGGAATATATTCCAAGTTTGCCGAAACCAGTGCCAGCGATTTGCATATATTGTGATAGTCAATCTGCGATTGGAATTGCATAAAATAGTATGTATAACGGTAAATCTCGACACATATGTCGCAGACATAATACTGTTAGACAACTGCTCTCTAGTGGAGTTATCTCTATAGACTATGTAAAGTTTAAAGATAACATTGCGGATCCGCTAACAAAAGGCCTAAATAGAGAGCAAGTTTATAAATCATCAAGAGGAATGGGACTAAAGTCTATATTTAACTGAGTCACCATAATGGGAACCCTACCTATGTGACTGGAGATCCCAAGAAATAGGTTCAAAGGGAAAAATAATTTATGTAAATGTGACTCGACGTGCAAGTACTGTGAGGGGCAAAGCCCCTCTCCCATTCCTATGATGAGCAGACAGTGCAACCTGTAAAAGTTTAGGTTAAGCATCGCTTTTAATGGCTCTGATATCTCGATATATCGAGTGGGGATGCAGCAGGAATCTCTTAATAAGAGGCCACTTATGTGAGTAGGAATTGGGCCGGTCCTATGAGAATTTTTAAGGCTAAATTCTCAAAGAGTACTTATGAATACCAAGAGCTGTTCAGGGCCGAAATAAACACAACAATGAGAACTTGAATCGACTATTGGGTGGTGTTGTGTGTAGTTCTATTGACTTGGTGTACATAAAAAGCCGAACAATTCAAGGCATCATGTTCACTGATTGGCGAGTACATCCGATAGTTCTCACTAGGGAATGTTCAAAGCCAAAAGCTATCTCTCCTAATGCGACATCGCTCAAGCTGGAACTCTTTGCATGTGTTTGCGTTTATGTGCATAGCTGAAGAGATAATTTTCCATTCATGTGGGGTATTGTGAGAATTTTGGGTTGTGAAACCCATATATATTAGCTAACTTTAGCTCAATAAATGTAGAGTGCGATAAAGGACATTTAATTACCAAAATTCATCACAATGTGAATACGAAAATTGAAACTAAAGTGAATGAGTTGATAAAGACATCGATGCATATTTTAGCGTAACTCTTTTATTTAAAGAGTTGTGTATTTTCTTGAAGTGTGACTTTTAGTTAAGCCGCATTGAGTGGTGTCTTATAGAGTAAATGTTATAACTCGTCATTAGTGTTGCACCTCTGCACATAGTCACATCACTGCCTATATATAGGAAGAACCTAGACCCGTTTTAAATATAGAAAAAAGCATCCTAAAGCATTTATTTGAGCACTATACTAAGCACACAAATTCACTATTCATAAAAAGAGTTCCAAGTCAATTTAAGTTCGCTGGTTCGATCAATTGGAGTGCTGTCTTTGGTCGAAGAGAGTCATTTTATCTTGGGAGGCCTTTTGCCGTTAACCTTCAAGCACCGTAGAGGGGCAAATAAAACCTTAAAGAGACTGGTGAAACAACAGGCCTCAACTCGCTTTATTTTAATTTCTTGAGTTTGCTGATTTCAAGTGATTTTCTTCTTCTTTGAATGCTTAATTGATTGAATTATTTTGTGATTGTATGATTTATTTGAAAATACACAAGTATTACTACGGTTCATAATTATTTTTCATAACAGTTTATAATACCCATAAAAATTAGTCAATACTTATGCCCAAGGATTACTCATTTATCATAATAATTAAAACACAAGTTTATCTAATTAATTAAAAAAATTACTCTTTAAATTTATTTGTATAAAATTATGGAAATTAATAAAAGGCTAAGTTGTATATTATAAGTATTATGATAATTTTGCTTGCATTAGAAATTCCTAAGTACTTAGGCTCCTTTAGATGAAAAATTCTGCTATGCAATTTGAATTATTTGTTGATTATATTTTCTATTATTAAATATTCTATATTTTTCTTCAGAAAATGTAAGAGTTGGTAATAGATAATGATCAAATGCTTGATATTTTCTCAGAAATTCTGTTAATTAAATTTGTTCAAATTTTGAAAAAGCATCTTTACTTGTTGTCATGTAATAAATTAGTGTAAAATTTTTTGGCTAATTTATTTGCAATATAGAATTTTATGAGCAATACAAATGATGGTCCGCAAGTCCAATGAATTTTTCAATAGCATATGATAGACCCAATAGGTCTTCGGGTATGCGTAGTGGGAAGCATAAGGGTGTATCCATTTCTTGGATCCAATGGTTCTTGGAACTCATTTCGTAGGATAGATTTTGAGTCTGAAACCTTTCAGATTCTTTGAATATGGGCTTGGGTAACGTAAAATCCTGTGCATTGACAGACCTAATCAATGAATCTGTTCTTTTCATGATATGTTCCATTGTATTAAAATCATGTGAAGTCCCGGTCGAATATGACATATCATATGGACTGTGAAGTTTGTATCTTAATCCAGCAAATGTCACTCCATGGAAGCTGCTCTATTATAAGGGGGGAAGTGGGTTATAAAGATCCTTATTTTTAAATGGAGTTTCATCTTCTATTTCATATCACAACATATGCTAAGTGCAAAAAATGTTTTCTTATAAAATAAGAGGCTATGGATATAATATGCTTAGCATCCATTCGTATAATAAAATAAAAGATAAAACATATAATGAAATAAAGGATTTGAATTGAGAAACGAGTGACTACAAAATGGATCAATGACAATGGATATGATGGAGTTATTTCACTAATTCATGCAGGGCAAAAAGTTTCTTTCTTGATTTTTGAAAATAATTTTTGGAATACTTGGATTATGGAGCTGTAATTAAGGTACAGTGAATGAATGTGATATGCTTGAATTCTAAAGTCAGGAATGACTTGTTTCTCAAAAAGGGACTGATTATAAAATTATCTAATATGATTTGAAAAATTATAGTAACTCTCTTTATCATTTTAATTCATCTCACAAAAAATTAAGTGAAATTCGTGTAATATTATAATTAGACTTCCTGAAAATTTAATATATTGATTGAAAAGTTGTAAGAACATTCTTTGTTATTTTAAAGGACAGGGTGGTGTTGTAGTTTTTTATACTATATGAGATACTTTTATAATTAGATAAAGTTTCGAGTATATTCAGATAATTATTCATAATATAAGTTAATATGTAGACAATGTTAGATGGGCCTTTTTTTTTTTTTTTTTTTTTTTTTTTTTTTTTGGAATCATCTGAGCTAAATATAAACATATTTTGAACATGTTCGATTTGAATTTCCCTCAAATGCTTTATTCATGCTAAAACTTGAAATTGGTTGAGGAATGCCAAGAGAGAACATTTCTAATGGATTAAATGGAAAAATATGAAAAAAGAGCTTATAACAATATATGATTTTACACTCCAGATACTTCTTAATTAATCCAAATATTTCATTTGTTTATCTTTACGATGTCAAATTACTTTGGTGCGATAGATTAACTATTATGTGTTTCGTTTATTTTAATATTTATCATTTATAGGACTCAATATATAATTTCAATATATTTTGATAAACATTTGTGTATCATCTGTAGTCTTAAAATGAACAAAAAATTTTTAAAAATATCAATTGGTGAGACCAATTAAGTTTGCAATTAACTTAGTATGCTTTTCTTTTATTTTGATATTTGTCATTTATAGGACTCAATATAAAATTTCAGTTCTTTTAGTATTTTGATAAACATTCGTATATCATCCGTAGTCTTAAAATCAACAACAAATTTTGAAAAATATCAATCAATGAGACCAATTAAGTTTGCAATTTTTCCATTATTATTATTACTACTACTGCTGCTGCTACTTTTTTTATCAAATAGTATTTTAGTAAAATTTCCCTCCTTTAATTATAAATACATCACATTTGCACCTTTAATTATAAATACATCACATTTGCACCATCTCCGAATTTTAAATTTTGCCAAGGTACTTTCATCAATAAATTATAAAGATCGCCATTTGATAATTATTTTCATTTGTTTTAATTTTTCTATACTTTTTCTTCATTAAATTATTTATTTGAGAAAACATAACCTTTTGATTTTTAGAAACAGACGGACAAAAGAAAATCGAGCACAGTAATTCAGATTATGAAACAGGATTTTCATAACAAGATTTTGGTCATCTCGGGGGGAGGGAGGAAAATATTTGGAAAAATAAATAAATAAATAAAAAACGATATCATAGTCTTTTAAGTCAAGCAGGTCTCACCGTGATACCCCACACCCAGTTTATACATAATTCATACCTCCATCTGACCGTTGGAGATTCAAAAACTCTCCAACGGATAGTTGCTTCCTTCTACAAAATAAAGATGGAGAAACAATCAATTTTATGAATCATATTCATATTCTAAAATCTCTTCAGATTAAAAATCAAGAACCACTCTCATTTTTACTATGACATTAATTGTCAAATTTTCTTTCTGGAATTTCAAGTTTCAATTTTCTGGGATATTAAGAATGATCTTCATCTCTTTTGGGTTCATCAACACCACCACCAATCCAAGAAAAGAAATAATCCAGGAGAAGAAATCAAGAAAGCCTCTTCAGTTTACTAATCGGATTTTTGGGAGAAAAAGTAATGGATCTTGGCTGTATTGATATCTAAGAGAGAGAAGAGTTCGAAGGAGTATGTGATGTCTGCTTCTAAGCTTGCAAGGTATTTTTTCTTCATTTCTTGTTAAAATTCTGGTCCTTTCTTTTTCTTCTTTCAGGATTATTCATTTTTCTTTTTTTAATTTAACTTCTCAATTTAGTCTCAAGTATTTGATTTCTTGTCACGGGGATAAGTAGTTTCCTTTACATGGTTTAATTTCAGTAATGGGCTAATTTTAAAAATTTTATTTCTATATGAATCCTCTGTGAAGGAATACAATTGGTATCATTACATGTATTGGTTGATGTAATTTTGAAGAAATAAAGTTTTTTTTCCCCGTTTCTGGAACCCAAATCATCTTGAAAGTGTGTGGCAATTTTGGCTTATGTAAGTGAGAATTTTTGGGGTAATTTAGTATTCTTGGATTGATCCACCGATAGTGGCAAATGTTGTAGTAAAAACAATTATAAATGATAAAACGAAGTTGCTATAATTATGGCTGATTAGACATGGTTTCCGTATATGTGTGTGTTTCTGTAGGTAAGCTGTCTGTATATGAGTGTTTTTCTCTGGTTACGAAGTGATCTTGAAATATTCTCCTTCATTCTCTTGCTTTCTTTGAAAGATGATTAGCTTGAAACCATCTCGAAGCAATTTATTACGCTGGGTAAGCTTCTACTTGGTGTAACTTTTGATATGAAAAGAACAAAAAAATAAAAATAAAAATAAAAAAATAAAGAAAGAAAAACTGCTATGTATAAAGAAACATTTCAATAAATTCCTTTAATTTTAAGCATATAAGTTACCAGATTATTGCTACTGAAATTTTATAAATTGTAAGATTTTATTTATCCAAATATCTTTACGCTCATTTTTAAAATAAGGTTTTTTGCATCTTATAAACTCCACAGATGTTTGGATGGAGGAACTCATAAGATATATTTATAAGCTTAGCACCCTCTTAACTCACGGGTATCTGCTCATGTAATAGTCATAATTTTGGAAGTACAAGAAATGTCTAAGTAATTGTGCATATGTTTGGTTGTTCTGTCAAGGCGATTTCTTAGACAGAGTCATGAAACGTGTTAAAATTCTTTGAATTTGTTTCCTCATATGATCTTGGCTTCACATGTTTGAGAATTGAGACCGAGAAGTTGAATTTTAGCTAACTTTCTGCTATTCAGGTGCCTCACTTTTGTAGAATGCAACTGTAAATTTTCTCAAACATAATTTGGGCAGGTAAGGAGAACTGTGGTTGCCCACTTTGATTCTCTTAATTGCATCAAATGATAGAATTTTTGTTGGTCTAATCTGGTAAGGTTTCGTATGTGGTTCTTAGTTTCTAAGTACATTTCATTGTAATGTTGAATAATAAAGCAAAATGATGCAATTAGGTCTAGCTAGCTTGAGTGCTTTAAACAAACTCACATCCCAAATCTGTAAGTCACCTCATCACAAAACTTCACCTCTCAATTGATTGTCACAGAAAAAGGTGGGACAGTATGTGACGAGAAAAACAAACAAAAATGCTTCAGGTATGCCACACAGCACAAACTTTAGATTTTTGGTCCGTTTGCTAATGAGGTATCTTTATAGGAAAAAGCATGATTCGTAATATTTAATACAAGAAGTCGATGGAATGCTGCCATGGTGGAAGCATCTTGGTGAAGTATATACACTCCAAGCAGCCGGGTATACACTATCTTTTAGATAGGTTCATGTAAAACTTCTAGGAATGAAGATATATCGTGATCGTCATGTATGAGAGTTTTTTGTATTTTAGAAACATTACATTGAGAAAGTTGTTGAAAGGTTTGGAATGCAGGATTCTGAGCCTCTTAGCACTCTATGCACCATATTTTAAACTATGAGCTTCATTATCATCTTAATGCAGTTGGGAGGAGGAATACATGTGTCACGTTCCACATATTCTCGTGAAGCTAGAAGCATGATGCCCCATGGCAGTGCACAAGGCCTGAAAACTATTAGTGTGGTGATTCATTATATATGGAGAGGAGCATTCATAAGCTATCAAGAGGATTTTTCGCTACTTGAAAGGTACGCCAAATTTGAGATTTTGTTTGACAATTATAGGAATCTAGAGATGGAGTTGCTAGATACAATGATGCCGACTTTATGGGTGACGGGGATGAAAGAAAAACCTTTCTTTCGCTCACTGGATCTATTTTCAGTTTGTTTAGTGGTGCCATTAGCCAGAAGCTATTCTTTAGCCTAAAGTAGCTTTATCAACTACGGAAGCAAAATTCGATGACAGTCACTAAAATGCTTCGGGTATGCTACACGAACTTTGATTCCATTTTGTCATGAGGGTTCTTTTATATTGGTAAAAGTTTGATTGCTAACACTTAAGACAAGAAGTGGATGGAATGGCCATGGTAGTAGTATCTTGGTGTCAAATATATACCTCAGCAGCCCAGTAGTACACTATCTTTTGGGCAGGTTTCACGTGAAAATTCTAGAAATGAAGGTACATCTTGATCATCGTGCATGAAAGGTGTTCGTTATTCAGAATCATTATATTGAAAAAGTTCTTCAAAGGTTTGGGATGCATAATATCTAAACCATATTCTAGTGCAATTGGGAACACGATGAATGTCTTGGTGCATTACGCCTCATACTATAGAAGCTGTTGGTGTGGGGAGTTGTTATTTTACTCATCCTAGTAAGTAAGCTATCAAGTGGATCTTTCAGTACTTGAAAGATACATCTAGATTATTGTTTGGCAATTGTAATATGCAAAATACCTTTTACTAAATGCAAGACAACTGGACAATTTCGTTCTATTGTTTCCAATGTCAAACAATCCTAGACAAGATTATGGGTCTAGCTCTGGGAGGTTGTTGTTGAAGATTGTATCTACAACAAGAAAGACACAGTAAAGAGTTCACAGTATTCGGGCTGGTTGCAAAACCGACAAAGGCCTATTATTGCATCTGATTGAGGTGTGTAGAATGTCGGCCAATTATGTAAGGACGAACCACATGGAGACAACAATGTGGATGGCATCATCACAGTTACATAGCATTCGAGTCATGTGGCGTAGTCGGCCAGGCATAGTTATGCGGCTGAGAGTCCCAGAAGTAGTTATGTTGAACAGCCCCTCATTCAGTTATGTGGAACAGACTTTAGATGATTTCACTGCCAAACATATTTCCTCAATCGACAAGTGGGGACAACATGTGGCATCTAGCTTGAGGCTTGCCCGCCTTTGATATTCCATGGATGTTATGAAAGATGAGGATGTGGACAAAAGGGATCTAAACGAGGAGGTTGAGAAGCAGCAGGAAAGATGGATCACTAGATGAGGAAAGGGGCATGCATTCCGATCTAGGCGATGAGGGCAGGGACCGACACTTGGATAGTGCAAGGGCTGGGGCCTGTTGACCCCATTATAGTTAAATTGATTCCGAGTTTTGCTAGCTACACTTCATTAGATGTGTAGAATGGAGAGTTACTACTGTTTTTCCCAATATTTTATGTTTGTTTCGTTTTGATGTGTGATGTATGATGAATTGTTTTCCATTTGTAACATGAATGTGGCAATCTGAAATGCCATAATCAATTCAGGCACTTATTGACTTGGGTTGATCCGAGTGACCAAGAGGGCCAGTGGTTGTTGTGTAACAGTAGCTTTGGTCATCTATAAGAATGGATGTTCCGATGCTATAACGCAACACTTTTATGTGCTTTTGTCGAGTGGTGGCATTCTGAGACTAATAGCTTCCACATGCCTTTCGGGGAGATGACGACACTCTACATGATGTATACTATATTTTGGGACTAAATCTTTACCGTCCTTTTATGTGGATATGGTTGTTGCCACATGTGAGCTATTTAGGATGTCTGTCCAGGAGGCAGACATACACCAGTGACATGGTAAGACGCGTTTGATATGGTGTTTAAACGAGGGTGGCGCCCAAGCCTTAGTAGATATTTGATGTTTATGTTGGGAATGATGATATTAACAAATAAGAAATTGCACATTTTCGAACCCAAGCAAATTTAGCAAGTTTGGCCTTGATACTATTAATCTGTCCCTTCCTTAATGGATGAGTGAATCCGAGTCTAGATAGTATGGAGTCCACCAATTGAAGATTCCAACTACCATTTTAGAGTTGAATGATCACTTTCCACCTTGGCCGAAAAATAATAAGGTAACGTTGTGTATATATATCTCAATAAACTTATTTAGACAATTTACCGATTTCAAAATACATGTCTGTTGTCATGTTACCGAGGTAAAAAACTTTTTTATTCTAGGTACAAACAAATTTCTCCTTGTATACCTATCATGTTTCTTGCATATATTGTAGTATCGCTTGTTGATTGTGATACAATGTTATCATCTTCTGGTAATTCTCTTCATATTTCTCCACTGTATGAGACTCCACTAAATTTTTCCATGCGCCATGCAAAAAATTGAGGGCGTATCCCTTCTTTCTACTGATCAACTTTATAGCTCTCCATATTTTTGTTTATGTAAACTTGGAGAAATTCACCTCTAATGCGTTCAATAAGCATCTCCTTCAATTATTGACCTCAAATTTGTCAAAACCCATCAATTACTTGCCTCTAACTCAAATCTGTGTGAAAGCAAATGCGATATTAAAATTCCTACCTGTGTGATCCCAGTTATTTCAAACAGTGGCATTTTCTACCTAAGAATAAGTAAGCTGTGTAGTACCTATTTATCTTGTAAGCTGTGTCCATCAACAATACATATAGGAGGATTCTAAATAATTGCAAGGATCATAGATGGCAGAACATGACGTTAGTTTGTTGGTTTGTCTCTTGATTTGCACGGTGCCACTGAATGTAATCATGTTCTTGGATATAATGCATACGTTGTTGGACAATCGTTTTACCTCCCATTGCTTGAAGTTTAATTTTATTTCTAGCCTCGTATATACAAGTGTTTTAAATTGATTCTGATAGTTGGAACCTCCCCTATTAAAATGGTTCAAAATCTGCTTATGCTTCACATGACTCTTCGTTAGCTTAGTAGTGATTTCATATTGCTCCTAACTCAATCTGCTCACAATGACATCGATAGTAGTGAATTGCAGGACGATAGTTATGCTTATCATTACCTATGACCAACTTTCATGCATCCGGGGTTGCCTCCCACCCTTTCAAAATAAAATAACATCGATATTTCTTCAAGCCTGTAACTTTTTTTATCCTCCGCATCTACATTGAATTTTGTAGTCTAATATTTTCCATACCTCTCTCATGACAGAAATATTCTCTCTTTTCAAGACATTTGGACAATTATGAAAATATTGTGTGTTCAAGCAAGCAATTTCACCCAAAGTATTAGTTTTTCCCTGCATTCATGCACCCTTCAACTTAGCAGATACATATAAGGAAAAACTCATTAATCAAATTCGGTTACGAAAATTAGCATAATAATATATATATATATATATGCAATGTTTTAGTTTGTAAGTTCACGATTTCTTGTCCTTTGATGTTAATTATTAACATTCTCATATGTATTAACCCCAGGTTTTTGTTTCTTTGGCGTGTTCTGAGATAAAAAAGGATAGTTTTTTCCCCTATTGAAGTGGTGTTTGCAACTAATTTTATAAAATATTTATTTAATTATAAATTGTTAAACTGTTAATTAATGTTAGATTACGGCATAATCATAGTCTAAACATTCAAAAAAAGGTGTCGTAAGCTACACCTAAGAACATCAAAAATGACAAAATGGGAAAACAAGCAACAAATACTTTTGATTATAATATATTTTTTCGACTTTCACCAAAAGTATATGATTATATGTTTATTAGCTATTGTAAACTGAGAAGGATGAATCAATAGCATTTCTTCTTTTTGGTAATGCTTGAATTGCTGAGTGATAGAATCAATCCTTTTAGGCGCTTTTTGTTAGCTTGTATTAGATTTACCATATTAATTACTGGCATTACTAAACTGGAGGTACATATTAATTAATATTAGGTTTGATAAGTATAACATAGAGTTTGGATATTTTTTGGGTTATTTTCCAGTTTCTATGTCATTTGTATTTTTTGGGTCTTTTAATTGTTTTGTATGCTATAAGCAATTTTAACTTACTTAGGATGTTTAATTCATGTTACAGGCGTTTAAGTATATAGTTCTTTGATAATTCGCAGAATGGAGTAGGATTTTTTACTTTGTGCCGTGAATTTGGTATGAACCCACCCTTTAAATTTGTCCTAGGGCTATCAATGGACCGGATTCCAATCGGATCAACTAAAATTCATATTCACTTCATCTATTTCATATTACAGACTTTTAATGGAATCATGTTTATCAAATCTTTTATTGGTCAAAGATCTTAATTAAATAATCGAATCAAATTCAAATCGAATTTTGATTAAAATCCAATCCATTGACATCCCTATAGCTTTTCTTGCAATAATTTCGTGATCTACTGGTACGTTTTCATGACATACATATTATTACACGATATGTTATATATACAATAATTTTACATATATATAATATGTGAAATATTATATATATTCGGATTTGGATTATTAATGGATCAAGTTATGCAAAACTCATATTTGCTCTACATATTTCGAATTATGGACTTTTTTAGTCGAATCATATTCATTGGATTTTTTATCCATTAAAAATCGTAAACAATCGAATTAAATTCCGATCAAATATGAGTTAAAATCCCCTGTTGACAGCCCCAATCTGTCCTATTGCCATCTGGTCCCATTCCCCGTTCTGTCCTTTATGAATTCTAGCTGAAGCCCAATTACGAAAAATAAAAGTAGCAAATGGGCTCTCTAACAATTTTTACCCGGATCATATATTTATAAGCATGGTTCAATTTTATTATCAATAACAGCGAGTAATATTGATAAAATTATTATCCTCATCAAAAGTAACAATAATAATTTGTTATATCATTGTGTAATTGAGTAACTTGGTAAACATAATAACAAATTATGGTAATCTTTCCATAATATGATAATAATATAAAATAATAATACTAACAATAATAATTCCAAGTTTATTCTTCTTTTAAAACTCTGTACCATTATTTTAACCTACAACTAGGGGTTGTAGGGGTGCGCGCGGTGCAGGCTGGGCGGTTTTCACCCATATTTTAACACAAGAATTATAGTTTCAAAATATCTTATTCCAATTTCAATCCGATAAACACTAAATTCACACTTTGTGATCTTTTTGGTTTTGGGAGGGTTTTGCAATCCAACACGAAATTTAATGAACATACATAACTAGTAAGAAAAAATTTTAACTTAAATAATTACGTCTCAAGTGCCATTTTGTTTTTAAATTTATGTTCTAAGAGAAAATCTGATTAAGATTGATACAATTCAAAAGTAAGTGGCAGAATAATAAAGAATTTTCTATATTTTTGCGATGTCTTCAAATTTAAGATGTCCATATATATTGGCATAGAAAATATCATAAAGCGAAAGCAAGACTCGGGAGCCAAATTTACTAAAAATTCTTATAATTAATTTACTTGAGCAACAAATATTGTTATTTGTAGAGGTTTAATATTGTTGTGTTATTGACAATTGATTGTTATTTTTAGTGCTAATATAAATTAAACTTAGTATTATTTTTTTAAGTTTGATCCTTTTAATATATATACACACACATATATAGTTGCAGTTTGGGGAGGTTTATGCGGTTTATAAATATGAAAAGCCAAATCCAATTCAAAATTGCTATTTGTCTTTTTATTAGTCTAAGTTCAACCCATTTAACCATCAATTCAAAATCACGGTATGATTTATTTGTATACCCAACAACACTCGTTCACTATCTTTTTAAATAACATTTTAATATTCACAGAAACCGTGTGCAAAATTACTAGTATTAACAAATTAGAGCTGTTAACAATTCACTTAATTTAGTTAATATCGACTCACCTCAAGTTCAATATTTCTAAATTAACCTCAAATTTTCTTATCTTAAAAGCCCATAAACCTAAGGAAATTAAAAGTTCTCCCCCCAATTCCAACTGATCCACTAACTATATACAATCATAAACTCTATCCAAAAAATTCATAAAACTCGCACACCAGTTCAAACTCTAACTATATAATAATCGTGTTTCACAAACATAAAGAATAGCAGCAAAACCTGCACTGAGAAGCTTCACGTGGCTTAATGCTAATGTCGCACTCTTGAGCACTGGGGCAACACGACTTAACAGTGTACGCGTGCTTCACCCGTGCCCACCAACCAAACACGGCTCCAATATTTATTCATCACCCCTTGTCCCATAAAAGTGTCAACGCAAAATGTTGTCGCATTTCTGAACAGTTGCAGCAACCGAGGTCACACCTTGTCTGCCACAGATATTATTAAAATTCAAGTTTGACTATCTTGCCTCCATGTCCAACCGCAACAAACATTCATACAAATTTACCATAAAGAGGCAAGCTCGTGTTTTGGAAAATTACTATCATATCCTTTATTATTAGATCAATTATTGAAAAATTTAATAGAATATAGATGTGATTTGAAAATTTATAACTACACAAAAGGTTATCTTAATTTTCCAAATCAAAACAATCACTCCTTTTATCACTAACAATGAGGTGTTATTGTAATTTTTCTTTTTTTTGATAAAAAGTGTTATTGTAATTTTTCGAAATACCGAAATATCATTATAATAAGGCTAAACTTTAGCTAGTTTTCAACAATTATGCCTTAAAAAATGAGATCATTATCTTTACACTTTTTGAAGATTGACATAATTACCAAAAATACTCTCTCAAATTTGAATAATTACAATTACAGCCGTGATTGTTAGTTTAGTTGATACAATTACAATTGCATCTCCTGAGTTGATGCATAATTACAATTATAGTATTTGTAATAGTTTAAAATTTTCAAGAAGTGTGTTTATAGTCATCTGCGAGATAAACTAATAGTAAGAGTATATGATAATTATCCAAATTTGAAGAAATATTATGGTAATAATTATATCAAACCTCAAAAGTGTTGATGTAATTATCCCTTGAAAAAAACTGACATTAGAACATATATCTTGCTGCAAAATTCAAACCATAGCAAACTTAAGAAGGAAAAAAAAAGAAGGGGAAACTTACCAACCATAGAACACATTCATACAAATTTACCAGCTAGTCAATAATATTGTATCAGGATAATACACAGGACAATCTTAAAACTGAAACAAAGGGAACATGATAGTTGACAAAATGAGAACATCAACTGATACAAACAAAAACCTTAAAAGAAACACTAATAGAACAAGTTAAAAAGTTCCCAACTTTCAGATTACATAATAGAGCAGCTACTAGTGTTCTCGTCACTGAAAATGTGAGTGGCAGAATGTTCACCATGGTTTCCAGAATATGGAACTTGACCATAGTTGTAATAATACCCGGTCGTCGGAGGTATAAACGGAGACCGATTGTACATCATCTGAGGTTGTCTGTTCTGCAGATTCATCATCATAGAAGATGGATTATTGAACTGCTGGAAACCATTCATATTCATCATCATTGAAGTGGGGTTATGCCCTGCTGCTAATCCATTCATTGGAAACCCTCCATTGTTTGGTTGGATTTGGAATCCTCCTCCTTGTCCCATCCCATTTGAACTCCCAACCAAACAAGGCGCAACATTGTGACCTCCGTTAAAACCAGCAAGATTCATCATAGTGGTAATGTCATTTCCCCTTCTGACCTCATTGGCACCACCGAATTGTGGATTGTTAAAAGCTGCCAATGTTTTCTGATCAACCCCAGTTGGATTTAAGCTCCCCTTTTTATTCCCATTTGCAGGAATACTGTTCATCTTTCCATTGTTGGCCCCAATACCTTTCTTTGCAGCTTCAGCTTGTTGCTTAAGCTGAGCAAGTTGATTAATCTTCTCCCTGAAAAGCTGCATCTCTTCTTCATCAAAATCTTCTTCCTCATCGTCAGGACAATCATCCTCTTCAGATAAGAATGGAAATTTCTGCTTGTTTTTGAGGGATTCTAGGTTCTTCACCACATTTGGCTTTTGTCCTTTGTTGCTGTTGTTCTTAGTATCATCTTTAATGCAAGGAGCTTTCTGCTTCTGGTTTTGGTTAGTTTCTTGAGACCAGAGTTCGGCATGTTTACCAGCTCTTACTAGTTTCTTTATCAGGGTAGATGAATCTATACTGCCCGAAACAGTCACCTTTTGTTGTTCTGAGTCTATATTTACTTGGTAAACTCCTGCAATTTAAAGATGGGGGGAAAAAAAGATCAAATTTGTCAAACTTTTCAAAGAAATTCCAGATAAATCTTGTCCCATTTTTCAAAAAGAAAGATTCAAGACCGGAACATAGAACACATAGAGCTCATTTGTTGTTAAAAGTGAAAACAGAGGAAAATGAACCTTCAATTCTCTGAAGGAGTTTCTTGACTTTCTGCTTACACCCATCACAATGTATGTTCACCCTCAGAACACAGGTCTGCAGCAACAAAAAAGTAAAGAAAAAATAAAAGAAAAAGCAGGAGATTTTTACTAGGAAAAGACCAGAACATAACTTTACTGTACAAATGGATAAATATAAAAATTTTGGGAAAAAAAAAAAAGTTAGCTTTAAACACAGACAGAATGTTTTAATAGAGAAAGAAAATACCTGGATCTTGAGAAGCTTAAAGTCTTCATCTTTAGTCATTTCCTGAGTGCTGTTTGGAATGTAAAATCTGCTAGAAAAAGGATAACAAGAAACTCAACAAAGAACAATATACATATACATACATATATATATGTTATTATCTTCCTAACATCCCTTCTTCCTCCTCAGTTCCTTTCACAAACAAACAAAGTGAATCACATGGGCATGAGGGGTTTTAAAAGCATTAAAAATAAGGAGGGGTAGGGGGTGGTTGTGAGGGGTACAAATGCAAATAATAAAGTAGTAAAAGCCAAGACAAAGTGTGTAGACAGAATGCAGGAAAAAAAGAGAAGTTAAATCTGAGGAAGAAAATGAAAGTCAGAAGATGGAGACTTAAAAGGTTGGAAAAACAACTTCTTTTTAGGGGGCGCGGGGGGACCCTTTAGCAGATTGGGTAGTGTGTTTTTGCCTTTACCCTGAAATTTGAAATGATGTGATTTAACGTTAAATACTGGGGAAAAAACAATAAAAACAACAGCGACTTGACAGGCTGATTTCCCATCCCTGTCCAGTTTGTCACGTTCATTTATTAGTGCAAATAAATATTCTCCAAACTGCAACACAAACTTTCTTGTGTGTTTGTCCTTATCATTTTGTGTTTAATTCTAAGGTTAATGGGGTTCTGAACTTTCTTAAACGCTGATTAGTGAAAATGATCAATTTTCTTGTTCTCCACAATTTTCTTAAATATAGGTGACAATGTCCTCGAGTTATGTTATATATTCTTTCATGTCCAAAATTAAAGCTTTTGTATAAATGAGCATGAAATTTTTAAATATTGAAGTGCAATAAAAATTTTCTTATTGTTGATAAAGAAGGGGATGATTACCTCAATATCTACGAGTTTAACCTAATTAAAAAGGCATTTCATGTGATTTAAAAAATTATAATGGCATTTCATATTGCTAGTTTTACTAATAAAAAACTATCAAAGTGATAACTATAACTTGAAAATTTACCACGACGTTCCTTGGTTTGAAATTACAATAATACATCATGCACATTTACACCACAACTGGTGTTATTGTGATTAATAAGATCGAATCTCAAGGAGTGTTGAGATAATTGTTCCTAAAAAAAAATATACTTTAAAAAGCAATAATGTCATCGTAAAGAACAAAACTTCATTTTGGAATGTCGGCAAAATAAATCACATATATAAATATGATATAACCATTGCCTTTGAAGTTTTCTTGATCTTCTAGGGGACGTGTTAGTTGTATGGGGGTGAAGTGGGCCAGTGGGGTTGGACTTGGTGGTAGCAAATTTGAATTCCCATGACACTAGAATTTTACAGTTTATTATACCCTATAGAACATAATAATATTTGTAGAAGAAAATATATGTACGTTAATAAACTAAAGGGATAATTATCTCTAACACCTTATAGAATTTGGCAAAACTATCATGATATTTCTTAAAAATTGGATAATCATCATTACACCTCCTATCATTAATTCAACTAGAGCATTATTACAATTACACGTACTAAGTTACGATTATGCTCTCTTGTCTATTTGTAATATTTTAAAATTTTCAGAAAGTTCAATTGTAATTGTCCACCAGCTAAACTAATAGTAGGAAGGTAGCAATAATTATTTAAATCTGGGATTGCTTCTGGTAATTATGCGAATCCTATGAGATTGTTGACATAATTATCCTTGAAATAAATTTGTCAAAGCTAGTGGTACATATCAGGTAACAAAAAGCAGTCAAGCAAGGCAAACTGGCTAATTAATGTTGTAAATTACTAAACTTGAGCTAAAGTTAAGAAATGGTAGGAATATATATAAATACATATGTGTATATATACATATAAGGCCTGTTTGTATCCACATAATTGCTACATTATTGAAAGGGTCAAACAGCAAAAACTCAGAAGGATCTGTTGATGTGGGTCTGCATCCTCCCTTTCTTCTTCTTCTGGGTTCTGCAAAGTTAAATGAAGCAATTATGGCCCTTAGACCATTTGCCATCTCAATGAAAGCTCTAACCAACTTGGAATTTATCATACCCTTTGGCTCCATACCTTTTACCATTTAAACTTAAGAAATGGTTTTATTTATTTTTGGTTTTAGTTACCTCTAACTTTGTGGCTCAATAAATGATTCGACCAATCAAAGGATAGTTAGGATTCTCAAAATTCGTATGTCATCCCCTATTTCGTGTCCTAATTTGCGCCTCACAAATCCGCATTAAGTGATTAAGAATTTGATATCTTTGATTATTTAAATTGTTGCAATGTTTTTAAATTATGATACACAAGACTTTGCATCAATAAACAGTGCTTGAAAAGATACAATACTGGTGAAATAGGTTAAGAGTCACTACAATATGGGCATTCGCTACGAAAAATATTTCTATGAAATTAATTTCGTAACAAGGGCTACATATTAGCTACAAACTATCCGTAGTACATGTTAATTTTTACTATTAGCTACAATCAATCTCGTAGCTAAAAGTTAGCTACAAGAATATCTACTATGGTTTCCGCTAGGGTTAATTTATAGTCAAATCCGTAGATACTCTTTTAACTAACTTTAACTATGAAATAAATCATAGTTAATAATAAAATTAACTTTTGTTACGAATGGTTTATAGCTAATATGTAGCCTTAGCTATAAAATTAATTTCTAGCAGTTTTTTCATGATAGATATCTTTTTTTATTCTTTTTGGTAGTGAGTTATGGATATATATTTCTTAATGAAGTACCTATTGATATATAATAAATTAGTAATGGATTTTATTTGTTGGGAAAAAAGAGAGAAGATTGGTTTTTTTTTGCTTGGCATGTGGATAAGTTGTGAACTTAAACCTTGTATGTAATTTCCTTATATTGTGTTTAAGTCCAATCAGACATTTTTTTCATCAAGCAGAAAGTTATTCCCTGAATATCAAGGAAGCCTAATTTTTTTCAACCATCTTGTGGTGCTTGTTGTATATCGTTTGAGTTGTCATCTTTAGTTTAGATAACTCATTTAACTCTTAATTTCAAATTAGTTCGACTATATCAGCTTATATCCAGATTAAATTTGAACAAATTTCTTAATCTGAGTGTCAATCAATTCAAACATGAGGTTTCAATAATCTTCTTAACATGAGCACTTTTCAATTTGAATATAAGGTCGAAGATTTATGTTATTAATCAATATCATTCAATACTTAAAATTAATAAAAATCAAAAGTTGAATTTTGAACGATCCTTGAAAAAAATGCATCGAACAATGAATTACGTACTTTTATCACATTACCATCTTACAGGTAGCACATGTATAAAAAATTGATGATGTCGCATAAATAGAATAAACAATTTTCACATTTTAGATATCCAAGTTATAATCCTCTTTGAAAAAACAAATCTTTAGAATGTTTAGAGATCATAACTTTTAAATGACAAAAAGTATTCTAGTCCTATCCAACCTTTCCCATGTTGAACCCTAATTATATTCTTATAGCGGCATCCCTACACTCGATTAGAGTTTGTTATGTCTGTGGAAGATTAATGGTTTTGGCATAGATTATTAAATGCACAATATGAGCCCCAAAAAAATAAAAATAAAACATCTAAATTGGAATATATATAATTTCTAAAGTTTGGCCCAATCATAGAAATAATCTCACGTGATTACACTTCTTATTGTTAATTTTTTATATTTTTAGGAGGTTAACCAATGAATTAATGACTGAAAACTGGATTACATTGAGCAATCTTTGACGAATTTATTGTATGCCTTTTGATGAAAAATTAAATTGACTATACCTCATAGAACAAATTTTTAGTTACAATATTTTATGATATTGATTTTTCTATTTTATTTTAATATTTCACAGAATAAAGTTGGTCTTTGAAAGAATACAGACAAAAGAAAAGAAAAGAAAAAAAAATGTTTGTGTTTCACATTTTTTTCGTTGTTTTCGTAACCGCGGCATTATACTTAGACGGTCGTTGGCTTAGCTTATTTAATATTAAAACATCTTATAAGATGTTTCGAAGCTCATGAGATGTTGGATCTTATTTTAAAAAAAAGTTATAGAAGTATTTGAATAAAATAAAACATTTTAATTTATAAGATATTAGTAATGATAATTTTGTAATTAAAATAATTAAAAATGAATGTGCATGTTAAGATGTTAAAAATTAGATTGGGTAAGATGAGTAATATAAGGTAGTTGAATATTCACTTTGACATATATATAGAAGTCCACGATTTAAAGTTCAAAATGAGGATCGGTCAAAAATAATTATATTATGATATATTTTAATTAATAAAATTAAATAACTGGGTATTATTAATTTGTATAATATAGTCACCTGTGCATTTAATTATATATTTTATATATCACTCATTCCAACAAACAAAATAGGTGCTATA
>JACFYI010003776.1:1810501-1823009 GCA_014898755.1 Handroanthus guayacan
TGTCATTATTTTAAAGTATGACTAAGGATAGTCATCTACAAGGGTGACTCGTGTTAGAACTCCCCAACTAACTATTTAGCTCAACATATTAGCACGCACCATAACTCATTCTAGGTAAGCTCGGTAATCGGCCCAATACTAACCTACTTTTAATGGGAGGAAGTCAAAAGACACTTATCTCAACGTCTCGAAGTTTGATCTAATTAAGAAGATATTTTTTAATGATGTTCGAAAAATTATAATACGTAATGTGATTTAGCCACTTGCTCTAATTTATGATGCACGGATACTTAAAAAAAATACAAAATGCAGTGTCGGACACACGAGGGACACGGATACGAAGGGATACGCGTCGGATACGTATTGGACACGCCACGTGGTGTGTCCGGAATTAAAAAATAAAAAATAAAAAATAAAAAATTCAGACACGCGAGGGATATGGGTTGGGACATGCGAGAGACACGGCTCGGACACTCGAGGGATACTCAAGGGACACGGTGGACACGTTTTTGCGCAAATATGGCTTAAAAACACGATTTTTAACTTTTTTTTTATAAAATAATTGCACCTCTCATCATTACTATTCATAAATTAGTAGTTTTGTAAAAAAAAAAAAAAAGAAAAGAAAATTAATTAAAAAAACTAAAATATTAAATAAGCTAAGTACGGATACGCTACTTTAGACTCTCATAATCTCATTCTTTATTCATTTCTTCCCATTCTTTTGTCGAAGAAGTTACCGAAGAACCTAGGATTAGCAAGGACCATAATATTCCATTAAATTTATGAATAGACAATTTTCAATGATAGTATTAGTTAATTTGCATATTAAGACGTAACTTGTTGGATTGTTAATTGTTGTTGAATTATTATTTTTTAGTTGAAAGTATGTCTGATTCAATGTATTTATATAAATATAACATATATAAAAATAATATATACAGCCGTATCCCTAACGTGTCGTATCCTAAAATTTTTGAAAAATTCATATTGCCGTGTCCGTATCGTATTGTATCTATGTCGCCGTGTCCGTACCTGTGCATCACAGGCTCTAATCTTAGCCATACACGTGAATTTGACTTGTCATTGTAGCGTCCGGGCAAGCAACCAAGAGGAATGCCGCACGGATGTAAAAGTGACATAGGACAACATCTTGTTAGACGGCAGATAAGCACAATGCACAAGAGCACCCCAAAAAAGCATGATTTGTGCATTAAATGCATAGATTGTATGAACCTACAAAAGGTATTGTCCACCATACCAACATTGGCGGTACTAATGTGGACATCCAGGAATCATAAATACTAAAATTAGGGCAACCTATCTTTATTTTAGCTTATCACTGCACATGAGCGTGGGAATTCAATGATGAACAGTGTCCCAACGTCCTTTATAACTAGTTGTGTATTTGCAAATATACCTAGGGCTTTGGAAGAGAGAATACAAGTGGGAAGGTGCCTTATACACTCATTGACAACCCCACATATTACATTTATACTACTAAAGGCTAAAAGTCAAACAGATACACTGAATAAGTAGGCCTCTTGTAAATCTTACGGCAAGGGGTGTTATTGTAATTTATCAATTCACAAAAAATAGTATGATAATCAAATCAAACTTTGAAAGTGTTGAGGTAATTATTCCAAAATTATACTCACTTCCGTAGTCATTTTTCATAAAAATAAAATAAAATAGAAATCTACAATGAAAAAAAAAATATAAGATTTGAAAGAAAAAAGTTCATTCACAAGCAATTTAAGCTTTATGGACGGTGATCATCATGATTGACAGCATTAATTTCCTTTTCTTTAATTTTTCTCCTAGAAAATGGTTGATGAGCTGATAATCCCCACTAATGGGGAGTTATTAGGATTAATTAATTAATCAGGTCGCTGATCTATCCATTGCCAACAACAGTGAAAAACTCATCATTGTACTCTTTTCCTCCTTGTTATTTAATCATAATTAGTGCGCCATTAACATTAAAAATGGATCTTTTAATTATTTTGAAGAACCTTCCCTTCCATCACTAGGAAAAGTGAATAATCCAAAGATTATGTCCCTCAATTATTCCCCACTTTCCAGGGGCAAATTGAGAGAATATATGAGCAGTACTATTCTATACTATTTGCTTAGATCATTTAAGTTTTCCCCTTTTCAGACAAATGTGAAGAAATGTCAACTTAAGATGTCTGTTGAGTGGGAAACTAGGTTGTATCCAAAATTTGTCATTACATAGCATGGAGTGTTTAGAATGGTAAAGACGAGAGATGTAAATTGCGCCAAATTTTTTTAATTTGAAAAAAGTTTGATTTAAATTCGCACTTTTTCTTTGTGATCCCTGATTTGCAGGGATTAGCATGCAATGATATTGAATCAATAATGGCGGTATTTATCCATTTTAAAGTTTTTAAAGGCTTAAAATCTCCTTATGCTTATATTTCATGTTTTGTATTTGAATTTCGAGTCAAAATTGTGAGAGGATTGGACTTATCTTTTGCGCGATATTACTGAGTTTTAATTAGTGAAGTTGAGATTTGGCCTAATAGGCTTTTAATGCAATGTTTTTTTGAAGAATTTAAATAAATTTAATCATTACATCAGTATGTCAACTAATTGACTATAATTGAAATTAAGATTAAATACAATGATTGACAGAGAAATACCAAAGCCTATTATTCAATAGAAAAACATGCTACCTTTAAACTTGAACCCATAACCTCTTATATTATGGCCCTTAAGCTAATGGATTGTACTTGTGCATATATGTAGCGGTTTTTCGGTAGGCCGTATTAGATTTGCTATATTAATTTGTATTTGCCCTTTTAAATTAAAGGAACTTACAAATTAGCCTTGGATTTAATAAGTATGACATAGAGTTTAAATAGCATTAAAATAGTATATCAATTTATGCATTTATTCAAATGTTTGATAGTTTTTAATAATGTGGCTTTCACGTCAAAGACAAAAAAAGCCCTTTATTAAAGTGCATTTCTTGTGAGGAACTGCAATTTTAGAGACATTATTGAAATGTAATCACCCTATACTAATAAATCATGGGGGTAAGGAACATTAATAGTAAAAGAAATAATACGGGATGGACAGGAAAAATAGGCCACTCCACTACTAATAATAAGATAGCAAATGAGCTACAAGAAGCTACAAAATAATCCTTTCCACCATTTTAATATGTCATTCCTAAAGCACCCCTAAGATTACTACAGTAGTGTTGTGTGATACAACATACTTTATATCCTAAAACATAGGAGTTACATATATACGAGAAAAATATAGTATTACATTTTCTATAATTTTTTCGATACAGTTGATTATTTTCGCTGGTGCATGAACCCAACTTATTCAAATGAGTCGAAGCATACAAATTAAATACATATCATTTATAATTGTTCTGTTCTATATTGACTTTTTATTTTTCCAAAATTTTATACATAACAAGGCTCGTATTCTTTTAGCTTTATTAACACAGGTGTTACACTAGGCTCACACACTTAGTCATAGATCCATAGTTGTCCGTTGGTATATTAACTAATTCAAATTTGCATATTTAATATTCATGGGCATGCCATAGCACATAACATACATCCCTCAACCGTCTTAATTAATCCACAGCCAAGTATCTTATATAAAAAGATATTTTAATACACTTAGTATTTATTATATGATGCAAAATAATATTGATGAAACAGTACTCATTATAATAGAACGAAAAAAAAATAGTATGAATGGCGAAACTAAATTCTACAATACTAGTACGTCGTTTGTACAATAAGCCCACTCCACATAACTTCCTACATCTGATGACCCTACAAAATCAGACTAATACATATATAAACTCTATATAGTATGTTTGGACAAAGAAAGGTTACATATATAAATATATATATATATCTCTAAATTCTTCTGTCCAAACACAATATGTCATATGAATATATATATCTCACATGATTGAACATGCATGAACATTTTCGTCGCTGAAAAGTGCAGTATACTTCTCAACGGGGGCATTTGGGCTTGGAAATGCCTGAGCAACGTTTCTGACAAAACCAGAAGGTGCCTTCTTGTCATAGGCTCCAGGGGCATAAGGGTAATATGTCAAATTTTGTTCAACATAGGGCCAAAATTCTGCTCTCTTTCCTGTTCTTCTCACTCTCTTTAAGACCTTGTTTGGATCCACGTGTCCAGTAACTATTACCCGGTTTTGCTTCCGTATTACTTCCACGGATCTTGCACCTATACAAAAACAAAAACATAGTATGTTAATTTACAACATATCCAAAAGAAATTAACTTACTGTGTTTATAAGATAAAAATCAAAAACAAAAAATCGTTATATAAAAAATGAAGTGCTATGGTATTTGTAAATGCGCCATGTAGAGTGACATCGACATCGATCACTATTTAGAAACTAAACTGATTTAATTAATTTATGTTGAAGGCTAACGTTTGTCCGGGCCTAAAATTTGAAGGTCGGCATCACTTTTGCAATTACGAGGTGATGTGAAGTTGAAAATTACGCCGATGAGGCCTCATTTTCGGAGGTCTCATAATTTAGAGGTCGTCAATTCAATTCTTATAGATGTATAGAGTTGTTTTCCTATTATATGATAGGCTGCTTACAAGATTTTAATTCATAGTATAATTATTGATGTATGATGATGTATTAATTAAATATATTAGTTACTTCTTAGGAAGAGGAAAGAAATTGAAGATTTCAAATAATTTTATGAAAAGAATTAATTTGTTAAGAATTCTGTAAAATGTGAAAACTCCCTCAGGCGCTATACAAAAGCACAAAAATATTGAGTACTGGATCACCCTTAACAAACTCTTGGAATATGGGACAAAACCTGATATACTAGTTATTGAACTAACTTAGTTATTATAGTTTTTGAATTACTAATTACAACATGTATGCATTAAGAACACAATCTTTTTATGAACCAAAAAAAAGAAAGAAAGAAAAGAAAAGAAATATGCACAAACACTCACTGACCTTTCATGTGGGAAACAGCATGTCTAACTCTTCGTTCACATCCATCACAATCCAATTTCACCCTGATTTCAACCGTCTGCATGCCAATTCATTTTGGTTTCAGTATAAAATATAATTTAAAATTAATCCCCCTAAAATAACAGGTACGTACGAACACAAAAAAAATACGTACAAACCTAATTAATTAAGGGTAACTCAAAAAATAAATATAAAAAAAATATAGAGCACCTTCAAATTATAATTACCTGCATTGGCTTCCTTTTACTCTTTCTTGTGCTTGATACTGTAAACATCTCTGAAATATGATCAATAATTCCCATGATTTAATTTCCCTTAATTCCTTTCCTCTCTCTTGTCCGTGTATTTCTTTTTCTCCTTTTCTTTTTTTTTTCGTTGGCGAGGAGGGGGGTGGGTGTTGTTCTTGTTTGAGGGTTGGAATGGAGACAAAGCTTATTTAATTTTGAAGGCTGAAAATGTTTGGTTTTTGGTGTGTAGAGACCGCTATTTATATGAGAAGGAAAACGAGGTTATGTATGTGAGCAAGCAAGCTGTAATTAGCTTTACAATACGTCGTAGAGTAACAGTTATAATTTATAATTAATAATTGTATATATATAGGTATATATATATATGTTGTAGCCAAGACAAATTAAGAAAGTGACTTGTGTTGCCTAATCATGTAATAAATAAATACCAAGCTGAAGTGGTGGACACTTTGGCATATTTAGGCTTTCTTGCCCGCCAATTTTACGACTTCGTTTTCGTAATTATTTAATTCTGTCATCAGTCTTATGTTTTAATTATGCAATTATTAATTAATAATACGAGAAATATTTGAATTTATAAGATATAATACCTCATGGGAAGCTGCAGTCGGAACTCTATATATGCAAGTTTTGTCTGTTTTTGTCAATCAACGCGGTCTTAGTATTGGAATGCAAGCTTCTTACTTGGTAAGAAATACAACTGTAGTTTTTCTGGCAGCTAGTCAAGTTGATATCTTGAAGTAACCAACTCATATAGGTACGTAATGTTATATTTTCCAGTTCATTAATTAATTAGACAAAAGTAAAAAGAAAAGAAGAAAGTAAATTATAAAAATGAGGTTGAATTAGTTAGGATAATGTATTTTACGGTATGTTTTAAGTTGGGTAGAAAAATGTTCTGCCATCTGAACTACGAGATATTTTACAAATTGTCAACAGTTCTTCAGTGGGTCTTAACATATGACTGATTTTAAGAGTACTAAATATTAAAAATTGAATAAATTATTAGCAAACCATTTGTTATTTCATCTTCCCGTCTTTTTCCCTCATTTAATTATGAAAATATCTCAAGTTTGTCTATGAGTATTGGACGAAAATATTATTAAAATTAGCCACGTCCTTGGCAAATAGAAGATTCACGATAAAATATTTCGATAAGCAACGGATTATGTTCAAATGTGGTCCAATACAGAGCATAAATTGCTAATGCAGAGCATAAATTACTAATACAGAGCAATTGAAAAGTTTTTATAGAAACACTCACCCCCTAAACTCTCTATTTTTGAAATTTTATTACATTCCAATGTAATATTTCAAAATTTTCAACATTTACAATATGAATGAGTTAGATTTTTAGCAAAATTCGTCTGACAATGAGATAAAAGAGTTATTTTTGAAGCAAAACGAAAAAAAAAAAAAAAGAAGCAGTGGGTTGCGCCCCCTATAGGGGCAAGAAATTTTTTTTTTTTTTTTTTCCTTTCTCTGCACCCGCGAAGGGCGCAAGAAATCAGTAGCTTGCACTCGCGACGGGCACAAGAAAGCATGGTTTGCGCCCGTCGCGGGCGCAAGCAGGAGCAGTTAGTTTTTTTTTTTTTCCTTCCGCTTAAATCAATTGATTTTCAATGAAAAATTTCATGATAAACGTAAAAATTACAACCTTAAATCATTACTTCAAATTAATACGAAAATTTGACGAAGAAAAAATACAATAACAAGTCCATAACCCTCCGCTACCAACACAGATTCCTATTTTTTTCTCAATTTCGGGTCACATCGCAAGTTTTTCGATTCAGGTCACAATTCGAATTCACAAAAAAGAAAAATTTAAGACACAAATGTTAACAAGAGATAAAATAAAGCAACAAAATGTTTAATAGGAAAAGTATGTCCATTGTTTGGGGGTGTTCATTTTGTTTATTTTTTCGTTGAACTGCTCTGTAAGATAGTAAAAACTGTTCTGCAAATAGCATTTCAGTTTAAAATTTGGTAGTCTCCAGATAACAAGGGGTGCCTTTTGCAAAGTATAAATTATTAACGCAAAGTAGTTGAAATTTTTTTATAGAAATACTCACTCCTATAAACTCTTTATTTTTGAAATTTTATTACATTGCAACATAACATTACAAAATTTTCAAGATTTACAATATGAGTGGATTAGATTTTTAGCAAAATTCTTCTGACAGTGAGGTAAAAGAGTTGCTTTTAAAGCAAAACGAAAAAAAAAAGAAGCAGTGGGTTGCACCCCCCATAGGCGCATAGAACTGACAGGTCGTGCCCATGGGAGGTGCGCAGATATAGAGGATTGCGCCCGACATGGGCACATTTTCCGCCTCTTTGGCGCCATTCGGGGGCACAAGCAATTATTTTTTTTCCCTTTTCTACGCCCACGGCGAGCTCAAGCGAGTAGCGGCTTGCGCCCGCGACAAGCGCAAGGCACTTGCTACAACACCCGTTGCGGGCGCAAGTAGAAGCAATCAATTTTTTTTTTCCTTTCGTTTAAATCAATTGATTTTTAATGAAAAATTTCATAATGAACGTAAAAACTACAACCTTAAATCGTTATTTCAAATTAATATGAAGATTTGGCGAAGAGTTAATGAAATATCAATGATATCCACTTTTTAAAAAATCTCAGTCGTTTCCTTAATTTTAACTGGGTCCAAACTGACTTTAAGAAAAAATACAATAACAAGTCCATACCGCGGGAAGCTCCACCCCTCGCACCCCCCTTCGGAATCAGTGTTGGGCTCTGGGCTCGGGCCTATCGGCTCTCACCCTCCGCTACCAACATAGATTCCCATTTTTTTGTCAATTTCAGATCGCACCGCGAGCTTTTCGATTCGGATTACAATTCAGATCCACAAAAAAGGAAAATTCAAGACACAAACATTAACAAGAGATAAAACAAAGTAACAAAATGTTCAATAGGGGAAGTAAGTTTGTTGTTTGGGGGGTGTTCATTTTGTTTATTTATGCATTGAACTGCTCTGCAATATAGTAAAACTTGCTCTACAAATAGCATTTCAGGATAACAAAATGTAGAGGCATAAAATCATTTATTTGTGTGCGCATGCACACACCGTCGAAAACTATTAATGGCATGTAGCTCATTACAGTTGCATTATTCGAGCAAGGAGGGCGGGCTAGTTGCTGCTGAATTAGGCATACTTAATTTCTTTGTTCGTATATGATTTATGTACTCTATGAGCCCACCACAATTATAACTGATTGAGATGTCACCGTAAGTCTCCATTAATCACTATCATTGCAAGTGGAATACTTCAACTCGGTCTATTTTCCTATCAATAGCAATCAAAATCAAGTTCTATAAACTTAAATGCACATAAATAAGTTTAGATGCTAATGAATATTTTCTTTTTGTGGAAGCTTAATTAATGTTACAAAAACTAACAAGTGATCTTATGATATAGTATCTATGTCTCAACATTCCATTAGAATTTGACCTAATTATAAAAACATCACGTGTATAATATCCACGAATCATTAGTTTAGAACCCTTAAAAATTTATATAATAGATTGACTAAAATATTATTATAATTAGACCCCATGTTATTCAAACATGTTTAAGTTTTTAGGTGTCTGGTCATGATATAATAAGTTACATGTACGGAGCTTAATCAGTTAAGTTTTTCATCAATTGAACTAGCGACATGAATTTATTGTAATTTTTTATATCATATGGATTGTTTACGGAATTCAGTCAAATTTCTTAGAAAATATTGAGATGATAATTGATATCCCCATAATACGTTCCGGAAAAACTCAACTAAACGATTCGTTGCCATTTG
Organism: Handroanthus guayacan; assembly: GCA_014898755.1. Lineage (NCBI taxonomy): Eukaryota > Viridiplantae > Streptophyta > Magnoliopsida > Lamiales > Bignoniaceae > Handroanthus > Handroanthus guayacan. The sequence goes on from JACFYI010003776.1 coordinate 1,819,592, forward strand.
TCATGTGGGCAAGATCAACAGCGCGAACATAAATCATATTAATCACATTAAGATACTATGATGAGTAATCTTATTGAGGATAACTATCATCTATTTGTATTTGAATTTGACTAAAAATTGATGGCCACCAAGTTCTGGGCACATTCGTGGTCTATGTTGCTCTTCGTCCCACGATCCATCTTCATCAATATGTTCATAATCATTAATGTTGTTGAATTTATTGTGTGTTTGGACATTATCCCATGTTATAATATTGGAATTGTAGTGATCCTAGTCTAAATTATACATCGATATTGCAGTGTTTTTTTTATGTTTCCAATGTTTGTGCATTCAAATCTTAAGTACAACATATGTATGTTCTTTATTGCTCGAGCTGATCAACTTAATCATCATTACTACTTAGAAGTTATGTTTTTGCTGATTAATCATACTAATTCTTTTGTCATTATGTACACCTAGTTAAACACGTTAGATTTAATTTATCTCTTAGTTTATCTCTTAGTTTATGAGCTAGTTTCCGGAGATATAGATATACATGCATGTATGTATTTTAATTGATGTGATAATTCAGAATAATTGAAAAGATTAATAGTCTTTTTGAGAATATATATTTTATGGGTATTATTTGATTTTATTGTACAAGAAGTACAAGTATTTTAAGAAAATAAAAAACATTGCCCGAATTTTCAAAATTAATACAAAAATAGGCATCCGTTTTCCTTTTCCTTTCTGTTTTTTTTTTAGTGGAGGTGGGCCCAAAATCCCCATTGTGTGTTATATATAATTGGCAAATCCTTTGTGTGTTGTATATAATTGACAAATCAAACCCTCATGTGAAAAATTAACTAGCAATTTAAATCATGTGAAAAAATTAATTATTTCACTACCTCTACCACTAGTAGGCACTACACAGACTCGTGAAATGACATTACGGCCCTGTTTATTTCTTTGTCAATTTACATGATATAGCGTTTTTTTTTTGGCCAATTTTTTTTTTCAGCACAGAGGTGTTTTTTTATTTTTATTTTTTTGCCAATTTTTTTGGGGTTTAAAATAGGCGATTTGTCCTTTAAAAACAATTAGTTTCGTAGTCGTCTGCACGCGTGACAAACTCTCTTGATGGAAAGGTTTATTGTTTGCTAATTAAAAATTTCATGAGAGCTCTCATACTAATAAATTTTTACAGGATTTGATTTGTTAATTAGACATAACACGAGGAGCTGCTTGCAAAAATCTCACGAAATTAATTTCCAAGCTAGAGCTACAAATTTTATGTAGCATATGTAACTTTTTGAATCAACAAAACTATTACCTATCAATTCATATATAACTATGTTTCAAATTCAGCTATGATATATCAATTTTGTCGCTATAGTTAAGGGTATGGGATTTTAAAATTTAATTACGAATTGATCATAGATGATTCCCGTATCTTTTTGTAAATGTGTTGAAATTTTAATCTGGGCTTTCCATCTAGAATTAAACGGTTCAGATCTCCTGAAGTTTCCAAACAAACTCATGGACAAAGGTTGAAAACTGGAATTCAGACAGGCTCGACAGAGTTTGTTGAAATTTTGGTAAAACGACCTTGTAAAAAACAATAATTGTAACTGTACACGAAGTTACAACTCATTTTAGTTGAAAATATTCAAAATAGAAGATAACTTTATATACTAATTTTTTAAAAAAATAAAATAAAATTGAATCACATCGACTATTACATTCGAATTTTTAAATTCATTATACACAAGTTACTACATCACTCGCATTAACATCAAGAAATTAAATTATTACATGAATAAATTAATGTCCATAATTTGAATCTAATTAAAATTAATCTTTGATAATAGGAGAAGGACCTTATTGTAATTTAGACACGATTTTCTTGATTAATGTTAAATTCAATATTTACCAGTCCTAATCAGAGGAGTTAACAACGGCACTCATGGCATTTACCAATGAAAAAGTGTCCACGCGGTAAGATGATTGCCACTTCCCATTCGTACGTGTAACTTATCATTTATTACAAAATATTATTTTCTTCTGACTAATTATTACTTGTCAGTGAAGTAATTAATTTGAAATAGATTGGCTTATGTATATGTGATCACATAAGAGCTTGCTTTTGATCCACGTACATAAATTAATTAATGATTGAAACTTAGATGATATTTGACTAAATTTGTTAAAAAATTCTGTAAACTTCCATGTCAAAAGATTTGTTAAAAGATTTTTTGAGATGTCAGGGCTTATTTTAAAAATTTTTAGAATATTTGAATGCAATAAGTATTTTAAAAAACTATTAATACTGATAAATGTAATTTTATAATCAATATGGTAAGAAAAAAATGAAAAAAGAATGGGTAAAAATTGAAAAATAAATGAGAAACTTCTTAATTAGTTTGATCAAAATAATCTATAATTAAGAGGATGATATTATTTGATTCAAGGAGCTTACAAACAAACTAATCTTATCAAATATTTGATGATATTTTAAAATATTTTTTGAAAATTTTATACACTCAGTCCGTTAAAAAATTAAAAAAATAAAATAAAATCCTTATGCATGCATAAGGTAAACATGCACAATTTGTTAATAGCGGTCAAATTTGGGTACTATACCATTTTATGAATCTTGATAACCATGGAAGAACTTTGAGTCGGTTGTCTTTTCAACTATAAAGACATCCTACATAAAATTTTATAAGAGTTTGGTAGATATTAATAGATAATTATGGCCTCCTTACTTTAATATAGTAATTTATAAGTTTTTTCTAATTTTGTTAATTTTGAAATCCAAACATGGTATAAGGAAAATGAAAATTGCTTCTAGATTGATATAGAACTTTAGAGACTCTTTGATAAATTGTATTGGATTAGTCACATTAATTAATAGTTATATTAAATTGAAAAAAACATAGAAAATCTTGGATTTGGTAAGTATGACATAGAATTTGGATAAAATTAAAATGGTATATTCATATGTTTAATCAAATTTTTTATAGTCTTTACTAATTTGCAATTCCTAAATTAAGGACATAAATACCAATTCTAAAGTCATATCCCATAGAGAAGAATTGCAATTTTAGAGATACTATTGAAATTTCATTGCCCCAATAATAAAGAGATAGGGAGACAAGTGAGTTTTAGGCTGGCTGAGACGCGGATCAAGTCGTTCTCTTAAAATGAATTTATGACTTCTTCACGAAATATCTTGTTGTAGTAAGGTTTTATAGTGGGATGCAATAGCCCCGTTTTTAGTTGTGGCTTCACCGTAAACTTGTATTGTAAGATGAAGCAGAATCTATTCCCAACACCTTAACAGAGCTCAAAAAAATTGTGCAATAAAAAAGAAAGAGGAAAGGATTTTTTGCTGTGTTCTTTGTTTTTCTTTCTTTTTCCTTTTCTTTTCTTTCTT
>JACFYI010003776.1:1829012-1860497 GCA_014898755.1 Handroanthus guayacan
TCAATGAATTGTCTACAGTAGGAACGACATTTCAGACATTGAGGGACTTTGTCAGACAACTCTTTTAGGGTTAACGGTTTGGTGGGATGAGGCTAAGTGCTTAAAATGTATTTTTCATTTAGCTTGCAGGTATAGAGACCCATCGAACCGCATTTATACAATTGAGACGTATGTGAAAAAATTAAATCAAATGATTACTAATCCCAATCAACCTCTCCTAATAAATTATATCAAGGTGAACGATCCATACGGCTTTGGTCACAAAATATCTCTTTTATTCTCAAAAGTGTGGTCCTATTTAGGTCTGTCAATTCAGATATTTAGATGCAGATATTAGTATATCCGTATCAGCATCCGAATTGGTCACAAAATATCTCTTTTATCCTCAAAAGTGTGGTCCTATTTAGGTCTGTCAATTCGGATATTCAGATGCAGATATTAGTATATCCGTATCTGCATCCGAATAATATCCGGATACAGATATTCGGATTTGAATTTTATCAGATGCTAAAAATGAATATCCGCATCCGCATCCGTCGGATATCAGTTGGATATTTGGATATCCGATATCCGCTTTAGTAGTTAGGATACAGATATAATATCGAGATATTCTTATATCTATTAATCACAATCTTCATTCAAAATTCGACTTTGTTACTTTATATATCTGAATTTGTTATATTAATGCCAAAAAATTAAAATATAAGAGTAAAATCACTTCAAATGTTCCAACTAGCCTAAAGTTTTAATATATACAGCATATAATTTTTGAATTTTATTTTTATATATAATTTAACACCTATAAATTATATTATTTATATAATTTATTATACTTAAAATTCTGCGCAAGTGCCGATAATTTTCGGATGCGGATACTATTATATCCACCATATCCGAAATTTTAGGCAACGGATACGGATACAGATATATTTGAATATTTTCAAATACGAATAATATTTGCCAATTTTGAATAAGGATGCGAACGGATATACGGATATTCGAATATTTTTTATAGGTCTAGTCCTATTCACGTGGCTTTAGTCACAAAATATCACTATTATTCTCAAAAGTGTGGTTCAATTTATTAATAGGGGACAAAGAAGTAAATTAAAGAGTTTTAATATTGAACCAAACATCACTTCTTTTTGTGTTATCACGATTAAGAGAGCATTTAAGACAAAATAAACCATTTGAAAATTAATCATTATCAATTAAATTCATTTACTTAGCAAGTGGAATATAATCAATAGACTGAACCAAGCATCCTGCCAAACTACGCCTCAGGTTCTGTTAAAAGATCACCAATTACTAATGAAACGGACGTGGCATAGCTTTTTTTTTTTTTTTTTTTTTTGTTTTTTTAATTAAAGGTGATAAAAGTGGCATAGGTTGTTGAAAGCTAGTGTTCAGTTAGAATGTGTTTGGCTAAGCTTATAAAAACATCATCTAAACTTCTAATTCCATGAGATATTTTTAAAACTTATAAGATATTATATCTTATTTTAAAAATAAATCATTAAAGTGTCTAGATTGAATAAGACATTTTTAGCTTGTAAAATATTAATAATTACAATTTTCTAATTAAAATGGTTACAATTTAAGGTACATAAAATTTTAAAAATAAATCAAGAACTCCTTAAATGGTATTTGGGCGAGCTTATAAGCTCTTGAAATTATATTATACAATGTTTAAGAACTTAAAAGATACATAAAGTATTTGGTAACATTTTTTAAAAAAGATCTTATTAACTCCCAAAATAAAATGTTAAAATTTTATCAGCTCTTTTTAAAAAAGTAAGAGTTTCCAATTTATTTTTTGGATCTTAACAAGTAAATTCATTTTTAATCATTCTAATTACAAATCCTTACATTAATATAGTAATAGTGTTAAAAATCAATAACTAACAAAACTATCACACAGTAGAAATCAAACAAATTGTTATTTGGTATGATAAAGATCCGAACATACTAGGTGAAAGTTGAACTCATAACCATAAATTATGAGATCTTCTACCAATTAGACAAGAACTCATTAATCTTTATCCTAATTCATCTGTGATTGTATAAAATTTGCAAGAGGACTAGGTTCACACACACACACACACACATTTAGGTTATTATATTTCGTTCAATTTTATTAAACTAAAAATTTTAAATTCAAATACAAGCAAGCAGTCAATTGAGGCTCACTTCAAAGTGCATATTTAGTTGGATATAAATGAGCTCAAATTTTTAGAGTCATGCTCTAGCCAAAAATCAAGATTTTGAGCATTAATTTAGTTACATATGATGAACTCGAACAGAAAATTTTCCTCAATTTTGACTAGACTGAATTGGACTCAATGTTACCCCAGAATTTATGTATTACTCCAACCATCCCAAAATATAGGGATGGCAACGGAGCGAATTTGGCAGGACCCAGGACCCGCTCCATCCCTAAACCTAGTGGGTCCGGATCCAACCCAGTAGACCTATTTTTCTCTTTTTTTTTTCATATATATATATATAGCAATATAGCATAGAATGGTTGAAATGCAAGAAAATGTTATTATTAATGATTCTTACTTAAATGATTAATGATTAATGTTATTATTATTAAATGTGTAATATTTAAAAATATATACATGTACATACAATATATTTTTATAAAAATTAAATTCATAAAAAATATTAAATATATAATATATTTTTAAAATATATATATATATATATGCAAACCCGGCCGGGTCCAAAAAGTTGAGACCCACTACCCTTCCCATCCAGGACGGGTCCCTGGTTTACTCGAATTCATTGCCATCCCTACTAAAATATAACGTGTCTGTTTCAAATTCAGCTAATCTAATAGAATTATATGAAAAAGAATAAAATCCTCTGCACCAGACAAAGAGAAATAAACTGCTAAAACAGAATCTTGGAATATACAATCTTGATGCAGTGAAGTTTAGGACACAGCGCAAAAGTAACCTCAGTACGCTAGGAATACATGGTCAATTTAATCAAGGGGCTGCAATGAAATCATCCATTTATATAAGATGATCAAATCTTACAACAATTTAAGGATACAATTTCTTTTCTATGTGAATAGCTTCCTAGATTGCCCGTAGCAAGGGATCCAAGTGACCATTCTAAAGTGCTTTTGTGCACGAAAATGAAAAGTCTACACAGCAATAAAACGAGAAAACTTCAGTAAGAAAAAGAAAAACTCATCCTGCAAGAAAAGGTAAGTGACGAGGGAGGGTTTTGCGAGCATACAGATGGAGAATTCTCCTCATATTGATGGAAGACTACTTGATGTCTGTACAATAAATACTTCTGCCAGACTCCAAATGTGTCCGAAGGATCAAGAACAACTTTGTGCCACGTCTTCCAACTTTGATACCTATTATAAACACCGAAGGAGCTCGTGACAAGAAGAATTCCACCAAAAGAATACCGTGCCAAAACCAAAGAATGGTTTTCAAAGGTCCAAGAGTTGTGGTCTTTCCATAAAATATTGTCATGTGCAGCTATTTGATTGCGAGTTCCAATCATCAAGGAGTTTGTCTATAGACTCTCCAAACTTCTTAGCTTGAGGTCCCGGTTTTACAACATTCACGTCCCCCCATTGTGAACATGGATCAATCCACCAGCTCCTCCTGCCTCTGCACCAAGCACCAGGTGTAACCCGGTTACGACCACGGTTGAGGATATTCCTGTCGATCATGTCAAGAACCGGCCCGTCTTTTTCAAACTGTCGGGCAAAAGCAGCTCCACTTTTAATCATCTCGTCATAATCTGAGGTGTTGAGGAAATGGGGCTCCATTTTAGGGGGGTCATCCCAGACAAAATATCTCAGGTCAGCATTGACGGTTGTGTTTTTGAACTCTGGTGAATTACAAATAACAGAGTGGAAGTAGACCTCTTGGGACAAAACGACGTTGGTGACATACATTAGAAGGGTTCGTGGAAGATTATCCCAGCCAAAAACACAAAATTCAACGAAGGACCGACTTAAGACTACCCATGGGGAACCTAGAAATGGAGAGAATCATATGGCATTGGCAATTAATTTGTTCGATGAGAATTATCATTACAAAACCCGGAAATGTTGCAATAATGAGTAAATTTTACCTGTGAAAACCCTGAAAGCATCAGGCATTGGCCGCTTTTCAGTTGCATGAAAGATTTGAGTCCTCCTGGCCAAGTAAATGCCCGGATCCACTACAATTGGCTGAATTCTTTGACCCCTGGAAGGACAATGTGCAGAGACAATAAGTAAAAGACTGGAAATTTCATTGCATGTTGATGATGATTATAAGAGGTCAGGATTTGCCTACTCTTTCCATCCAAGGTCACTGGTGTGATCAATGAAGTTCAGGTCTCTCCTAATTGACGAGAACACATGGGACAAGTCTGGGAAGAAATGAAAAAGAATTCAGCACGTTAAGTAGTTAAGCAATTCAAGAAATAAGTTATTAATTAGATGACTTGAAAACCTTTTAACACATTTCCAGTCACAGCTTAGTAATTTCATGACAAAATAACACAAGAGAGGCAATTGCACGAAAACGCTGAATACAACCTACCATCACTAAGTTGTCATGGTTCTCTACCCTAAAGAAATATTTCATTTATTCCTTGTCCTACTATAAATAAAAAGGAGCATTTTTAATGTGTGAGCGCGTGTAATGATACATGGGAGATAGTTAGGCGGAGACAACTTCATTCTAAGATAGTCAAGTAACTCAAAAGCACTCAATTTCTTAGTACAAGAAGATGGTGAGTCATGTATGCAAGTCTTGCTGAAGACACATAATTTCTAACAAAGGAATGGATTCAGAAACATTTAACAGTCACCAACAAGTTTTCATTTTCAATTTCTTATAAGCACCGATCTTCAGTTGTATAACAATTAGCATATTTGTATATGGTCATACACAGCATGAGGTCACCCGGGAGATGCAATTGAAGAACTCAAAAGCCTTTCCCTATGTTTTGTATGTTATGCCCCAATAACCCACCTTTGCCCAGTTTATGAGTACAGTTGCTGCACTTGTACACTGGACAGGTAACATCCCTGTACCCTGACTTTGCTTTAGAACATGGATATTGAATACAGCATGCTACAAAAGCCTTTTGTAGCATTGCTACAGATATTGACAAATTTATTACGGAAGTTAACCAAATCTTCCCTTACAAAGCTCTTTTCCCCATATTCTACAATCTACACTCACCAACACCACATACTTCGTAAATCTTAGAACCACTCAAAAGATGTTCAATTCGAATACTTTGGATATAGAAAAGAGTGTAAATAAATATAAATAATAAATTGCAGCTACAATAAATTAAATCTAAAAGAAGTTCCGTGCTTTCAGTCTCTGAATACGGATCTAAAGTTACTCTTAGGCTTAATTATAAATTGATACTCCAACTTAATCCAACTAAGAAATTAAACATAACAAACAAAAAGGATAATGGATCTGAAACTAATAGTATGGTGATTTTATAACTTACTCCGAAGTAAGCTCTACTTCAGGATCAAGAAACTACAATTTCCAAAAGAAAATCAAAAGTTCAATTCAGATTTACAGGGGTGTAATGTCTTTAGCTGATAGATCCAGAACTTTTAGCCAATATTCAGGACTTTGTTTCCTTAATTGAAAAAGCATATACCTAAGCCTGAGTTTGAAGAAGACACATGAAACTAGATCTCCTCAAAAGACTAAATATAGGAAATAGAATATGGTGCAGATAAGTCATAAGGGTAGGCACAATCAACTTAATCAGACATCTCTTGCATCGAACAAAATAATAAATGTCATAATTGTCAAATTTCCAAAAGTCATTGCTTATTACTCATCCTGCAGTAACTACTAATTTCAGTATTTGTTTGGGAAACTGCAAATAGATTAGACAGCTAAAGTATTAGAACTTGTTCCACGTACCAAGAGTTTCAGCAATAGTTCCAAATGTTCCTCAAATTCCAGAAAAGATCTCAGTCAATTCAAACGATTCTCCAAAAAAATCGGCTTTCAGGAAAACCAGTATAACAAGAAACATCAAGATTTGTGATCATGAGGTAACTTGGAAACAAAACTTCTTAATCGATTCAGATGTAGCAATCATCTCAAATTAGCACGAGCAAAGTGCACAATTTGAAATTTTTGTTTATATCCACTCACAATTGTTTATATCAAACAAAATTTTCCATCCAAATACTAATCCCTTTATGTAACTAGCAATCAGGACCAAGAATAATTATGACTTATAGAAATCCTCTGGAAAAATAATTCAGTAATAGAACCAGCAATTGTTAATAGAACAAAATCAAAAAGCAAATATCCCATTCCCCACAGAGCACAGACCGCAGACAACAGACAATTCCAACTACAAATAAGTAAACAAAACAGAGATAAAGAAAACAGGCAGTCCACAGCATACCATCTTGAGTAATCAAAGGATAATCCATCGCGCTCAGAGTGACAAACCAATCCCACCCTCCATCCACCTTCAACAAAACTGCAGCCGCCCTCAAAATAGCAGCAATATTTGTGGACCCCATGTAAGTATACGGATCGGGCTTCCCAATCACATCCACATTCCCGAAGGCCTGAACCGCAGGCATGGACTTCACCATTGTCCCTAGCCTCAACCTCTCATCATCACTCCCATCAGCCGAAATATGCAGCAAATACCTATTCCTCGGGTGGTACACCGCTAGCAAAAGGCGGAATAACCGTTCCCCATCACCTCTGCCGCCCGAAATGTAGTATGCGAAGGACGGCGGATGGCCCGGCTCGTGATGAACCGTGGAAGGAAACGGCTTATGGGGAGGAAAAGCATAGTAATACGAAGAACTAAAGCCCGAAATAAATGACAAGAATATGAGTAATGTGATGAAAGCCCCAGAAAACAGGGTGAAGAGCCATTTCTTTTCAGCTCCCATTCAGATTCAAATACAAATTGAAAAACAAAAATGGCACCCACTGCAAATACCCAAACTAACGAAACTTAAAAAGAATGCCACACGGTATGAGATTTCCAAAATGTAAACAGTATTTCATAGATCTTCATCAACAGTGTCAAAAATTACTCAGCTGGATCAAACTGCCGTTGTTTACCTGGATTCTTGTTTTGCGGGTTCTGATTTTCTGTGAGATTTTTTTGGGATTATTGTTAGGAATTCCGTCTGGGATTAGGGTTTGATGGAAGAGAAGTTAGATTTAGGTGGAAGTAGAGGGATGCCAGGAGAGGAGAACAGTGAATGAGAATTGAATGAAAGTGTTCCTTTTTTCTTTCCTTTTTTTTTTCCCCTATTATTTGATTTTGTTGTTACTATTTAAAAATTTAATGATTTAAGATTTGATTTCGTTTTCATTAAAGTCCAATTATAGATCATAAGAAGTATTTTCGCTTGTTTCAAAATCACTGATCTCGCTTGCTACTCACGCGCTTAACTGAAAAGTGTAATCACGAAGGAGATGTATCGCTGCTGTCGGTGGGAAAGGTTCGTTCACGCGCCAAAAAAGGGAAGTGGTGTTTGAATGCAAATTTGTTTGTTTACGGTTGGCTTCGGTGCAGCAAATGAAGTTATACTTAATTTCGGCTTCCACTAAAATAGAATTTTCTTGTATTTGGTTAGGTATATTTCCAATTTTCCGAAATTTTACAGTTCTATACTTTGAATTTTGGAATTTCACCGGCCAAGAAATTGACTTTTTTTAAAGCATTAAATAGAGTTCTTGTTGGCTTGTCTTTCATTACTACTTTCGACCTATATGAATAAAAAGAATTTATTTTTTAAATTCATTCAATTTTTTACATATTAGTATAACAATATTAAAAGAATTTGATACTCTGTGATACTCATAATTATTAATATGACTGGATCATGTAAATTCATACTATGATTATATGATACGATTTCAAAGATGTCGTGTACACTTTAAAATTACATGTTAATTAATTTTTATTTTTTATGTATTTTCCAGAGTTCTTTCAATTCATTTCAAATTTTTTAAAGGAAATTAGGTTTATGTTTGGTATAAGAATTTTAGCAAAGAAAATTAAAAAAAATAGAATGTTAAAGAAAAAATAATTTTTTATTCTTTGATTGGTATTAAAAATGGAAAGTCACAAGAAAAAGATAGTATGATTGGAGAAAATTTATTTTTCTATCACAAAATTGTGAGAGGAAAAGGAGAAAAAGAATGAACAATTTGCACCCCCCGCCCCCCAACACATTCATTATTTTCCTTTTTAACACTATTTTATTTGAGCAAATTTTATATTTTTTATCTCATTATTTTATTTATTAAACAAATTTGAAATTTTATATTTGTTATCTTCACTTTTGATATTTTCTTTTCCATCAAAATCCGTTAACTAAATAAAGCAACAATAATTTTTCATAAAAAAAAAAAATTACAAGGTAAAATAAATAACAATGTTTCAAGCAAGAAACATTAAAAACACACACACACACACACAAATTGTATGTTTACTTTTCCACCAACATTTTTCATAAGAAATGTTAACTTCTTGCTTTGGTTAATTATCACTCAACTTACTTTCTTTCATTTGGTTATCAAAGCTCGTGACATTCTTAACTCAAAAGGAATTATTTATTGCAATAAAATTATTAGACCTTAAGCTAATGTCATGTGCCACCTTAGTGTATACCTTAAATAAATTAATAATTCATGTTAGGTTGAGGATGGCCATGGGATTTTTGTCGCCTTGATCCTTTTTCTACCTTATTATATAACTCTAAAATAAACTATTCTATATAGATATAATACTCCAAAATTGAATGTTCCCCAAGCCCGAGATTTTAAAGGATTGGGATACGTGGAATCTCAATTATCAGAAAAAGATTATTGTTTTTGGTGGAATATAGGCCATCTGTTTGTACCAAAATCTTTTTATTTTTATTTTTTTCCTTTTCTATTTATTTGTTTATTTATTTATTTTGGGTTACAAGAATACTAGTCAATTGAATGCGAAATTTTTTTGAATTTGTTTGATTTTTTTAATTTAATGTTTTGGCAAAAGTGTTTTATTTTGTAATATTTAGAAATGTGTAAAAAAAAAAATGAAAGTATTTCTGATTTTAATTTATTTTTGATAAGATGTTTTCTATTATGAATTTGTTTTAGTTTAAAATTTTTAATTGAATGGTGGCGTCAAATCAAAATTTTATGTTCCTATATAATATTATAATATAATAATTGGAAATATATATATATATATATATTGATTGATGATATTATGATTTAGTGAAAAATGGTTTTCCAGAAATATTTAGAAAAAATAATGTACTTTTATTTCTTGAAAGGAAATGTTTCTAAAAGAATATATATATAACCCATGTTAATTTTTGTTTGTTTACTAGTCACTTGGCATGACATAATAATAAATATATTGGGACAAGAGTTGTCTTACAGTTGACTATATACAGTGGTGCACTTTGAATTTATAATATGATTGAAGAGATCACATTCATGGTGCACGGGATTATTCATCAAAATAAATAAATAAACGAACTACTCCAATAAGGGGGAAGTCAAAAATTAACAAGGGACACTTTAATTTTTTCTTTTAACTTGATTAATCTGTAAGCCACAACTGCTACAAAATATATTAATTCTTGGTCCGTTTGTTTATAAATTTGAATAACCTTTATATTTTTTTTTATTAGTTAGTGGTATATACTAATTATGAAATTATTTCATGTATCTTGGACAAAAAAATAAACTTAAATATGATATCTGCATTAAGTATAATTATATTTCGAGTTGGGTTAAATATCATCTCAGATATTTATTGAAATTTAATTGCAAGCATTAAACTCAACCTTAATTTTATTTTTTTTTAAGTCATATCCATAAGATGCATTAAATGCTAGATCGAATTAAATTTTACCAGCTTTCAACTAACTCTATTGCAAGATGGTAAGCATTATTGTTAGGAGGTGGGAGACATAAGACAATTGTTAAAATGGGTGCTCTCTCATCATTGGAAATGTAAAAACAAAAATCTCCACCAAATGTGCGATGACGGACAATACTTCGATGCGGTCTGGCCCCTATGTCTATGAGGAATTTTGGTTATCATTGTTGGCGCTGTCTGTGACAATAATATGCCATATACCTCTTTCGGGTCCCCTCGACTAAGGGACTATAATGATTAGCATTATTCCATATCGAAGGAGTTAAAAAATTTGAAATATTGATGTACACAAATTCTTTCTCTTATTATTTAACACGCCTTTTTAACATAATTTCTCACCAGATACGTGATCATGAAATAATGCCTTAATTTAGTTAGGCCATATAGGACGATTGTTGATCATCATCACTTTGCATTTCAAACTATTAGTGGTATATTTCAATTGCCAAAACATTTCCATGTATCCTGGATAAAAATTAAAATTACGTATGATACTTATACTCACTATTAAAGACCTCGTTGTTTTTTTTTGGCTATATCCATCGAATGCATTAAAATATAATCGACTTAGTCTCTACAAACCTTGGAAGTATCCTTGTTAATAACGATCACGAGGTAAGCGAATGTAATGAAAAATGTAACTAAGTTATTTCTTTGGAATGATACTCAGTATTTTCTACATCGATGGAGTTCTAGGATGTAAGATAATTGATATAATAGGTGATCTTTCATCATTTGGGGCATTTTTAGGACGAAATTCTGTATTGAACGAGTAATTATGGGACAATAATTCAATGAGGTCAGGATTCTATGTCATAGTGAATTTTGGTTATCATCAATGGCAATGTTTTATGGTGGTTGGATGGCTATTGCATCTTTCCAAGTCCCTCGATTAAGGAAGCAATGATAATTTTATTTTACATCACAAGATTTGATGAACTTAACTAATATACTAGGTCCCTTTTCTTATCCAGCGAAAAGTCTTTTCAGTACAAATCTTCCAATTAAATACGTGACTACGGAACAATGCCTCAATTTAATCAAGCCTTTATAGTGCGATGGGTGTTGATTATCATCACCTTTCATTTTAAACTTAAAGTTATAGTTTAGTCCTCAGTACCTGATTTTGATGGGACCATGAGCTTACCATGTTGCGTTTTGCTAGCCTTTTTATCCCTACAAGCAGAATATTCTAAATATATGGAAATTGATAACTCCTAACCACTAAAATAAGAAAAGAAAAAATTCATGGCTGTTGTCCTTTGTTGTTGTGAAAAAGTCCGAAAATTCGATCTTATAGACTCATTTAGTAGTCAATGGCGACTCCAGAATCTTAATTTATTGGGGTCCTTCAAAATGTTATTAGATAATAAAAATTATCTAAAAAAATTATCTCGACTAAAAAAGTATAGTGAATTAGCATATCAAAACATATATTATATTAAAATAATTGAAAATATTCAAAAACTAGCACATCGAGACATATATTATGTTAAAATAATTAAAAATATTCACATATTCAATAATTTTAAAAACTATAAAAAGATTAACAAAAGATTCACTAAAATATTAATTAATGAATTAAAATATAAAATTTTAACTCACTAAAATAACTTGAGTTTGACAAATTGGTTGAAATCGGATAAGCACGAGTTGTGGATAGAATGATTTGATTTGATATACAGATGATGATAAAAAGAAATAAAAATAACCGAATGGAAGGTCTCAAACTTTAAATTCTAGTGTTAATTGACTATTCTCATTCCAAACTTTTCATATTCTACAATTCTAAACTTTTATTGAGTGATTTACTGTTCAATATTTCAATATATATATATTATACTAAAAAAAAAAGAAAAATTTCAGTGGGGTCTTGGGACCCACTGGTTCGAATGCGGCGTCGACATTGCCAGCAGTCATGAGTTTTTCTCTCTTATTCTAGTTGTTAGGAGTTCTAGCCATTTTTATACGTTTATGTTGCCTTATAGGTACAAAAGTACATTTTCCCCACCAAAATTAGGTATTGAGGACTAAATTGCAACTTTAAGCCTCTAAATTGATATTTTGTCCTTAAAGAATATCACATTTGGTGTACATATGAAATTTTTGGCCAAAAAGTCATAAAAAAACTTGGATTGAGGAACAAATCAAAGCAGAACTTTAGAGACCGTAAAGTCAGCGATTAAAGTTGAGGAACTAAAGTGAAACTTCAGGGACTCCAAATTGATTTACCCTTAGGTATGTTTCTCCTTATATTAGTATTGAAGTATACTAAGACAAATTATGGAGTTATCGGCATGGTCGGATTTGAACATATAAACTTTGATCAATGAGTGAGTTTATTTAACATTGATATATTTTATGTTCTACTAACTAAATTATGTATATCTAAATAAAAATGCGAAATAAGTCATTTTTTGTTCTCTTTATTTTTTATTTGACTTTATTATTGTTGTTGTCATTGTAGTATTCTTGCTCTCCAACTTCACTTCTTACTTTTTTTAACTGTATCATATAATAAATTTAAATAAATACATAATAATTGAAAGATTTACAGTTGTACCCAAAATAAAATAAAATAAAATAAATTGAATGAAATCTTTTTTATTTTGTATCTATTAAGGTTTAAACACATAAAGATGAAAACATCACTATTCTCAATAAAACAAAATTTCACAAATGCCTAATCAAAGGAAGCAAAGTATGAAATTTTGCTCCAATTGTACTTGAACAGTTTTTTTCTTTTTTCTTTGTTTTTTTTTTTATAAATAAAAATGAAGGAAGAGAAGTGATGATCTCAAGCCTCTTCCCTCTATTTCACATCCAAATTCTCGTGTTCTGTTGTTAACATATTAAGTACCTGAAGCAATCAACGCAAGCACTATTTTTGTCAACATAGCACCACCAAGATCCTATATATAGTTTACATAAATCGACATTGGTCCCCCACTCAAGTCAAAAAGCACTCGAGTAACAAACACACGAATGAATGTGCAAAGAGAATTTGAACCTCTAATGTGAGACTTACTAAATCAGTTACTTTGGTAGTTAACTAGTACACATGCTCTCACTATAATGTTATAATATCAATGTGCATTTCAAAAATCACAAGAACACTGTGCCAAAGGAAGGCATCATTAGACCCTTTTGGCAAAAACTTGCCTATGAGTTGCTCAATATTTGCTGTAAAATTTCAACTAGATGTATGTATGATTGTAACTAAACACATAGTCGCTTCCTGAATATTAGCTTTGAGCTTTAGTAGTTATATTCTAACTAATAATTATGACATGAATCTAGATATCATTTTCTTAGACCTATATCTGACAAGTAAAAGCTATAAGCTTAAAAAAAAAAAGAAAAAAGTAAATACTATGAGCTGGCTTAAATTTTGTAACTTACCTATTTGTTAACGATACTTTACTCTTTTAACTTTATTCATTTTGACAAATTGGTTATTGAAGTAGTTCAAAAGGTGCTTTACCTAAGCTTCTTTAACATAAAGTAACCACAACACTTTGTCCCCTATGTAAATTTTCAGGCAAAATATAGTAAGAGAATTAATGAGCATTTTTCGCATATCAAATTAAACGACAATCTCATCATTTTTTTTTTCCTTTCCCATTCAAAAATCCCATTTTGTCGTTTTTACTCAAAAAAATAGAAGCAAAATAACAAAAATACCTTTGAATAATGCACATAAAAGTTACATACTAATTCTCAACTGCATATATCATTCGAAAATTAACTTGGGCCCTAAAGAAATTCGATAAAATTAAGGATGTGAATTAATTTCAAATTATTTACGAATAATAATACACTAAAATAGATAACTATGGATAATAAAATATCAATTTTCTTTTATTATTATTATTATTATTTGAGTGCATTTTAATTTTGTTGATGTCATTATTTACAAAACAACCCAAAAATCAAAATTACTAATAAAAATCCTCTTTAATGATTCTATACACGTTAGTCCGGAGCCCCGGCCCGTTGGATATAACCCAAGTTTTGAGCGGATCCGTGGAATATCTTTTATCTTATCCTACCAAGGGACACGTGTTGATCGAGCAGACGACTTTCACATCCATCAATTTTCAACCTTTGGCATGCAACGAACGCCTCACGCAACTACGTGGTACCATAAATGCAGTAGTGGAACGGCGTCGTATGGAACCCAAATACTATATCTCTTGCTAGCCAGCAGCCACTGAGAAGTGGACTGAAACCAGACGTACGCACGCAGAAACTAGAGCGATGCTGAGAATTGGCGGGAAAGGAGGAGGAGGAGTGGGGCAGCTACTGGCCGCCGTGGCGGCGGCTCTGCTGCTCCGCCTTTTTTCTGGCCCGGGTCCTGTGATTGAACCCGAGACCCTGCCCGAGGATAAGGAAGAAAAAGGCGATGTTCCGGTGAAAGGGAAGGTTGCGCCAGTCGCTATCAGATGGACCAACATTAATTGCTCTCTTTCTGATAAGGCTTCCAAATCAGTAAGTGGATACGTTCAATCAAATAGTGCATTCAAGTCTGTGTTTTTCCTATCTTGTTGATTGGTAGGATATGATTGCGATGCTTGTTCCGTTTATTGTTCCCTTGGGTTAGGAATCAGGCGTTATGCGGAGGTTAATTTATATGAGAAGTGTATTCGAAGGAAGAAAAACTGCATGCTTGGGGGTTTAGAATTGAAATAAATGGGAAATACTCGGCATAGCTTAATAATTTTGAAGAAATGGGATGTTTATGTTGTTTTATTTAGTAATGGTACTGATTTGAACCTAACTAATCCAAGAAGTTGGAAATTTAGAAAATGTGCCACTGAGGCTCAAATAGGACTAACTTGATAATATGTTTTATTATTATTGTAATCCAAAATTGCGACTATTGGCTTTATGCAAGAATTCAAATCTTGTGTTCTGAATGCAATTGATCAAGTTATTTTAGTTCACTGAAAAAAAAAAAGTTATTTTTGTTTTGGAAAGTTCTTCTGGTAATTCTAGTTGTATGTGATTAGACTTAGTGGCACCTGTTGTAGATACAATACTCTCTTGATGAGTATTGAATCAACTAAAATACTGGTCCACTTTTAATTGGAAGGTCCGCTTTTTGCTGAAAAATGTTAGCGGAGAGGCGAAACCTGGTAGATTACTTGCAATAATGGGTCCATCAGGATCAGGGAAGACCACTTTGCTCAACGTTTTGGCAGGTCAGATTGTGGCATCACCCAGATTACATTTGTCTGGCCTTCTGGAGGTCAATGGACGACCATTCTCAAATAAAGCTTACAAGTATGTCCATTGTTTCAATGTCATGAGTGATGCTGAAGATTATTACTGCTTGGGAATCTTTGTTAGTTAATTGATGGAGTAAATGTCGTTGCAGGTTTGCCTTTGTTAGGCAGGAGGATCTTTTTTTCTCACAGTTGACTGTTCGAGAAACACTGTCTCTTGCTGCTGAACTCCAGCTGCAGGATATATCTTCTGTGGAAGAGAGAGATGAATATGTAAATGATCTCCTGTTCAAACTTGGCTTGGTAAGCATGCCTTTGATTTGCTCCAATTTCTACTATGTAAGACATGTTTTTGAATTCAACAAGTAACTGGACACTAAAATAATTGGTTGTGGCTGAAAACTTGTGATTTTGCTTCAGTTTACTTTGGTTAAATCTTTTCCATTTAGTACCTTCAGCACTTGCATGTACATAGAGGAACGCATTACATTAGTATAACGATGACTTATAACTCTGGTTTTGATGCAAGAAAAAAGCTGGTTTCATTTTACTTTGATGCTTTTTCATGCTATTCCTTAAAAGGTCAGCTGTGCTGATTCGCGTGTTGGGGATGCAAAAGTCCGTGGGATCAGTGGTGGTGAAAAGAAAAGATTGTCACTCGCATGTGAGCTAATTGCTAGTCCATCTGTCATCTTTGCTGATGAACCTACAACAGGTATGGTTATTTCTGTTTCAACAATTTTCTTTGGGACTTTGCAGTTCGGTTGGTTCAATAGCTATCTTTTGTTTATCCAATGGAATCTGATGATTAAATGCAAAAGTAGGTACTTTTCTTCAAAGGCACATACAATATTGTTTGAATCTAGATGAAATCATTACAAAAAATACTCAATTTAATTAGTTGCTCAACTGGGTGATAGAACCTAGGAAAGCTTGTTCGAGAAGTATATGGCAGTGTTATGCATTTGTAAGACCATTCCACGAAAGTACCCTTTTTAAAGCAGCAGATTACAACCTAGAGGCAATATTGCCAGAAATTGAATCAGTGCCGGTCACTCAGTTTGCGATAATGTTTATGGGGGTCTTTGCTATTGGATGAATTGCATAATAAGGCCTCTGGAGTTAAGCAGCCTCAAATGAAAATCTTTGTGGTCGTAATGTTGTTTTTTATTGCTCCCTTCATGCCAAAAACCAAAGGTCTTGACATAAATTTTAAATGAGAGTTGAAAGCATGAAACCAGTAATGTTTCTCCTCAGATTCGTCCAGCAACTGTATACCAAATCTGCTAGAACAACTACTCAAATTCGTTATGTTGGTTGGATCCTTCACAAGAGATGTTATACACTATTAGGCAGTGTGCTTGAGGTTCAGCTACCAGATAAACAAATTAGAGCAGAATAGACAGTCCTCAGCTGTGCCAAGATCAATTCTCTGAATGTGAAGGAAACAACCAAAAGACCAAGGAGATTCAGTAATTTTCTTTTCTCTTTCTTCCCCCTTCTTTTGAAGGACGATAACAGATTTTTTATACCATAGAGAACTCTACACATATTCGAGAAAAGCCACAGGACTACTAAGAAGAACAGAAACTAATTAGGATGTGAGCAGGAAGACATATTTTGACTGAATTAATTGAGTTTGTTAGCTTTCATAATTAGCACGCAACTCACGCTTCTCCACTTCTTATCTTGAAATCAAAGAGAAAATTTTGTGGCATTGTGAT
This sequence comes from Handroanthus guayacan, assembly GCA_014898755.1. Taxonomy (NCBI): domain Eukaryota; kingdom Viridiplantae; phylum Streptophyta; class Magnoliopsida; order Lamiales; family Bignoniaceae; genus Handroanthus; species Handroanthus guayacan. The sequence goes on from JACFYI010003776.1 coordinate 1,845,898, forward strand.
TATGTCAAAAGAAGCTTCTCTAATATCCAGATAGCTACTTATACTATCTGTTTCACTTCCCCCTCTCGTCGAAGTCCTCTTCTCAACTGCAGGTTGTGATTTTCTATTATGCTTAATTGGCCGACTGTAATTCTTCTGGTAGAACTCTTGTTGTACCTCAGTGGTAGATTCTTTATTCTCGTTATTCTTTTAAGTGGTTTCTCAATGTCATGGTAACTGCTCTACTGGACTTGCAATCTTTTCCTCCTAACTTCCCCTGCCATTTCACTTAGATTTTATAGTCATGATCTTGAGATGTATAATGCAGACAATTGTGGTGTTAATTAGTTGAAGTGATGCTTTCAGGACTTGATGCATTCCAGGCTGAGAAAGTGATGGAAACACTAAGGCAACTTGCGCAGGATGGACACACTGTCATCTGCTCTATACACCAGCCTAGAGGATCAGTATATGCAAAATTCGACGACATTATGTTGCTTGCAGAAGGTTCAGTTGTTTATGCTGGTCCCGCAGGTGATGAGTCACTGGCTTACTTTGCAAAATTCGGGTTTGTTATCTGATCCTCTTCACCTTAATGCCATTACAGCATTAAAAAATGTTATTTTATTTGCATACAAAATACAGGAGAACCTATCTCTATGTGTTGAACCAGTTCAGTGTTTATAGATCATTGTACTAAGGACTTGTGTAGCAAATTCTTCCCATTGAAAAACCTTTTCTTACTTAGGTTAGATTTCATTGCATATTAAGGGGTTTCTAAGTGTATTAAAATTTTCTATTAAATTATTAGGATGTCATAATCATTATTCTTGCCTGTCGACATGGGCTTAAATTGCTTGAACCATGTCATTTGTTTTCCTTTTTCTCTGCCTGTATGCCTTCTTCAAGCTATCTGTTTCTTTCTTTATTTCTTAGATTAAGATTTTTATGATAAAAAAATATATGAAAATTTCTACTTCAATTTCACTGTTATTCATATGATTGTGTCTCTGATCTTAAAATCTTTATTATACTTTCATTCTTGAACATATTGTTCACATGTAAAACCTTATTCCTCATGAAGGGTAATAAAGAAAACGTTACCTGGTTACATGAGCTATAAGGGGGCTCTTTGTTTATTTTTTTATAGTTTTTGGCCCCATATGAAAATCAGCTTCATGGCAGTCCTGAGACTTATCAAGGATTAAGTTTACACCTCAGTCATTTTGGGTTTTTACAAACGCACATTAAATCCCATGGGTTATTGATCAATTCTTCTCACCTTTGGTATCCTCATCATAGGCAGATCATGTTCCTTCTAAGCTGCATCGACTCCTGTGACAGCATGGGATAAATTCTTTAAACTATAAGTATGGGATTGATCCCTGGTTGGAAAAATCTGAAATCTATATCATTTCAACTTCTCATCACGATTCAATGTGGCAGTGGCACTTAACATACTTATGGTCCATGGTGGACCAGGATTTTTGGACTGTGTATATCAAAGAGAAATTTAAGAGATGTGCAAATGTATTAAAGTTAATGCCAATTACATAGAATTCGATACATAGAATATCTTACAAATGAGTTTAGGGGAAAAAAAATCATTTTTTGCTTCTCCATCTATTGAAAATGCTCTATGACAGCCAATCATCAATAGAACTTTAAAGTTCAATAATAATTTTCTTTTTAATGAAATTAGGAAACCTAAACTAGATAACTGTAATGTTTCAAGTTTTCAACATTCAATTGTAGACACAAAATCCTAATTCCTAACAAAATCACATTCAATTTAATAAGATATTCACAAATCACAGACCCTAACAATCAACATTTTGAAATTTCAAATTTCAATCAACAAAAATAAACAAAAACTATAAACAATACTTACTTGTTGAATGAGTGGCAAGGCTAGTGCTGATTTTCCAAAGTGAAAGATTAAGGCAATATATGAGTGAGTCTGAGAGAGTTAAGGTCCTATTTTATCTTTTGGTGTCCATTTTCCCTTTATATATTTCATGAAACTTTAATAATTCAGAAAATGTGTCTTTTGATAATTGTGGCTTCAATTTTTAAATTTTCTAGATCATTCTTTAATATTTTTAATTTTTGCAAAATTCTCCATATATGTTTTAAAATTTGCCAAAACCTGTGGTGACACACAGGACTCTTGGTCCGCCAGCACGTTTGGTGTGTCTTTTTGGTAGGCTCACACAAGTTCCTAGAGTCGCATTCTTCAAGCTTCTTCTCAACTTTTCTCTTAAGCCTGCATTTCTCTACGAAATTCTCAAGTGCTGTTTGTATCTGATTATGTTGGAATTTCTTGCTATATGATGGAATGTAAATTTACAAAGAATAATAGACAGCAGGGACATGTTGTGGACGTAATGTTTGATTATCAATGGAATGAAGAGAATGTTCTCATAATTTTGACTCATGAAGAAGATCATGCATGATTCTCAAGTGAACTATACCAACAACACAGTTACTTTTATGCAGTTTAAACTGCTACTCTTATAAATGAAACATTGTTGTCATTATGTGACCTATTTGGCAGCTTACGAGTGTTAAAAGAGACCCTGTTTTAAATTTCTTCAAACATTTCCGCTCAAGGATAATTTCCTGTAGTCAAATATATCATTTGCTTTATAGATTTAGCTGGTAATTCTTGCTACTAATTAAGTTATAACTGACTTTGTAATAAATGACAGGTATATTTGCCCTGATCATGTGAATCCTGCGGAGTTTTTGGCTGATCTCATTTCGGTTGATTATAGTTCTGCTGAGAGTGTCAATGCTTCTCAGAAAAGAATAGATGGCCTCATTGAGTCATTTGCTGAGCAGATTTCTTCAACTCTTTATGCAAGTCCACTTGCCAGCCTAGATCCTAAGAACAACACAAGCTTAAGGAATAAAACTATTGCCAAAAATAAAGGTGGTTGGTGGAGGCAATTCCGATTACTCCTTAAACGTGCATGGATGCAGGTAAATGACAGCTTTCTAATTAGTAATATGATTGTTAGTGAAACAAAATTGGTGATTTGGTAAATTCCTTCCGTATGAGGAACTGTGATGCCATAGTTTGTTCAAATTAGTGGCTGCGAGGTAAACCACAAGCTAACTTCCACCATATATTTTGCAAGGTTGTGGTAGTTTAGTTATAAACTTGAAACATTAATTATGCATATTTGTCCATTTACCCTAGTCCTGTTGGCTTAGCCAATAACAAAATCCAGAGATCATGAATGATGCAGAACCTATAGATGCATTACTTGTTTTGACATTATTGGATTCTGTAATTTACTTGAAAATGCTTTTAATCTTCCTTGTCCGTTGCTGAAACCTGTCAAATGGAAAAAACCAAAAACAGGCTTCTCGTGATGGCCCAACAAACAAAGTTCGAGCAAGAATGTCTATAGCATCAGCTCTTATATTTGGTTCTGTCTTCTGGAGGATGGGAAGGTCACAGACTTCGATACAAGATAGAATGGGATTGCTTCAGGTAAATTCCTGCTTTGGCTTATATGATATCCATGCTATCTTTTGCTTCTGATAGATATGTTAAGGACAATTAGATAAAGTCAATTTGGTGAAGCCCTAAGTTTGGACCTGTCCACGCACACGTGCATCTCATTCTCTCACGGGAAACACTATCTTATTGATACAAACTCCAACTTCATCTGCGTTATTTTTAACTTTCGGAAAGTACTACTGGTTTTGCTTTCCTTATCATTGGATTTTAACTTTTCCATGTTCTTTCTCTCTCTAACTGATATGTTGATTGAGACTCAACTCATACTTTGTTTGATGCTGGACTATAAAAAAGTTACGTGGAAGTATTCCTGGAATCTGTCTTCCTGGCATCTACATTTTGACATCAGTGTCTTTGTACCATTATGTGATTTCCTTTTCATTATGCTTCTTAGATCATTCTGTCAAATATGGGCACAGCCATATCTGTGCAAAATCTGGGCACTGTGTTTTGAAGCCTTAACTTTGCAACTGCAATTTAGGACTATCCTTCGTTAAAAATCCTTTATCATATATCATCTTCTATCTGTTGCAGATCTTGCTTTTGTAACCTCTTGCTGAATGGCTTTCTTTACCATAATTACACTTAGAGGCAATTGACTTTGGATGGTATAGTTTAACACAAGTCATGGTTGGCACTGTTACATTTCTGTATGGGTGTGAAAGTGTGTATGCATACCTATATATAATATCTATGCTGTGACTAGTGTCTGCAAGTTCATTCATGTATTAAGTCTTGATCTTTTTGTAAAATCTCAGACAGAATGTTTATTCACTTCCTAAATTATGAAATCTGGATTGTTGACCCGGCTATTAATAATCTTGAGCCAGTTCTTACTTCATCAAGTGTCCAACCTAGCTAAACTATCTGCATAAAACTTGAATGTACAACTTTTTATGAGAAATGCATTGGGAAAGGATCTTTGAATCTTGTATTAGGTGTCACATATCTTGCCTTTTACTTTTGGCTGTCTTATCCAGGTTGCTGCTATAAACACTGCAATGGCTGCACTCACAAAGACCGTAGGTGTGTTTCCTAAGGAACGTGCAATTGTTGATAGAGAGAGGGCCAAAGGGTCCTATTCGCTCGGGCCATATCTGCTTTCAAAATTATTAGCTGAGATCCCTGTTGGAGCAGCATTCCCTTTACTCTTTGGTACCATTTTGTACCCCATGACTCGTCTTCATCCTACAATGTCAAGGTGAGTTTGTTATATTGATGACAATAGGATATTACTTGGTTTGTCTGTACTAATGAATGATGCTGTTTATCTGGTAATATATTTAGTCCTCTTTGAAGATAATGGAATACAAACTCGGGGACTGAGAGATAGGAAATCCAAAAACAAATTTTATGTCTGTTATTAAGATTCAAAAGCTTTACAGAACTTGCAGCACCAGGTTCTAGTGGTTGGCTAAAACAATGGCCGATTTCTTTGGAAGTCACATGATAAATTCCCATTGATGACTTGCCCTAAATCCGTGAAAGCAAGGTCTGGATGCACAATTATTTTTAACGATCTTGTAACAACTATGCTTGTTTGTTTGATCGTCCAAGTAATTAACAGAAAAATACAATTACCTAGCCATTCAATTTATTATTCGAAGTGGCGCCTTCTCTACATGGTATCCTAATATTGTAGAAACAGTTACAAAATGTGAGCATAAATACCAAACGAATGAATTTAATCTTTTACGTGGTTGGCGATAACCAAAACGCGTGCTGCCATTTTTTAAGTTAGAAGATTCAAAATGCCAGAGCCAATGTAGAAATCCCATCCGAATAGTGTACATTTGGAACTCAATATGAAACTCATTTCTTGCGACATCATTTCATATGGAAATTGTTTATGAGGACACTGGCTTTAGTTTGTAAGGAATAAAGCAATTCCATTGCACTATGCTTTTGTGAATCCATTAGCTGATGAATATTATAAATGAGGAATACTTTTCATGATGACTCCAGACAGGTTGAACTGCCTATTTATCCAGCAAGGTTTTAATTTTCAAAAAGTGTTCATGTTAATTTCATTTTGTGCGGAATCCTTGTTTGTATAGTCAATAGTCACACCGGTGTTTTTCACTAGAAAACACAGAAAGTAGCTGCCTTCGTTGAATTTGTGCTTTGTCCTAAGCTGAGCTATTTATTTTTCTCTTCCTGAGATGCATGTCAGTTTAGAAGGTTGGGGATCTTACAGGAGAATACATTTTACCTTGTATCCCCTTGGCACTGAACGGAAAATGAATTAGTCATGTTAGGTTATTAAAATTTTTATGACACTAAGCAGTTTCTCTCTTTAGATTTGGGAAGTTCTGTGGAATAGTAACCACTGAATCTTTTGCTGCATCTGCTATGGGCCTAACTGTTGGGGCTATGGTTCCAACCACTGAAGCTGCTATGGCCTTAGGGCCATCACTTATGACAGTCTTCATTGTCTTTGGAGGTTACTATGTCAATGCAGACAACACACCAATCATCTTTCGCTGGATTCCTCGTGTTTCACTCATCAGATGGTACTGTATTCATGCTCTATGGTTTTAATTTTATCGACTGTTAATTTATCTTAATACTTCCCAACTGATTTCGTCGCTCGTTATTTTGTTGGCTTTCCAGGGCGTTTCAAGGGCTTTGCATCAATGAGTTTAGTGGCCTGAAGTTTGATCATCAGAACTCGTTTGACATTGAGTCTGGTGAACAAGTGAGTTAAAACCATGATCAAACATTCTATTTAACATAGACCTCATTTACTTGTAATTTGCTTTTCCACAATGATCCTTTTACACTCCTACAAGATATGCCTTCTGGAGTTCTGAAGGCTTAGCAATTGAATTGCTCACTGTGGTGACACTCTCCATAATTACATAACATTTTAACAACAATTCTTAAAAGACCAAGATGTCCTAGATTCATTTGAGGAAGAAGCCAGAAGCTATGAAGAACATGAATCAACCCTGGGAGCTAAACAAAATGGACTTTGATGCATTATAATCGAAAGTGCACATATATAGAAGTCAAAGATGAAGAAGGATAACTGCTTTAGCAAACACACAATCTGAACTGTAAACTAATGTCTAACTAAAATAACAGAAGAAACTCTAATGTTTTATGTGAAATGAAGATACAAGGATGGAGCTTTGCAACTGACTTAGCATGCATGCGACATGCAGGAACTATTACATTGCTTTTTGTTGGATCTGATAAGATTATATATTATATATTATATAAGTTTCTCCATCACTTCACTTGTTTATTTGATCTGGATCTTCCCATTCTTCTTCCCTGCAGGCACTGGAGCGGCTTTCCTTCGGAGGCAGTCAGATCAAAGATACAGTGATAGCTCAAAGCAGAATATTATTATTTTGGTATTACACAACTTATCTTCTCTTGGAGAAAAATAAACCAAAGTACCAGCAACTTGAGCCACCACCTCGTGATCAAATACAATCACCATTAAAGATTGAGCCTCTCGAAAGTGCTCCCGAGGAACCGTATGAGCCAACCGAATCACCCCCTCCTGACCAAGGTCAGCCACTTCAAACTCCTCCCTCTGAACCACTTAGTCTATTTGGGCTAGAAGGTTTGTAATTGCTTGGGCTGGTGATGATGTTAATATGAGATTGTCCCACTTGCTATTATATATCTCATACAGGTGCTAACTGGGAAGAGATAAATGTGCAATAAAGAAGGTATCATGCAACTTAGAGAGCTAAATGACCTATTTTAGAAGAACATAATGTGATAGTGAAATTGGTGAGCTCATCGAAGCTTAGCGAAGCATTACAAATATTGGTAAATACATTTTATGTTCTTCTCATGGAAAACCATTTACCACATTTTCTGATCTTTTATGGGACTTAAATTGTTGTATGTAGGAAACCCTTAATGCAGACTCTATGTATACACATATTTATATGTTCTCTTGTATTAAATTTACTCTCTAGTTTTTGCTTATTGAATAGAAGCATATCCCTGATGAGGAAAAGTAATGGGGAATGGTATTTAGAAAATGGTGTTTTAGTAGTGGGGTTGGCGAATGTGATAGTGGTATTAAGGAATGTGATGAATGTTTGTTTGTGTTTTGGGTAGTAGGTAGAAATTGTTTTTTTGTGGATAAAGTAATGTTTGGCAATATTTTGGGTGAGACAATTTTCACTGTAGACATCAAATCATTTACCTTTTTGTTTGGGTAGTAGAAAGAAATTTGATTTTAATAATATATTTTATATATAAGTATAATTATAAAATTTATGTTACATATATGTATCTAAAGTGAATAATATGATATGATTATTATATTTTACTATAATTTTAAGATTAGTTTGTAACTTTTATTATTTAAGGGGGGCAGTCTGGAAAAGTAAATTTTTCGTTTTCCACAAAAAAAAAATGGGATATGTTCGTTAGTGTTTTGGAAAAATCAAAATATTTTGGCAAAATGTAACCAAACAAATCGTGGTTTCCTGAATTTTGATATTTTTCTGTATTAGCAAGCCCTCTATTGTACAATCCATAAAGCCATACGAAGTCAGCATGCAGCATAAGTGAAATGAACTCAACACGCCACAAAAAAATCCAACCCATTACTTGCAAAGACTAACCGCCCCACTTCTTTATTTTTCAAAGGTCATTTTTATGTATTCTCACTATAAGAAAAGTGAAAGGTATTTGTCTCTTCATCTTTATCACTCTTTTTTGTCTCCCTTGATTTCTATGTCTAACTTATTATTCTATTATAACATCAATTAAATTCAAAGTTGATTTGACATTATATGATCAGTATCATTTCAAAACAATTAACATATATACATTGAAAAGAAAAAAGAAAACATGGTTTTTTTTTATACGTAAAAATTATAAATTTAATAACTTTTCAATCTTGCATCTATTCTGCTCAATGTTTTCAAATAAATAATTCTAATTATTTTAATTTTCTCATAAAATTAAATAAGTATTTTTATACATTTCAGAAACGATAAAAACTGAAAATGAAAACGGAAACACAATCAAACGGGCCTCAAAAAAATTTGTCTCCTGTCAAATTTTTATTCCTCTAAGTAATGCCAAAGATTGATACACAGCAAAATTCAAATTCGAGGTAGGAACTAGCAAGCCCTTAGCTTATATAATCCAGCTAGTTAGATATTCAAAATGAGATATCAATTGACGAGTGAAGGAGAAGGGGAGAACGAGAATATTTTCTAAGAGTTCAATTTCAGCTCTAAGGTAAGCAGAAAGCTGAATCAATACAAATGTCAACGAAGAGGAAAAAATTATTGAATTGTTGATTTGGAAATTGTATGAACTCTGATGATAAACGACAATCCAATTTTGATTTTAGCACAGGATACAATTTCTATGTTGGGTTTGAAATATCAAATTCCCATTTTTGGACAATATGTTACTGAAAGAAGTTTGCAACATACATCCCGTTCCTCTTTTTATTTATTTATTTGTTTATTTATTTAATTTTACGTGGGGTAAAACCGTAAAAGTGCTCTAATAATTTTTAAATTGAGGTTTTTGCAAGCGGCCAGCGCATGCTATGTCTTTTTGGCGAATTAAACCCTGTGAGAAATTTTAATTAGTGTCATAACCCTCGTACAATATTTGATTAGCGAAAAAAAAAAAGAAAAGAAAAATCTTCCATCAAGAAAGTTAATCACACATACCTGAATTATAGAACTGATTGGTTTTCTAAGGGCAAATTGCCATTTTATCCAAAAAATTTGCCAAAAATAAAAAAATAAAAAAAATACTGTGTTCAAAGAATTGGTAAGAAAAACCGCTGCATTTTGTAAATTGGCAAAGAAACAAAAGGCAGTGACGTCATTTAACAGGTTTCCGTAGTGCAGAATAATAGTAGGGGAGGGTGTGATAATTATTTTTTCCAAGATTTGTCTTTGCCAATTAATTTTTCACGTGGGTTTGATTTACTAATTATATATCTCACAGGGTTTTTCTCTTTGGCAAAGAAGCCAGTGCTTCTAAATGGATCTTTTGAGGAATAATGGGCCAAATGAGTAACATTCATAATTTGAAGTGGCATTTATGCATTTTGAATTTACATTTCCGCGAGTTTTCCCATAATACAATCCCAAACTATGCTTTACAAGACATAAATGCATCACATACAAGGACTCGAAATGCAAGAAATGTTAATCACGTTGTCCCACTTTGTCAAGGGTGCAGTACATCGCATTTTCCTATTTTCTGTCACGCTTATGATCTACTATTACAAATTATTCTAGTTATTTGTCATCTTTATCAAACATTAAATTATTAAGATTTGATTTCATGGCATCATTTACTTATAATCACGTCGGCAAAACATTTTCTGCAAGATATTGTCGTGCTGGTGCCCACTGGATTCTTTGTGATTAATTAATATTTTTTCTAAATAAGTAACGTTCATTTAAAATTTAAGATTGTTAGTTGGGAAATTATTTTATACAAATGTTGATCAAATTTCTAAACTAGACAGGAACCCGATAGATACCTTTATAAATTAAAAAAGAAAAACATAATTTTCAATGTAAATCTCACATGTTAATTATTGGTATTATGTACATTATTTTTATATTTTATTCGTTGTGTACAAATATTGTAAGGACGCGTTTGATAGTGCATTTCACTAAATTCCCCAGTATTGGCCCGCAGACAACTTCGTGAGGTTAGGGGATGTATTTTCTCATCAATATTTTCTCCAATAATATTTTCAATATTGTCAACAATATTTTCTCCAAACTAGAACAAATCCTCAACTCCTAAATTCTTTCTTTCCCTACGAATATATAACTATATATATATATGTATATATATTATAGACAAAAAAAAAAAAAGAAAAGAAAATTGTACAACAATTCAGTACATAAATACATCATACCCGTGTTAAGCTGTTCTTGCACAAATTACGCTATGCTGGCAACTTTACTCGACTTTCTATAAGCCCCTTCTTCATTTCTTGGCAAATTGAGGCATAAAAATGTGGTTTTCAAACCACCAAAAAGAGCTAAATTCGGTCCAATATTTTCTACGAAAATGAATTGTGATTGTGATAAAGAACATCACAAGGGGAGGTTAGTCGATGAATATTCAATCTTTCTTCGTAAAAGAATACATGAAATGAAGATTGTGGAGAAGAAAGTTGAGCTACCTTCCATAAGGTGGGGATGGGAGAAGAAATGGTAAATTCATTATTAGTGTGATGTATTTGAAATAGTAGACTTGAGGGAAATTTATCTTGTTAAGTTGGTTTCCTATCACATATCCTAAAAGAATTACAATATTTTCCCAAATCACGCATAGTTGTAAAATAGGTTAAGACTAGTAACTTTTTGTTTGAAAATTATGACTGCATACAAATACTTGTGTAATTTAAAATATAAACAAACATTTTCAATAAATCATATGCACATAAATCACGTAACACGTGCTAATAAACATAGAAATATAACATAAAAATAAACATGAAAAAGGAACACCTACTTGAAACTTAGATGCAAATATGAAATTGAAATAAGTCGAGACCCATTGTTTCAACAATGTGAATACTACATATTTTTCTCTAAGTCTATTGGTTTGGTCCTTGGCTCCTATTTATAGTTATGTAATGCACCGTAGTCAGACGAGACTTGTTTATTAATAAGAGACATAATTCTTGTTTTATACGCATAGGAGGACATGATTAAGAGTTGGTATTCCTTCACTTAATTTTGTAATTTTTATAATCATGTCTCAGCTCGGAATTAATATTAGTTAAATTCCATATATTAATTTGACACGTCACACGATGTCCTTATTTATTTCTTATTAATTTTTCATTCACACTTGAATTTTGACATATATATTTCACGAATATCTCCTCAACGAGATAAAATTTTTTAGTGTGTGTCAAGACGCCAAAATTCTAACACTTTTTACATGGATCTAATTCCACTTGAATTGATTTAGATTTAATTTTATCGTAATGATCACGTAATAATTAAACGATACCTAGACACTTAGAATACCTGATATAATTTTGACACGTATTGTATTTTCAATCAAAATACGCAAACTATTTATACGTATTCATTTCACCAATTTTAGCCCAAACTAATATGACTTTGTGATCATATTCTCATGAGAACCTCCCCTGTCGATGAATATTTGTACTTGGTCAAGCTCAATATTTATCATAGCATTTTCATGCCAGGTGGTCGGTGTCATGGGGGGGATGCACTTGTGGATTAATTGGGAGAGTATGAAATTATTAATGATTATCATGATGTAATGGAAGAAAATGATTATCAAAATTCTGTTAAAGAGAATGACAAAATTGGCGTTATAATAGCCTAAAAGAGCAACTAATGAAGCAATCGTGTTAAAAAAGAAATTGCAAGTTATTCTCTATTTGCCTTTTGACTTAATCTTAGCATTTCAAATTTGATGACTTTAATTTAATTTAGAATGTTCTAGGGACTAGTGGTTTTAATTAATTTAAATGGATAATTAATTACCTCAACTAGGGTTGACAATTTTACCTGTTTGAGCAAATTAAATACTCGCAGAAATCTACCAATTTATGATGGGTATGGAGGAATAATATTTTGCTAATGCATTGAATGAGAAGGGAATTTTTTTCTCCCCTTTAATAGATGAAGCAAGAATGGGTTTCTAAGTCCCGCACTCGCAGCTCATGTTGAATATGTCCTTGAAAACATAAACGAGTTATTATTTATTCAGTTGTAAAAACACAAAAAAACAATATATTCTTACTTTTTAGAACGTACAAAGGGTAAATGTTGTTTACAAGTAATTATCATATAATTGATCATCTGCATTAATCAACTTTACATTTTTGTTTGTTTGTTTCTTCTTCTTTTCTTTTTTTTTTCAAAAAAAAAAAAAACAATCATATTCAATTAGTACATTAATACATTTGAAGATCAAGTGTCTGAATTAATAAAAGACAAATCCTTCAAACTTTCATGTGGTAGAAAAATTCTCTAAACTATTATATGGTAGATAACATCTCAGATGCTACCATGTGGAAATCAAACTAATAATCAAGAAATTACGAGACCTCCTTCTTCTTAGTTTGGACAAGGCCTCATCGGCTTATCTTTGCATTTAATGGGGGTCAGGTCTTAAAAAACCGCAAAATAGTCAAAATGTCATAAAAATAAATTAGTTAATTACCCAATGAACCAATGATTCATTTATTATTATTGTTGTTTTGTTGTTGTCGTTGTTGTCGTTGTAATTATTCGGTTCTATGTCATCCGACCTAACTCAAAAAGTATAACCTAGTATTAAAATCATGGATATGGCATCTTATGAGGTCCTATGATAAAACGTCACGTGATCCATATGGATGGTATATCCTCGTCATAAATGCACCTCTTATCATAAATGATGCATTTTTACTTTTCACATGCTCGAGCTCTCACTTTTACTTAGACTTGGCAATTGGATACCAATGGGTGAACCAATGGTGGATAATATAATGGGTTGTGTAAATCTACCCACAGGTAAAATAATCTCCTTTTATTGGATAATTAAAAGGTAGTGGATCCATTACCTGTAGACAGGTAACCCGTAATAATTTTTTATTTATTTTTACATATGTGAAATTAAATTAATATGTATTATTTAATTTTTATTTTACTATTCAAATATTAAATACAATACAAGAGATTACACATTTCAAATTATCGACTGATATTCTATCAACCCATGGTAAAAGATGAGGAGAGTTAAAATAAAAGGGTAATTTTTAAAAATAAAAATAAATATAGTTATCTATGGTTACTCATGGATTGAGTAAAAAAGTAGCGGGTAATTAGGCTACAGACAAAATTACCTAGATTTCATTGGATACAAGATATAAGGCTCATAACTTACATTTTTTTGGGTACCCACAAGTGCCGATAGGTATGGGTAATTTTTTGCCCAGTGTGCTTTTATTGGTTACGATCTTATTTTTATAAGACTTGAACTAAATTAAGAGGGTGTTTGGTGTTGATTTTGCTTTGAGAAGAACTGGTTTCCAAATAGAGAAATGCACAAATAAGTCAAAATAGAGCGCCTGGAACTAAAAGTCAAAATACGTTCAAAGTTTATTGATGGGTATCTGTCAAAAAAGTGATATAATGATATTATATAACCCATTTGATGAAAAAATAGAAGCTAAGTCTAAAAGCACCACATACGGTCTTTTTAGATTCTGACCGATTAATTTAACTTATTAACTCTAGCAAAAGTTCTTTTTTTTTTATCTTTTTAGTGACTAAAAAGATATTACCAAAATCAATGTCCAACACCCTTTAAGTATCAAATGGTTAAAGTTAAGGCCATTCTGCAAGTTTAATGATTATTATTTTCGTGTCACACTCCTACCTCAAGAGATCATAATTTGAGAGGGTGTTTGGCATTGCTTATGCTTTGGAAAGAAGTAATTTTTATATGGAAAAATTGAGAAATTAGTTGTAAAAGTGAATAGTAAAAGTTAACAATGTTTCTAATTAAAAGTTATAATGTACTAAAAAAATGCTGGTAGTGTTCGCGAAAAAAATGATTTCCTATATACTTAATTAATTATATTTTTAAATTGTAAAAATGAGGGTAATAAATCATTTTTATAAAAAAAAATTAACTGAAAAGTAAAGTTAGAATCTAAAATCACTTTATAAGATGCTTTTAGATTTTGACTGATTTTAACCTAATATTACTTTTACAAAAGAAAAAATTACCTTATCAAATACTTTCAAAATTACTTTTTAATAATTAGAAGTTAAAAATTGCCCCCGAAAACAATGCCAAACACCCTCTTAATACTCCTACTATCGCATTACGATTGACTTCAACGAATAGCTCCAAGGTACCGATCACTTATCAACATGAATTATTTAACGAGTATAATTAATTGCATAATTAACGCAAACCCCATCACATCAAGTAGAATTTATAAACGTATGGGCAGGGTGTGGCCGCCCTCGGACTGTGCTTGTACCACCACATACGAATAAGCCAAAATAGAGGAAGAAGAACAAGTCGTTTTTTGGCTTCAAATTTGCTACTCTTCAGTCTTCCCGCGTATGAATCTTCA
>JACFYI010003776.1:1860597-1873383 GCA_014898755.1 Handroanthus guayacan
GCATTTATTATATACATATATGTGTGTGTGTGTGTGTGTGTGTGTGTGTGGGAATGATTATTGATACGTTTTTAGTTATCTAGTTTTTTGTTGGGGCTGAGTTAATTTACTGCATTTGATTTCATATGATATAGTGTTTCTTAATTTCATCGGTGCAAGTTCAACTAGTCGGAGATTAAGAGCAAGGGGTTGATTTTGGAATCTAAAAGGACTGGCAATTAAGCTTACAACACGACATCACACTGTGATATTATTGGGCTTGAATTGGTTGTTTTGAATCAATATCAGCTCAACATGATAAACAACACATGGGTTCGGATTGGATTTTAAGCAACCTAATAAACACGATGAAGTACGATAATATTGTGGGTAACTTTATTAAATTTTTTTGTCAAAAATAAAATGATATAGATTTTTTCTAATGAATTATAGAGTGAAGAATGAAAATTGGTCACAAGTTGAAATAAGTTGGGTTGGAAATTGCAGATAAATACGTTAGTTGGTTAACTTGTTTTATTTTTGAATCGACACTGTTGACACAAAAACTTGCAGGTAGGGTTCGAAATGAGACTTGGTTGAGTATAATTTGAGTTAGATTCTGATAGAACGAAATATTATGATGTACCTTTTTGGTTCGGACACAAAGCTATGCAATGCCACATGATTGCCACCCCCATCTCAAAATGAATTGTGGGGCAATGATCTTAGGTGGAAGGAAACTATTTTTGGAAGAATGTAATAAATTAAAATTTGAGTCCGAAGACAAGATCATCACTAAATAAATTCAAATACAATTTCATAGAACCAGAGAGCTCAGATTTAAAACGAGCCGCATGTTATGATAAAAGATAGCCATAAGCCTTCCCGTCTTAATAAATTTAATTTCCACTGCCCGTTTGATTGTGTTTTTGTTTTTATTTTCAAATTCTGTCATTTTTAACACTTAGAGAAATAGTTATCGATTTTTTTCATGAAAATAAAAATCTCTTTAGATGATTTGTTGGAAAATGAAAAATAATATATCTATATATATATATATATAAGGATGAAAATTTATTAAACTTATAATTTTTATGCATAAAAAGACGTGTTTTTTCAAAGATATATATACTTTATTTGTGTTGAAAAGATGTTGAATACTTTATATCAAATCAAATTTGAATTTGATTGGTAAAATAATAGGTGATGACATACGTTTTGGTAGAAGTGAAGTGCATGAGTGACAAGGAGGTCCGACACATATAAGGTAGCCTACTCAAGCTCAACGATAGGTTGTAGGCTTGAATCTGCAAAATACGGGAGCACATGAATAGGGAATGGCTCTCCACTAAACAGTGATGCTTAAGTCAAGTTGAGCAATCAATAAGAGGGATAGGCAAAGTAGAGAGTAAGTAATTTGAGTGTGTATTCTATGTGTACTTGTAACATGTTGATTATTTATGGAGAACAACATTGAGAGAGTAAGGGACCATCAAATTATGGATTTACCTTTCTAAATGGTAAAAAAATTTGTCTAGGTCCTATTGGCATCACAAGGATTGAATAGTTTTCCGTTCGACCCAACAATAAAGCACTTACCTATCTGCCCTAACCATGTCACACCAACAACTTAAAAGGTCCAATTTATAGAGATTCGACCCATACAATTAGGCATGGGTTTCCATATATTGGGTTTTACGGGCACATTAATAAGGGATCGGAACAACATTAAATGAGGTTCTTAACAAAAATCACACTAGTTTGACTATCCTCAACCTCACAAATTTGGCTACGATGTGGATGTGATTAGATCTTGACAGTGAGTATAGCTAGGTACGGCCTGAAAATAGTGAGATAGTATAACTTGATGTCGAGGAAACCTAAACGCAATTCATGGAGATCCTTGGTAGTATAAAACTTGATAGTGAGATAGTCCTTCAACCTCAATTCATGACCTTACTGTTCCTGGAGTTTTGTTTTAGTTTTAATTTAGTCCTTAATATGTTTTACAGTGACTTTTTGGCCGAGATTAAGCATGTCCACTGCGTGTGACAATTTTCAAGCGCAAAAATGTTAATTCAATGACTCAGAGTTGCACTTTAGTTCTCCATAACCGATTTTAGTTTTATTTTAATCCCTAAATGGAATTGTTTTAGCATTTTCATGCCTTCTTAGCTTATAAAAATGAATTAATCTTATGCAAAATCTACCTTTTTAGTTCAAGAAAATAGCAACACAATATGTAATTCATTCCAAGAAACCAACAAAAATAGCAACAAAGTGCCCATTTCCGCTACACCTAAAATGTACACTTATAACATTATTTGAATAATTAAAGTTCAGGGTATAGATTAGTTTAACTAATACAAGTTGTAATCTACGTTAAAAATTATAAAAAAAAAAAAAAAACCTCAATTAATTGAAAGAAGAAATCTGACCGAGCACAAAACATTTCGTCAAATATTCGTGAAAAATAAGCAAAAACCCCTATCATTTTGTCCATAGCCGCAATTAGTGAAAAGCAAAAGTCTATTAGTTTTACTACATATCATATCCTAAATTCACATAATAACATGCATGCACACAACCATGAATAAGCATAAGCACAATCACAAGTACGCGTCTTAGGTTAAAAGCAAATGTCGGTTTCTCAATTCGGAACGTGCCACTTTCCCTTTCTTTGCTTCTAAACTACTATTAACAATGCGCTTGAGCAACTTGTGCTGATATACACTTTGGATTCTCTATTTCATTTAATATTTTATTTTTTATTTCATTGCATGAATGCATGTTAATTTTTATATCCACAACTCTACATATGTTTTATAAGAAAATATTTTTTCAATTGACATATATATATACACACACATATATATATTTATGATACGAAATAAAAGATGAAACGTCGCTTTAAATTAAAGGATCCTAAAAGAGATTGATGCAATATTTGTTTGAAATAAAGGGAATACATCTTAATTTGCAAATTTTGGTCATTATGATGTGATGGCTATGAGTTTGGGGGTTTGTATCTAGGAGTGTGATGATCATGGCTATCTATGGCGGTGTTAGAAAATAATGATCGCATACAAATACTTGCATAATTCAAAATATAAATAAATATTCTCAATAAATCATAAGCACATAAATCATGTAACACATGCCAAGAAACATAGAAATATAACATAAAAATATAAGAAAAAAGAAAACCTACTTGAAATTTTAGATGCAAAAATAAAAATTAAAATGAGTTGAGACCTATGGTTCCAATAGTGTCTTTAAGGTTTTATTTGCTCATTTGCAGTGCTCGAAGGTCATTGACCAAAAGCCTCCCAAGATACAACGACTCTTCTCCGATTAAGGAGACACTTCAATAATCGAAAACAGCAAATGAGTTACTCTCTTTTTAAATTAAACTGAATTTGGTGTCTATAATATCGTGCTCAAATAACGTGAATGCTGCATATTTTTCTCTAAGTCTTTGGCTTAGTTCTATGCTCCCATTTATAGTTGTACAATACAACGTAGTCTGACGAGACTTGTCTATTAACAAGAGACATAACTCTTATTTTATACGCGCATAAGGACATGATTAAGAGTTGATACTCCTTCGCTTTAATTTTATAATTTTTTATAGTCGTGTTTCAGTTCAAAATTTAATATTAATTAAATTCCATAGATTAATTTGACACGCCATATAATGTCCTTATTCATTTCTTATTAATTTTCATTCACAGTTGAATTTTGGCTTATATATTTCACGAATATATCCTCGACGAGAAAAATTTATTATATATATATATGTCAAAGTGCCAAAATTCTAACATGTGGTTGGAATCCACAACTCTCGCTATGTTTTATAAGAAATTATTTTTTCAATTAACATATATATATACATACACATATATATATTTATAATACGAAATAAAAGATGAAACGTCGCTTTAAATTAAAGGATCCTAAAAGAGATTGACGCAATTTTGTTTGAAATAGAGGGAATGCATCTTATTTGGAAATTTTGGTCATTATGATGTGATGGTTATGAGTTTAGGGGGTTTGTATCTAGGCGTGTGATCATAACCATCTAAGATGGTTGGAATCTCTATTTGAAAATGATATTTTATTTTCTATCCCATATCATTAATATATGTCAAGTATAAAAAATATTTTTTTTAAAAAAATTGTGGATGATGCACTTATTATGCATCTTTACAATGAAATAGGAAATTCAACATGGAATGAAATATAGAATCAAAAGTTTCAATTTCTTCTCTTTGTTCACTAGTTCCTATATTTTAAAGGGATAGTTATTTCAACACCTCCTAAAGTTCATCTAAATTATAAAAGCATGCCATGTGGTATCAAAATAACAATAACGTTCCCTATCATTAGTTAAGTTACACGAAATCTGTGTAATATTACAATCGTGAGAAATTAAGAGCCACTTATGGAGTGGCTGGATAGGGAGAAGCAATTCTACCTTAGCTATGATTCGATTGTATGTGATGCCGTGGGGCTATGGCGTTCCTATCTGATGAAGATTAGGCCATATATATCTCACCAATTACGTCATAAATTGAATGTGCCGACTTCAATTGCTGCCGTGATGTTCAGATTGTTGGAATTCATCTGTGCTAAATCAAAAGATATTTTCTTGCCTAAGGCCGTGTTTGACACTGGTTTTCGTTGGACGTGAAGTGATTTTCTTTTAAAAAATGAAAAAAAAAAAGTTAGAGAATAGTGAAAGTTAACAATGTTTAAAATAATATCAAAAAGTTAATAAAAGCTTATTTTGTGTTTTCAAACAAAAAAAAGCGAGACATGGTAAAAAGAAAAAGGGGTTACCTCAGCCATCCTTGGAATTTTGCCGAATTGTAGAAACATTTTTGGTGATTTGAGAAGTCACAAGAACACTACCTTAATGTTAGATTAATTGAGGTAAACCATATAGTTACCCTCTTGTAAGATTTTCAGAAGAGAAGATACCATGCACCTATATTTTTTTTTTAATTCTTACATCCCCGTCTATCTGGTATTAATTAACATAGTTGTAAATAGTGGTATTTTTGAACTATTAGATATGTTTGGTGTGGATATAAAAGCATGCGTTAAAATTGGAAGAATAATATTGGTGGAAGGTATATTCTCTTTTGCAATAATATAGACGAGTGATAAATATTGTACCCAATTAACAAGAGGTGTATCTATAATATTTCAATTAATATGATTGTTTTTTCAAATGGTCTAATTGCAATGTTGCATATATTTCATTACGTTCTCCATTAGTTTTTTTGATATATAATTACGTTCTCCATTAGTTGAACTAATCCTATGGAGTGTTATTGTAATTTTTCGAAATACATAGATTATTTTTTTGTAATTAGGCTAAACATCAAATGCAATTGAGGTAATTATATATCCCTGAAAATACAAAAATCACTTAACCAAATGCTCATTAATTTTATTTTATTTTTTAAAATAATAACTTTTAGTAGATTAAAACTGAAAAAGCGGTAGTAAAATTATTGTTAAAGCCGGCCCCCTAAGTTTTTTGTAACAGCCTTTGGTTTTATATTTTCTATTTTTACTTTATATTTTGAATATTGTAATAACTTTTTCTCATATATACAATGTATCTATAGTTGAGCCAGCTGTCGCTGAAGCATCGAAAGAGCTCTACATATATGTCAACGAGTCGGACACGAGGCATTTAATGATCATGTTCCCATTTATTATAATAATCCCCAAATCAGCAATAATCTAAGTAATCTTTCATAATAATTAACGGGGTGTTCAAATTCAAATCAAATCAAATAAAACCAATCATCTTGACGTTGAAGAAAGCTAAGCACAATTCCGTGCGTAGCGAGGTCAATATTCTGATCAATCATAGTCGATCGTACACTTTAGGCATTATCTGGGTACCACACATGCGATGGCCCAACAAATGTATCACCTTTCGGTGCATGTCACACATAAACCAAATTTTATCCATATTAATGGGTTAGCAAGGTAAGTTTACGAAGAATTGAAAATAAAATTAAGCGATACTTTCAATTGAAAAAAAATACATAAACAAATCACTTTCAATTTTTAAGTAGTGAAAATTGATAAACCTGGTTTCCTAACAACGTCCGGATGGTTTTTATTTATTCCATGCATATATAGTGATATAAATGAAATAAAATTTTACAAAATAAATAAAGACATAAGTCCTGGACCCTGGTGAGAATATTTTTCCTATGAATCTATCACCATCGCTTATAAGTGAAAATTTGTAATAGCACACTTAGTAAGCTTTTATACTTGTTTCTTAGGAGTTCGAATTTAATTTTCTATTGAAGAGCAAACTTTTATACTTGTTTGTTAGTCATCATACTTAATATTAATTTTCAATATAATTATTAATTGATTCAATGATATAATGAAGTTGCTCTGATGTAATGAATTGCCCATCTCTAAAAAATTATATTAAATGTACTATACGACCGTCATTCCAATCATTTCACATAAAGTAATTCCTTCAATAAATTGGACTTTAACTGGAACATCTATCGAGTTCATTTATGAGTATAGATTTTTTCTTTGTTTTGTTTTGTTTTTTTTTTTCTAAATGTGTCTAGAAGCTTATATTATTTTAGCTATAGACGTGAATGTGATGCAACATCTAGTTATTGAATAGTATATTACTAATTTAACGTAAAAGATGCGCTGGAAAGACTCTCCTAAAGTCTAAAACTATCATTTTCTTCATATAACTACCTTCTTCCCTTTGGTAAAAAGTAGCCGCAAAAACTACGTGTTGTTCTGTTTGCTTGTTCAATCCCTTGAAAATTGCTAGAAATTACGTACCGCAAAATGGTACGTACCAAAACAATTAGCAACAGGGACAAGATCTATCAAACACAGTCAAACCCTTGCCTAATCAAGAAATTAGCATTCGGTTTATATGTAGTACTTTATCTAATGTTAAAATATGTTTCAAATTTTTAAATTTTAAAATTAAGAGACATTTATTCTTTATATATAGAGAGAGTGGAGGGGAGAAAGGGGGTCTGACATTACAATATATAAGTATTAATAATAAGGAACAATTACATTTATAATACCATAAGTTTCATTTTAACTGCGTTTTAGTCTTTCAATTTTAATTCCTAATGTTAGCATTCCTGAAGTTTTGTTTTAGTTTTAATTTAGTCCCTCAACACATTTTAATTTACGGTGACTTTTCGGCCGGAGATTAAGTATGTCCATTGCATGTGACAATTTTCAAGGGGAAAAATGTCAATTTAGAGACTTAGGGTTGCAGTTTAATTCTCCATGCTGATTTTAGCTTTATTTTATCCCGATCCCTTAATGTGGTTTTTTTTTTATTTTTTTTTTAGCATTTTCAAGCTTCTTAGCTTATAGAAATGAATTATCTTATATAAATACTCTCTTTTCAATCCAAGAAAATAGCAACACAATATGTTTTTCATTCCAACAATCCAACAAAAATAGCAACAAAGTGTACATTTCTATTTAAAATTTACACTTATATTATTATTTGAACAGTTGAAGTTGAGGGAGTAAAGCATAATTAGACCTATCAATTCAGATATTAGTACATCCGTATCCGCATTCGAATAATATCTGGATGCGGATATTAGGATGCTAAAAATGAATATCCTCATCCGCATCTATCGGATATTGGTTGGATATTGGGATATCCGATATCAGCTTTAATAGTTAGGATATAAATATAATATCAAGATATTCTTATATCCATTAACAACAATTTTCATTCGAAATTCAACTTTGTTACTTTATATATCTGAATTTGTTATATTAATACCAAAAAATTAAAATATAAGAGTAAAATCACTTAAAATGTTCCAACTAGCCTAAAGTTTTGATATAGAGAGCATATAATTTTTGAATTTTATTTTTATATATAATTTAATGCCTATAAATTATATTATTTATATAATTTATTATGTCTAAAATTTTACACAAATGCGGATAATTTTTGGATGCAGATATTTCGGATGCGAAATTTTAGACAACGGACACGGATACGGATATACCCGAATATTTTCGGATACGAATAATATCCGCCAATTTTGAATATGGATACGAACGAACGGATGGACATTCGGATATTTTTTACAGGTCTAAACATAACTATAAATATGCATATGCTTACAAGATTGGTTTAAGTAATACTAGCTGTAATGGAAAAGAAAAAAGGATACTCAATTAATTGAGACTTGAGAGAAGAAATCTAACTGAGCACAAAACATTTCGTCAAACATTCGTGAAAAATAAGAAAAAAGTCTGTCATTTTGTTCATAGCCGCAATTAGTGAAAAGCAAAAGAATATTAGTTTTACTACATATCATGTCCTAAATTCACATGATAACATGCATGCGCTCAACCACGAATAAGCACAAGCACAATCACAAGCACGTGTCTTAGGTTAAAAGCAAAGGTCGGTTTCCCACAATGTGCCACTTTCCCTTCATTTGGTCCCAAACGACTATTAAAAATGGGAGAATTGCATCCACCTCCCCTCAACTATAAACTTTTAGCAACCACCTCCCCTTAGGTTTAGTTTTTCTATGTCAACCTCCCCTCCATCCATTTTTCGGTTAGTTGACTGTTAGTCTTACAGTTAAATTTGTAATTTTACAAAATATATTATGCAACTCTCACACAACCTTCTAATTAAATCTATTTTATGGTATAAAACAAAATAATAAACCTCATGACTAAATGTGTTGCTTTAGATTTAGTAGTTTCACTTTTTTACTGATTTCTACCGAATGGATTTAGACTCCTAACACTACAAGAAAAATAGGCTATAGTGGCGCCAAAAAGCGTCACAATATCTCTATTTTAGAGGTGCTTAACCTATTGTGGCGCTTCTTTATTGTGCCTCTAAAAAAGGCGTTGCAATAGACTATGCAACACACAAATGTGTCATAACAATAATGCTATAGCTATGCTTTATAGTGTTTTGATAATGCTCCAGACGCAACACTTATAAGCGTCTCAACAACTTTTTAGTTGCAATTATAAAGACGCTATTAAGCGTCACAAAATCAACCAGTAATTACACTTGAATGTATCACTATAGGTGCTTATTGCAACATTCAAAATCGCTAAGAAGCCATGTACGGAGACAACCTTAAGTGTCACCAATTTGAATCATTTGTCTCCCTAAAATATGTCACAATAAGTACTTAATGCAACATTTGAAAGTGTTTCAATATTGCACACTTACTAGCTATAATTCAAAAGTGTCCATGTATATGCCCTCTTTGTAGATCAAATCACGTGGATTCCAAACTCAAGCATTGGTGACACTTCCAACCATAGTTCCAATATGAATAAAAATTTATATGCATATATATAAAACCAATCATCCTTGCAAAATAGAACATATTCAATACATGCAAGTCACCAAATAGACCATAGAGAAATTGAAAATACATTCACCTAAGTTTCAATTAGTGAAACTGAATTACAAGTCTAAATCTTGTAAAACTAGATTCAGTTGATCGACAAAAATTTGAAGAATGCTTCAAGTAGTGCAAAAGATATCAAAGTAACTTCATTCTTCCTCTTCTCGAACCACCTACATAAATGAAATGATAAAACTCATGTCATTAATTTCACAAGATATCATAAATTAAAGATGCAAATCTAAACAACACTATACCAGATTAAGAGGCCATGCAATTGTTGCTCCATATGCATCTTCAATAGTTTTCAATATAGAATAAGGCCTAAGCAACTTTTCACCCCTCTCAATAACAACTTGAATGTGAACTTCACACCAACTCGGTCCAAGACATTGCCTGCCAACCACTTGATTTGGGTCTAAACTACTAATATTTCTAGTTGCCACAATTTTTGAAGTTTCAAACTTGCTTCTAATAGACACTCTAGCTCCAACCTATAAATAATAATGTTTGAAAAATCAATATAGCTATAAACTACTTAATTTCCAGCAATAATCTGATATAGTAGGAAGAAAAATTGACAAAATGTTATAACCAATAGCAAAACAAACGATCAAGAATCAAAGTTCAACAGAGATACCAATAATAGCTAAGTGGTATAATCAACATTATCTTAGTTCATTTATAACCCACAACTCAATGAAAACTCATTCAACAATAATCATCAACATCACAAAACAATCATCAACCACTTCTCTAAGTACTTCATCAACCACAATTCAACAAAAACTCATTCAACAATTGGATCACAGCATCTCAAAAGAAAAAATTGGTTCACAAAACACCATTTTCTCTAAGTATGGTTAACATAAAAAGTAGTCAAGATTTACCAAAAAAAAAAAAAAAAATTCTTAGTTGAGAGTAGAATATAACTTACATGAAGTGGTCGAGAGTTGACATTTTGAGAAGAAGACTGATAAGATGATGATTGAACTCCATGCCTCATTGATTGTATTCCATTTGTTTCCGGCGAAGTATTATGATGCTCTCTTGATTGAGTTGGAGATATTTCTGATGAAGTACTAGCATGACCCATTTTCTCCATTCTTGCTAGTTTTGCTTCCAATTGCGATATTTTATTAGCTTGACTTTCCACAATTCCTTGCATCTTGGTCATACCCTCTTCATACTGCATAATATTACGATAACTTGGTCTTCGTCGCGATACTGTGTTTTCCCACACATCACTTTGTGTAACTCCAAAGCCCACCATAAGCACTCTTCCACCTGTTCTTTCCCCAATCACTTGTCCAAAAACATCATTAGGACTATGAGGGTCTTTTGAGCCTTCCGGAAGACAGCTAGTTCGATCTTTCATTTCATTCTGTAAACATATTATTTAATTCAATTCAATCGCATTCGAATAACACAACCGTTCTTCCTCCCATATAATCCAATTCAACAATATCCTTCAAGATCCCATAATAAGCCAAGTCACTTGAGATGGGATTATCATCCTTAACACTTGAAAAGCTAGATGTTGTTGCACTAACAACTATCCCACTATTTTGTGTTTTTCTTTTACCCTCCCACTCCTTTATATGGTATCTATGACCATTTGCAATAAACCTCTTATATGCTGAGCCAACATGACTCGGTCCTCTAGCCAAAAACTTGATATCTTCCATAATTGGATCATCTTCAATTGAAGGTAATTCTTCAACCTAATAAATAAGTAATAGTCAATAATATATACACTTGAAATTATTTAATACTATTTGCTATCAGTTGTTACTTACATGTTCTGAAAACCATGTTGCAAATGTTTCACTGTGGACACGTTTTCTTTGATGCTTTGTGCATTGAAAATATTGATCTTCAATTATTTCATTATGTTTCCTACAATTATAATTTTGAGTGAATAATAAATGCAAACTTATATATTTATTCAAGTAAATAATTAAGGAACTTACTCAATATACGGTAAAACTGCATCACAATTGAAAAGTATATAGCGATGTGCCTTCTCTAAAGTTTCTTCATCGAACTCCTTAGCTATTGCTTTCCCCAATGGACGACCTATTTGAGAAAAAATGTCCAAACCTTCTCTAAAAGCACTGCCAACATCTTGATTTCTACCCAATTTATTAAATCTTGTTTCCACTTGATCAGATAAGTACATGGAGCAAAAATCAAGACATTCTTGTGCTAGATAACCTTCTACTATTGAACCTTCTGGTTGACTTCTATTGCGAACATAAGATTTCAATGTACACAAGTATCTACAATAGTTACGTTTTATTAGTTTTTATGATTGAATTACAAAAATTTTAAAGTTATATAATAAATAGAAGAAATCCACTAACCTTTCAACAGGATACATCCATCGATAATGGACAGGACCAGCGATCTTAGCTTCTGCTGCCAAATGAATTGGCAAATGCACCATCACATCAAAAAATGAAAGTGAAAAAATCTTCTCAAGATCACACAATACAATAGCTATCTCTTCTTCAAGTCGAATCAATTCACGAGGACAAAGTTCATTCGAACACAATTCTCTAAAATATAGACACAATTTGATCAAAGGAGATCGAACTTTCTTTGGCAGTGTTTTGCGCATACACAATGGGAGCAATTGTTCCATCAAAATATGGCTATCATGACTCTTAAAACCAAAAATTTTAGGTGGCTTCATTTATACACACCTAGAAATGTTAGATGCATGGCCATCTGGAAGTTTAACATTCTTTAAGATGTTACAAAATCTCTCTTTTCTTTCCCTATTCAAGGAAAAAGAAGCTTCTGGCAAACTTCCATCTTCATTAGGGTGGAGTTCTGGTCTTACCCCCTTTATTTGGCAATCAAGTCGTCCTTCTCTGTGATCTTTTGTTTTTCCACTTATATCTAATAAGGTACTAAGAATGTTGTCACAAACATTCTTTTCAATGTGCATGATATCAAGGCAATGACGCAATGAGTTATTTTCCCAATATGGCAACTGGAAAAATATACTACGTTTTTTTCCAACCAATTGGCAAGTTCGGATTACCTTTAACGCCTTTTCCAAATTTTATATGATATCCTTCTAAATCAGCAATATCATAGACCCTGTGAGTTTTGGAGGTGGAATTCCATGTTCCTCTTGTCCATTAAAATCCTTATCATTTCGATAAGGATGACCCTCTTCCAAAAATCTTCTATGACCCAAATACACATTCTTACGTGAGTTAAATAAATATTCAGAGCATGTGTATTTGTGACACACAGGACATGCAAAGTATCCTTTACAACCCCAACCTGACAAAATGGTATAGCCCGGAAGATCACTAATTGTCCACATAAGTGCTGCACGCATGTTAAA
>JACFYI010003776.1:1886986-1906225 GCA_014898755.1 Handroanthus guayacan
ATTTACGAAATCAATAATTCAAAAATTTTAATTTGAAAAATCTCGAGTGTTACAGGTATTTTTGAACTATTGGATATGTTTGATGTGGATACAGAGGGATATGTTAGAATTGAAAATATAATATTGGGTGAAGGTATCATCTCTTTTGCAATAATATGGATGAGCAATAAATGTTGTACCCAATTAAAAACAAGTGTATTTATAATATTTCAATTAAATGATTGTTTTTCAAAGGATCTAATTATAATGTTGCGTATGTTCCATAAGGTTCTCCATTAATTGAAGTGTTGAACTAACTCTATGGGTATTATTGTAATTTTTCATAATACATGGATTATTTTTGTATTTAGGCTAAACATTAGATACAATTGAGGTAATTATATATATATATATCCCTGAAAATACAAAATTCACTTAACCAAACGCCCAATAAAATTTATATATTAAAAAAAATGATAGATAAAAAGTGAAAAAGCAATAGTAAAATTATTAAGTTAAAGCCCTCTAATCAAGTTTTATGTAACAGCTTTTGATTTTAGTATTTTTTTTATTTTTACTTTAAATTTTGAATATGGTAATAACTTTTTCTCATACATATCATGTATGTATAGTCGAGCTAGTTGTCGATGAAGCATTGAAGCTCTATATATGTGTCAACGGGTCAGATACGAGGCATTTAATGATCATATTCCTATTTCTTATAATAATTCCCAAAACAGCAATAGTCTAGGTAACCTTTCATAGTAATTAATTGGGGCGTTCAAATTCAAATTAAATCAAATAAAATCGGTCATCCAATCCAATTCAAATAAAAAATTGATGAAAATCGATATTTTTTGAATTAGCTTGGATTCAATTTTTTTACGAATTGATTGGTTTGGTTAGGTTCTTGGTTTTGTTTTTAAAAATTGATCCAAACCAAATCAGACATATTATTTTAATATATATTATTAATTTTATTATAAGTATACCATTAATTTAAGTCAGTTAAGAAATTCTACATCTTTTAATCCTAATATACATATTTAATATAGGCCTAAATACAATAAATCAAAATTGTCAATAAAATATTATAAGCCCACTAATAATCCTTTTATCAAAATAATAGTAATAATAATAATACAAACAACGGCAACAACAATAACAACAACAACAACAACAACAATAAAAAAACTAAAAGCATAGAGCAGTAGAGAGCGTAAATTTGATTCTCTAATTCCTCCAAGACAAGAGTGACAAGTTAAAGCTGAATGAAATACTTTCCCCCGGATTCGACAATCTACAAACAAGTCTTCGACCAAAACAAATAAAATCGAAGACTTAAGTGAGATTTAGGTGAGTTCTTGATTTATTATTTCTATTTTTTGAATATCATTCAGGGTGATATATGTTGATTTTTTTTAAAAAAAATATATATATTCATATAAAACACGGATTATGGAGTTTATAAGGGTGGAAATCATGATGTATGTCGACATATTTTGCACAAAAAATGTCCAGAATTCTTATTAAAATGATATTAAGTCAGAGTTAACATCATTTTTTTTATGAAAATTTGACTGTCAATGAATGATTCTAAATTCCCATTCACAAGCGCATCCTTATGGTAGAATTTAAGAGAATACAATTCCACCATCATTTTTTGAAACATAAAAAAAGAAAAAAAAACATAGAACATAAATTAGAAAATAATAAGATATAAAGGTCCACCACAAAAAAAAAAACAATACATAAAAAAAAAACATATAATTCAATAGAGAAAATATGCCACTAAGCAGCCTGAAGTATACACAAATTTGCACTTTGCAACCTAATGAAAAAAACATCTTAGTGTGTCTTACTAGCTTCACGAAAAATAGTGCCGCCTAACCTAAACGGCTTTTTGGGTGGATTTGTCCACCAGACTTGTGTCACACATGTGACACACATTAATTCTGAGGGCAAAATTGTCCCTACACGAATATACCAACATTTATGATTTTTTTAAAAAGAAAAACAGAAAAAGGAGAAGCCAAAAACGATTTCTTAATCTCTCACTTGGTAAATAAGGATACTCCTTCCTTAGCCAAAAAAAAAACCCATCACATTTACTTACTGTGAGATAAGAACTTGGGGAAAAAAAATCACCATCCTCTCTCCCATTGTCACCATGTCAAACGAAAACTTTGTTTATGTGCCCCCAAAATTTTGCTATTGTGGATCAAATGCTTGTAAGAGGCCTTCATGGACCGATGTCAATTCAAGAAAGAGATACATAGCTTGTGAAAAATTTTGGACAAGCTACCAAAAACCTGAAATTTCCTTCTTGCCTTTCAATTTGGTAGAAAATTTATTAGATTATGGGCATTAATTAAGAGTTTAGGGGTTAGGGTTTTTAATCCGAAAATTAGGGGTTTCTGACTAGGTCCCTAGATTTGGGGTTTCTTAGGTACGTAAATCTTAAAATTGAAATTTAGCATCTGCAACTCCTGTGGACATAGTATAAGAGCTTCCAAAGAGCGCACCACATTAAGGTGACAAAACTGATATGAAAATGGAGATTTAACATGCTATATGAAGAGTGCAATACCTGCAACTTAAATGGTAAAAAAACTGGCAACATCAGGTAGATTATAAACTATCAAAACCAAATAAAATGGACACAAATGAAGAAACATCAGCATTGCAAAACTTGTCGTTCCATTGAAAACAGGTGAAGCATGTATTTACACATCGATGGCTTACAAAATAAAAGATCATCAGTTTCCTAAATTCATAGCTTACAAAACAAAAAGATCATCAATTGTTCCCTAAGTTGATAGCTTACAAAATGAAAGTGCATAAGTTGTTCTTAAGAGTTTACATTATAAGAATAATAGTGCATCAGCAACATTCATATTGACAAAAAGGACAAATAAACTATATAAGTCCAACAATATCACTCTATTGTTGGCTGCGCAAAGGTACTTCTTCCTCATAATCACTAATAACTTTCTTTCTCATGCTCGTGTCATGAGACTTCGTCTTGTTTTGTTAACTAAACCTCACATCATGAATTATGCTACTCCCAGTTGACCTGAAGGGAGGTTTCACTAGAGCACTTGACTGCTAAGTGCTTGGAATTGCTTCTTTAGCTTTTGTGATTGTGGAATTTTTGAGTGCTTGCCACTACATCAACTTCTTTGTTTGAAGTGGAACTTGGAGCACTCTGCTTTGGAGCACCAATATCAATTTCTTTCTTTTTATGGACCCATTGATTTAGAAGTAATACATTACATTTACATATAAGTCAGAAACAATAATCATACAAGGTAAAAATAACTAACATATAAAGAGTGCAACACCTGCAACTTCCTCCTCACTCCTAGAGTTTTTTTTATTTTGTTTGCACTGGCACTTTCTGTTTATTCTTTGTAGCAACCTTTTGAGTGGCAGTTGTTGAGGCTCTTGCCACCCTTTGTGGTGTAAACTTTGTTGCAATGTTCCTAGTGACCCTTGGTGGAATAGTCACTTTTGCCACAGGAGCTTTCCCTACCCTTTTTTCGCCCTGTATTTGTGAAAAAACATAGTTAAAAATAGATATTTGGACATAAGTTAAGCAATTAAAAAAAAGATACATTATTAGATCCAATTGCGTTAATAACAATAGCACTTATACTTTCACTTTTCTGTCTTTTTCTTCCCTGCCACAAGAAACATATGTTAACATATTAATCCAATAGTAGCTTTGAAGATTATCATGAAATTAAGGAAATTACCCTTGATGATGACTCTACCCAATCTCCTTGTCTTTGCCTTCTTTTTGCTCACCTATACATGGGACGATTTGTAACAAATTATTGATCTGTTTTCTTGAGTGCATACAAATACAAGATTGTAAAGATATGCTACCTTCTCTGAAAGGGGTGCAGGAACATTCAAGCCCTTATTTGTAGGTTCAATTGCCTTATTTCGTGGACATCCCCTTGCATTTTGGTTTGCTTGATGACATATTGAACATGACATCACAGAACCCTTTTTGGGCAGCTTGGTTGGCTCTTTTTTCTTCTCCTCATTCTTCTGATTGACCCCTACTCTCCTCTTGTGCTTCCTAGGCCTTCTTGGCATTCTTTTAGCTTTAGGAGGGACAAATGGAGCCAACTCTAACTTGATCCACATATCACATCCATTAAGTGTGGACAACAGATTATTGTAGGTCTTCAAGGAGGTCTCTTTCTTGTAGCATGCATCAACATGGTCTTCAACTATGTGATTCAGGGAATATATTGCACATATAGCATGTGCACATAAGATGCCACTAAGCTCCCATTTTCTGCAGCTACATGTCTTGTCTCCAAGATGCACTTTTATTCTATTGCCAAAAGTGCTCTAAACGTCGAACTGATCTGTCCCATTCCAAGGAGCAATGAATTGCATGGACTTTTGCTTGAAAATTTCCAGCAGCTTTGCAATCTTTGGATAGATATCTCCCCCACTATATTTCTCCATTTGGTCTCTTCTCATATGAATCTTTCTCATCAATGTAAACCTTATTGTTTTCAGTATAGTCACAATTGGTTTGCTTCTAGCTCTAAGGATAAGATCATTGAAACTTTCTAACAACATGTCATACTTGGAATGAGTACTGAAATAAGATCTTGACCAACGAGCTGGTGGTCTTTGTGCTAACCATTCATGGGCAGCATTGTCTCTCTCTTTGATCTCATTCAGTGTACTTTCAAAATCAACAATTCGTGTCGCTCTAGTAGCCTTGCATGGTAAGTTTTTCAATGCTAAACCCTTGAAAAAAGATTTGAAATTTTGGTATAGGTGCATGATACAGAACATATGCTCACACCCTGGAAACAAATTGTCTATGGCATCCAACAGCCCTTTTGCTTGTCACTCACTAGAGTCTATCTGTAAGGATCTGTTATGTTCAAGCCCTGAATAAGAAACTCCAAAAACCATGCCCAAGATTTTCGTTTTTCTTTCTCAACAACTGCATATGCAAATGGCTATATGTTGGCATCTACTCCTATAACATACAAAAGAATTACCCCACAAAATGTTTTCAAATGACAACCATCAAAGAAAAATCACTGGCCTACACCCATCAAGCAAGCCCTTCTTCAAAGCATGCCAACAGATATAGAATCTCTTAAAGTGAGGCTGACCACCTACTAACTTAGACTTAATCTTTACAGTTTTGCCTGATTACTTTTCTTAATCTCATCTGCATAAGACCACAACAAAGCATGCTCCTCACAATCAAACCCAATCCCCTTTGCTAGAACTTTTGCCTTAGCCCTATACAACTGAGTCCTATTAAAATGAAGCTTAACATCCTTTTGCACTATGGTCATCATTGAATCAATAGGCCAATTAGGATCTGTCCAAATCATATCTTTGTACTTCTCAACTAAGAACCTTGAATTAGCATGTGAAACCCTTTGCAAACTAGGGCACTGATGCTTCCCATAATAAGTTTTAGCTTGAATTGTATCTTCATTCTGTACCTTAGATGCATAAATAACCCAGTTACATGATTTGTGTTTACACTTAGCTTGAACCTTGTTCTTGTGATTAATTGTGAAACAAATATCCCTCGTACTGGCTATTGAATGTTGTCTAATAGCTTGTCTAAAAGTGGCAGTATCATTGAAACACATTCCCAACTCAAATTTAGGATCACTCTCATCTACCCTTGTATTGAATATCGAATAACCCCTATGAATATATGCTCTACTCTTATTGCTATCACTACCCATATTCCCCATAGATTCACCTACACACTACTGCTTACTTGGTAACCCTTCTCATTCAACTTCAGGATCAATGTTAGACTCAAATAAGACATCATCATCAGACACATCACAATCACTATCAAATAACTTCTCACTGTACTTAGAATCTGACCCAATTGATTGTTCACCATCACTACTACTCTTAGTATCAATGACATCAGGATCTGTCCTCACATGTTCATAACCCTCATCACTATTCCTCCATGCACTCTCTGTATTTTCCCTATACATAGTATTGTCATTTTCACCTATTAACTCCAGCCCCTCATCTATTGAATTAGGAAAGCTCTTGCTGATTCCCCAACCACAGTTTTATCACCTTCACCATTAGTGCCCAACCCCTTTTAGAACAGCCCTCGCTGGACTCCCCACCCATTATATGATCACTTTCACCAATATCCCCCGCCCATCATCCATTGAATTATAAAAGCCCTTACTTAGTTCCCCGACAGATTCTGATGGTTCAGAAGCACTACTAGGTGATGCAAACTTTTGGTGATCTACAAACACACCTATCATTCATCAATAAAATTAGACAAATTTACAACATCCATATCATCTTTCAATAAAATTAACCCATTGGTGTCATTATCCCCTATGCAACTAAAGTAGTTGGCTAAATTATCCTCTAACCCAATCTCAACAGCCATACTATGTATCTTAATTAATGACAATTTATCTAGACTGCAAAAATCTATATGACTAACCTACCCCCCAAGATAACTAGGTATCCCAAAATATACAAAGGTACTACTATGATGCATCTTTATTGTAAAAAAATCAATGTTTTCACCTGTACAATGGGAAATAAAAAGGAAAGCTTCACACTTCACTTCACTTATTAACAACGGTAACAGAAAAGAGGCATATTCAAACATTGAAAAAAAGAAAAAAAACATAGTCAAAGTTTTCACATACAAGAAATAGGGAGTAGGGACCAGATACAGTGTAGGGAATCTCTTTCTTTTGTATAAAAGATGAATTAAATAAGCAAATCACGTTACTTGAGTTTCCAACCTTTTCACATGTAATACATAATAAATTCCTAACCTACCCCACATCTGAAAAACCAACTGCATAAAGACACTCAATAAGGCTGTCACATTTTACACCCACAAACAAAAAGGTGCTAGAAAAAATAGTATATATAAAAGCCAAGGTTCTACTTACCGTACTCTGGAGTAATCCTCCTATGAAGTATTTCAAGGTTTTTATCCGTGCACAAAACACACCCCATCCAGTTCAATTACAGCAGCCCAGGCGCTCTTTAGTTGGAAATCCAACAAAAGCAAGTGAACCCTAGATTTAGATAAAAGAGTTCTCTTCGATGCTCCTTACCAAACCCCAGTTCAACTCTCAATGGATGAATGACTTTTTGTATTTTTCCTACTTATTTCTTCTATGGAGAGATTTTCTTTGATTTGGGGAGAAATGGTGAGTGAATTTTTTTTCTTTGTTTTTGTATAAAAATGTTTTACATTTTGTTTAAAGTCGCATGGTTTTCCTTTTTCTTGTTTTTTATCCAAATTAAGAATCAGATAAATGTTGGTGCATTTGTGAAGCAACGATTATGCCCTTAGAATTCATGCGTGTCATGCGTGTGACACAAGTCCGGTGGAGAAATCCACCTAAAAAGACTTTCAGGTTGGGCTGTGCTATATATTTTTCATGAAGTTAGTATGGCAAACTGAGACGTTTTTTTCATTAGGTTGCAAAGTGCAAATTTGCATATATTTCATGTTGCTTAGTAATATTTAGTCAATTTAATAAAATGACCAAATGTAAAACAGAAGAACAAAACTACTATGAACTACAAGAATCTTATAACATCAAATACAAACAAAATCAGATGAAAAGTGTTTCCATCGTATATGACATACAAGCAGAAATGCCTATGCCTTAATCAAACACCACTAGCTAGCATCCAAAAGTATGTAAAGTAGTTAACTTTCTATGATATCTGCAATCCCTAACTTTATAATACATTTAAAAATAGGCCTACTCATTGAATTTTGAAAAATCCTAAAAATCCTAGTTTTCTTTGTAAAGATCAAACCCTAAATTCTTTTATCTAATTCTTTCATTGGTTGAAATTACTCGAAAGAATTGAAACAATAATGAAAAACCTTGTTCTTGAAATTTTTAACTCCTGTTGTTATGTTGGGTGATTTTGGGCTGATTTTCACGATGAAAAAATAGGGGTTATAACTTACGAATTTTAATTGTTTGAATAGGTTGGCTTTTACAAAAGTGTGGATGGATACATTGAAGAAAATCTCTTTTTGCGTAATGCATTTTAAAGGCAATTAATTTGAAGCTTTTTTTTTATTTTTTTTATTTAAATGGCATTAAAGTGTATGCCTTCTAACAGGCAGCAAAATTTCCATCCAGTAGTGTTAACTTCAGGGGGTAATCGTTACATTAGTTAGTTTCGGGGGAGATGTTTGCGACCTATCAGATAGTTTAGGGGAGTAAATTGTATTTAACCCTAAAATATACTTAAGTAGCAGTAGATTATGTAAAAGAAGAAGAAGAAGAAGAAGAAGGGACTATGTGTTTCACAAAGTGCAATAATTATGTGTAACGATGTGGTTTTCTTGCAAGAAGAATGGACTAGAATACAATGAAACGCAATCTTTCAAATTTGATATCATGATATTCAATTGAGGGGATGGAAAGAACATGAAACTATTGTTTTTACAAGCGACAATTAAGTAATCTAATGATAAACGTATAGCAGACTCAAATTATTTCTTTGCAGTATGAGCACGTGATAAAGATTTTTGTTCTAATTATGAAAATTGCATCCAATAGTGGACAAGAACAAGTAGCTTAGTTTTAATATCTTTACTCCTCAAATACGAAATTAGATTAATTTATCCATTATTCTAATCAAAATTTTTGCAGGGAAAAATATAAATTTAGTCCCTCAACTATGACTACTTTCTAAAATGATCCACCATCCATCGAAATTTTTCGCATAGGTGATATAATTTTTTGTAATTTTGGTCCCTTATGCTACAATTTTTACATTGAATCCAAAATTAGCTGAATGCAATAAATGGAGTGTTACGAAGATTGAACCATCAACATCTGAAAACAAGAACGAAGAACCACAGCACCAAGCCAAACAAAAAGCCCTACAGTTTTCATAAATCAGAATGAGGCAATTTTGCTACCCTTAATAGAAAATGGACTACTTTCGAAGATAATCATGGTTGAGGAACTAAATTTGTAATTTTTCCCAATATTGCAGAAATTCATTAACTAGAACGAACTCAATCCAGACTGATCATCAACTTAGATCTGCAAGCCATTTTAGCAAATGGCTATTTTCTTATTCCCGAGGCAAAAATTTTCGGTAATATTAGATCATTCATTAATCAATGAATTCCCACTATTTGTGGATGTTCATGAGACATCTTTGCACAAATCACAAACCAGAAAATAATAACAAAAGGGTGGATCTAGTATGTAAACAATACTGTAAATAGAAGATTCAAAATGATAATTACTGACAAGAATTTCCAATTTTAAAGTTTCAACCAGAAATTAGATTCAGGGAGGGGGAAAGAAAGAAAGAAATAGAAATTAGATAATAGCCAAAAGCTAATATTGTGAATACAAGGGTAGTTATCAATATTGCATGTATCAGTTATAGTTATGCAGTACTAATCTACAAATTAAAGATGGAGAAGTGCAAAAGCCAAATTACTATAACCTATATATGGAAAACCTATCTTTTCCTTGAAATTAGCATAAATTGTCTTCAGAAATTTGCTAAATCTTTCATAAGTCAACCTGCACCATCCAAAATATGCAAGTTTCAAAGATTTACGAAGCATGTAATTACATAAGAAAATTAAATCAAATCAAGAATTACATAAAGTATTAAGCCCTTGAGTTTTTAGGCTTTCTTTCTGCCCTAGAGAAGCATGAACTCATGTATAGGAAAAAATTTATGAAAAGAAATTAAAAAAAAAAAAAGGGTTATAATCATACACATTAGGGGGTTATCATTTTCACATTAAACTAGAACACACAGTCTTAGTGATCATATATAGGATTAAAGGTCCAAATTAGACTACAAAATCTGCAATGCTAATTAAGTTACAAAATCTGCAATGCTAATTAAGTAACAAAACCCCATAAAAGCTTCATCAGAAGATAAACACATATGAATTGATAAAAACAATAAATAAAGAAATAAGGGATAGTGGATGACAATAGGGAGCTCCCTTCAGTCCAAGACGCGACAGAAGAAACTGAACACAGCTCCCGCATCGTTGGATCAAAAACCCATCATCAAAACTCGACGTATACGATGAGTTCGTGAACCAACGAGTCAGCAGCTGATTTCAGCTCTCAAGCTGCCTCGGACTGGACTGAAGGAAGCTCCCTTAATTCTCCACAAACCCTAACAATTAATACAGAATAAATCTAACTCCTTTATCTACATATCATGAGGCCTAGAAGAAGGGATCGATTGATGAATTTGAAGATGATGAGTATCGGAAAATGATGGGTATATAAATAGGAGGACATGAATGAGAAACTCCAGGAGACATGAAAATCTAGCAATGGATTTAGTGCAGCCAAGAAAATAGTGTGATTGGTCAGTTATACATAGTACTTAGATATCTATGGAACATGTAAGAAGTACTGATTGATGATGAATAAGTTGGACGACACTTGCTTGCCAGTCTTAAAATTAAAATTAACTTCGTACACTTCATTATACATCTTATCAAACAGCTGTATGGCTCACCAAGAAAAGATAAAGGTGGGTACTGTTACAGCACTCACACTTGGTCAAGAATCATAGTATTCCATAATTGGCAGAAAGGGTTGAATCCCATAATGGGAACCTTTGACACTGTGCATTCATTGTACTCGCTCTAGCTGGAGAAATTCTTTAATTTTAATTATTTGTTTAATTTTGTGCTGTAAGCACAGCCTGTAATTCAATTGAAGATGATTTTGGAACAAATATAATTTGTGTCACATCCTATTGACAAATTACATGCGAGTTTGAGTCATCAGGAAGTAGTGGAAAAGATGACATTTTTCCTCCTTTTATAAAAAAATTGAAAAAGAAAAAGTTGTTTGTTTAATTGATTCTTTAGGTTTAATTTGCATGCCTCTATTGATGCACGTATAGGATAAGATTTGACAGAAATTAGGATGCCCTAGAGCCAGTAAAGCAAGATGAATGGCAGAAGAATCATATTTATATTATAAACTAAAGAAAGTATATGGGGTACTTATCAAGTTGTTTAACTCTATGAATAATTAAATTTTGACAATAAAAAATTTAACAGCATTGATAGAAATTGTAGTCAATGATTCAAATTAACAATTATGATAAAAACATTAGCCATTGATAACCCAAAATTAATAAGATAAAAACAGTCATTTATCGTTATCTACATTGAGATGAAAACATCGAACACGATTATACACTATAATGAATTTTCTGCAACTTCCTTTAAAGCTAGGCACCATTATTATAGCGATCACTAACCATATTTTCTATTAATGTCAGCTTTTAATTATGGTAGTTGCTCAAACTTATGCTAGTGTAATTAACTAGTTATACATGATATCTGAAACCATTACCAAATATGGGCTGGACAACATTAAATAACATAAATGTAACTACAGAAAGGCTATATATGGAACGCAGTCACTTCCATCTTTTAGAACACTGTTTAAATCTCATTATGAAGCCATTGGAGTACTTAATCGAGTAGGGTTGATTATGCCCTTGTCACAAACCGATAATTACATACTAAATCAAGAGGTTATACGTCTGTAATTATTTACTGAAACTATATATATATATATCAAGAGTCGCTACAAAAAGTTTGAGCAATTACCACAGCTAAAAACTTATATTAATGGGAAAAAGTTGGGGTGGAAAGTCATTTGCTACAGCTTCACCACTGCAACGATCTGTGATTTAATTTCTGCGAGGGTAGCGATGTCATGGTAGATGTTTTTTACCTCAGTGTAGCCGCGACAAATGATGTTTTCATCACAGTTTTTTGAATCATTGGCTAACATATCCACCACAGCTGTTGATTCTGGATTATTCGATCGCTATTGCTTCTAACACCACTATTAATCTTTTGATTGCAAAAAATCAATAATTTTGTAGTGTGTGGATTTTGGAGTAATTTAAACCAGGACAATCTTGTTTTAATAAGAGTATGACTTTGCCAATAAACACGGATAACAAAATTATTTAACTGAATGCCTATCTTTTTATGATCAAAATTCAAAGTCTCTTTTAGAATCAGAACAAATCTATGAAACACCTGATACAAAGGATCTCATTAAAAGACGCCTGCAGAACATATTGATTCACAAACACCTTAATGAATAAGACCAAAATATTTGATAATTTTGCCTTTGATCCTAAGCTAATGAATTACCTGGCACTTGTCCTTTTCCTTAGCAAAGTTAGTACATCCATGATTTTTAGGAAGAAAGTAATATGGCTGAAGGACAAGTGTATATAGTTACGCCTCAGATCAGATAGCAACGTTTGTAACCTGACAGCCAATTAAGAAATGAAACACGTTTAGTCATAATATTTTAATTAATCCTAATGTTGCTGTATTATTATATTATAATGTGTGTGTGTGTGTGTGTATATATATATATATATAAAAGAGCCAATTATGGTACGAAACTATTTAGCTTAATTACTTGATATGTGAGACTGGAAATATGCTTAAAAGGGGATGAACTGGGGCTTATGAAATTTTGTGGAGTGGAATTTTTTCTAAAAACTAAGTTTTAACGAATCGAACTTGGTGCTAATTATGTGTCCTCGAAAACTTTAATCTCTCGAGACTGGAATGATTATATAACCACCAAAAAACTAGACATTCTCTATGAAAATATTGATCAAAAATTCATTTTGTAGTTAGGGCTACAAATTAACTACTATACAAATTATCTTTAGCAATTGTTAATTTTTGTTATTAGTTATGGTCAATTTCGTAGCCAAAGCTAGTTACGAGAGTATCTGCTACGAATTCAACTACGAATTAACTATATAAATCCATAGTAGATATTCTTATAGTTAACTTTGGCTCTAAATTGACAGTAACTAATAATAAAAATTAACATTTATTGTGAATAGTTTGTAGGCAATCTGTAGGCTTAGCTACGAAAGTAATTCGTAGCAATTTCTTTTTTTTTTTTGGGTACCGGATGCTTATATTTCTTTGTAGTGTATAGTTTTAATATTCAAATTGGTGATTGCAAATATGGCAACCGACACAATAATTTATAGTGATTCAATGTATACAATGTCATAATTTATAGTGATTCAATGTATATAACATCAACTCCCTCAGCTTTCACTTAATTAGAATATGAAACCTCTCAAATTAATCGATAGATATAGTTTGTACAAATTAGGGTTTAATGGATAAAAATACTACAAATTTACGTAAGGGTTTGGCTTATCAGAATCAAAACAACAAACTAACAATATCTTGTTAGAATATGTTTCAAAATGGGTAAGGCGTAAGCAAAACTAATAATAATAATAATAATAATAATAATAATAATAATAATAATATGTTTTTTATAATAACACATTACTTAAATTGTCATTAATTAAGTTTACTAAAGGGCATAAGTTTTCTCTAGTATTAATTATAATTTTTACAGGTTTAACACAGAAAAAATATTATTTAAGTTATCATTATTAACAATTATTCACAGCAGATGACTTTGATGTAAGTAGATTGTCATTGTAACATATATATGTCGCTAATTCTTGATACTATAAAATCAATATCATGACAAAATAAAAAAATCATTTTGATTTATATATATATATATATCGTAATTAATAACAAGTCTTAAACTATTATTTGTATTTTATAATAGATATTACCTTTTTTCTAAAGTGAATAATTATTTACTTGACCTAAATAGACGGCAGCAGAACTGGCTTCCAACTGGGAACACCAAAAACATCAGAAACTATCATAGATTTTTTTCTTTTTTCCTTTGTCTTTTCTCTCTCTTTTTCTTTTTCATTTTTTTTTTTTTTTTGGGATTAGTGAAGCTATCATAGAAGTATGTCATATAGCGGGCGTTGTGTGAGAGTGTCATTACCACGCTGGTTTTAGGCTTTTAGCCTCAAGGGCATGATCCAAGAGGGAGCCACGTTGGTCCTAGTCCCAAAAAATAAAATAAAAAAAATTAATACATAAAAATGGTTAAATTATGAAGGGGACAAAGAAATTTAAGGTATCTGATTAGTTTAAGAGGTCAAATGGTATTTTTTATATGCACCAAGGAGTTCGAATACAAATATTAAGAACAATCTTATAATAATGGCCTCAAACTAAAATAATAAAAGGACTAACACTAGGAAAATATTGAATATTTGCAATAAAAAATTAATAATCGTGGTGAAAATAATAATTAATAACTTAAAATTAAAAACAGCAGTAGATGTGATAGCTAGCCAATTAATGATATATTAAAAAAATCAAGTTAAAAACATTATCTACTATGAATACACTGAGGCGAAAATATCCATCATAGTTATATACCGTGGTGGATTTTTCACTACCCTACCATAAACTACACATCATTGCTTTAGTAAAGTCAGACTTTTTACTACTATTATTTTTTATTAACATCAACTTTTGATTATAATAATTATTAAAATTTCTTGTTGTGAAACTAATTTCGCTAAGATAAGCTTAGTTCAAGTTCAGATGCACATAATACACAAAATACGAGCCAGTGAACAGCATAGATTGCTTCGCTTTGTAAATGACAAAAAGGCTTCATTTATAACCTTCAAAAGTCCCGTGTCTTGCTCGTACGTGATGCATCATCTTGTCTGTTTGAAGATGACTCACTCCCGGTCTATAATCCACCTCCCAACCCAGGTCAGATTTCGACCCGAACAAGAGGACGCGTTTGGTATTCTGAGTTTTTCTATGGTATTTTGGCCATTTCAAGTATTAATTTATGTGCTCCCACATGAGTACCTTAAAGAGTTAAAGTTTGCAAGAAAACCCTATTCACAACTTTGTTAGATAGAGAGGCCCTTTTTGCCAGAAAAATTGCAGATAATATTCCCTGTTCTGGTGAATCTTCTGGTTTCTTGCTATAGTCATTGATGACTCATTTGGCTATTTGAGTAGTCATTTCATTTGTCAACTCATTTAACCCCTTCTTTGCTTTTTACTCTTCTTCAGTAATATTCATTGTCAGGCCAGCACGTCTCCTT
This sequence comes from Handroanthus guayacan, assembly GCA_014898755.1. Classification (NCBI taxonomy): domain Eukaryota; kingdom Viridiplantae; phylum Streptophyta; class Magnoliopsida; order Lamiales; family Bignoniaceae; genus Handroanthus; species Handroanthus guayacan. The sequence continues at coordinate 1,902,026 of JACFYI010003776.1, forward strand.
ATCATCTTTTCTACCTTTCTTTCCCATTTTTTGAGTGTAAAATTGGATGAGAGAGCAGCCAATATTTGGAGCTTTCGCGAAATTTGATGAAACTCTAAATGTGTTGTTTAAATATGTGACCGTCAATACATATTAGCGAAGAGAGTTTTCTCTTGAAAACACATTTTAAAAAGTGAGTAAATAATAATTGCTTATATATGTTTCTTGCCTTTTACTCTTTGATGTGAAACAAAATCAAGCATCATTATAATTTCTCAGTCGATACCACTGTTCCAATAAACAGAATAATACAATGACTAAAATCTTTTGCCAAATTTCGAGGTTCAATTGAGTTCATACATTGTCCCATCTGTCGTGCATGCATTGGTTAGGAGCTAGTTATATTTCAAAGTAATGCTTCAAAATCTTAGATTTTTTGAATGTGTGACAAAATTAGTATCATACACTATATAAAATAATTATATTTGTGATAAAAGTTAAGTTGGGAAAGAAAAAATGTCACTAACACTACAAAAAAAATAGAACAAGAGGGACAAAAAATTGTATTACAATATAAATATTATAACTAATAATACGTATGAAGTGACACTAACTTTCATCTTGTCACTAATTATATATTTTAGATAACAATAACTTTTGTATTGTCACTATTTAATTCATTAGTGACAAAAAGTAATATTGTAAATTGTCATTATAGACAATTAATGACACATTTATAGTGACAATCTAGTGATAATAAGAATTGTTACTATAATTTGGTCATAAGATTTTTATTATCACTGGGTAGTCACTGTACATGTATCACTAATTATCAATAGTGACAATATAAACACATTATTGTCACTATTTAGTTTGTTAAAATCGTTTTTGTGGCAAAACATAATTTTTTATCACTTTTTCTATAAAATTAGTGACAATTTTTACATTATCACTCAATTTTTTGTCACTCATACTATATTTTTTTGTAGTTTAATAATATGTATTAAGTGATAATATTTTTTATTGCCACTAATATACCTTCTCAATTACAATAGTTTTTTGTTTTGCATAAATAGTGATAACAAATATTAAAGATTTAGGTCGTCACAATTGAAATTAGTAATGTATATATATACACACATGGGGATGATCATAGAGATAATAAAAATGTTAAATATAATTTGCAGCCCGATTGTAGCCCGAACTCTAAACTTTTAAATATAACACTTACTCCCTTGTATTAAATGTGTGGACAAAATTACCCCTTATTTCATGCGTATTTGTATATTTACATTCGGTTTTGTGTAGTTAAACTATTTTAAAATTCTTTATTAATTATAAAAACTATGATTAATGCAACCAAAATTAAAATATTTATTAGCCAAAGCGAAATAAATTTAAGCAACTAAACATAATGCATAAGTATGATCAATACACAAATAGTGAAAATTAATAGTTTAATTATTTGAACTTAAAAATTAAGCTTTAATTATTTGATTTGCATACATCTCGAGCACTTTTGGGTTAATATAACTATATTTTCATTATATAATTTTTGACACTTTTTGATTGAGCAAACACGTGTTTATTCATTTTTACCTAGAAAATTCAAACTTTATTGAAATATATTTTATATATAATTTGCTTTACCCATCTAAAATAGTTGAAATTCATTATATTACATAGTGAATAGTTAATTTAATACAAACGATCAAAATATTATTTTCACCTTTAATATTTTGTGTGTTATTGTACTAGTTTGATACTTTAGTTTTTAAAGTTTGAATTATTGTATTTATTAATTGCTTTCTCAAAATAGATTCAAAAATACTTTTTAATTGATAAGTATTTTACATTTAACTTAGGATATAAAATATTCAAAATATATTGAAAAATATATAAATGCGTATGTTAAAAAGGGTAATTTTGACGACACATTTAATACAAAAGGCTAAGTGTTACATTTAATAGTTTGAAGGTGAATGAGGCACATGCTATGGTTAGGGGTGCAGAGTATATTTACCCTAATAATATACATGATCACCATCAAGATTACCCCTATACATATATTATTAATTTTAATAGTGACAACTTAAACATAATTTTTATTTCTATTAAAATTTGTGAAATCAGAATATTTTTTACTAAATAAATTTTATTTATCACTTAACGTATATTAGTGATAATTTCTGTATTTCACTAATGTTCTTCTTGCAATAGTTTTCTATATTTGATTGCGAATTTAATCATCCTTAAAAATGGGTTTAAAATTTAACTTTGTGCATAGCAAGTGAAACTTTTAACTTTGAACATAGCAAAGAAGAAACCCTTATTAGTGGAACTCATCAGTTGTTTCATAACTTCACAAAATGGGTGTACAGCAAATCAAAGAAAGAATTGTAAATTTCAAGTGCTTCTGACTTTATAATTATAATTATTGCTTGATATAATGATGGGATTATATCCCATTAATTGGTCGGATTAGATTTCGATCAAGAATAATAAATCTTTTGCCTCCATCTGCATCTTCCTCAACGAAGAGTTAGACCTTGCCCTAGACTTGAAAGTGCTAAAATACCCTCATCAGAATTTTCACGTGAGAGTACAGTTGGATGTGTCATTGCCAATCAATGGCCAGTTTCTATTCTGATGATTCACTTTCCTTTTTTTTTTTTTTCTTTTTCTTTTTTTCTTTTTTGAGAATAAACCACTTCATTCATGGAATAGTAAGAAAACAAAGTGTCAATATGGAAACAGGAAAGAAACCCCGCAAATTCTAATTTATTTTAGATATACAAGACGCGTGTAAAATTACTAGTATTTTTAAGGGTTAATTATATTTGACTACCATTTGAGATTGTGAAATTACCAAGGATTACCCTCACGGTTTGAAAATTACAAATTAGCCCCCATAAGTTTATAAAATTACTAAATCATCCATTTCGTTATATTTTTTGACAAAAAACTGATGACGTTCTCCAATTTTAGTTTCTAAAATCACAACAACCAAGTACAGAGATATAATGGGTAGTTAGTGCAATGGAAAAATTAGAGAATATCAATGGTTTTCGACAAAAAAATCTAACAAAATGGATGATTTAGTAATTTCGTAAACTTATGGGGGTTAATTTGTAATTTTTAAATCATGAGGGTAGTAGTTGGTAGTTTCACAATCTTAGATGATAGTGATATGTAATTAACCCTATTTTTAAATATAATTCTATTCACTGCGAATAGACATGCCAAATTTTCTTATCAGATTTTAGTTTTTTTTATCATATGTAGATTTCGTATTGATGGATTCAAAGTTTATACAATCTCTAGGATAGGATTTGAGTATGAAATTGACAAACAGGCTTTGGTTTTTAAAAGAGATAAGCAATTACATTCAATCATACTTAAATACTATCAAACCGTAAGCAAACACTCACACATTACACGTCAAACATGTATCTCCAAAAAGAGGAAAACGATGTCACTTCATCCAAATGACGGCAACAAATAGGCTCGTTTTCATTTTATCCTGATTTGATTCATACATAACCTATAACTAAAATTGTAAAACTGGTTTAGAATTTAGGTTGTCCAGTGATGGTCTTGGCCGAGTTGCGTGGTGTTAATAAATCAATGTAAAAGGATTGGGCCCAAGGAAGTCATGGGCCTCCAAAATTGCATACTATTCTCATTTTCTAGTTATCACATTTCGTATTTGAATTGTTTTTATTTGATCCAAGTCCAATCTATTACTAAAATGGCCCAATACAAAAATAATAGGCAAAATTTGATCAAGCAAATTGCATTATCTTGACCCGATCCATCGACATATTACACCTAAGAACCCGCCACCGGGTCCATTGGACTTCTCATATGTTCTGTTTCCTTCGGTCCATTTTATCCTGTCAAGGAGCCAGATGAGAATCCGAATCCTGTGTAAGTTCGATCCGAATTCTAGGATCTTTAACCATTAAAATTCAATGGATCATATCTAATTATATGAGTTCATAAATGGAATTAGATGGATCGAATATGAAATTAAGAAATTCAATCCGTTAAGATCTTAATACAAATTTTAATAATATTGTTATTATGTATATTAGTAATCTTATACAATACGAATAATGCTACTTAAACAAAATGAAATTATATATTATGTTGGCCTAATGTCCATACTTATCGTTGGCATTGGACTTATTTAGTCTTAAAATTGCCCAAAACAAGAGG
>JACFYI010003776.1:1906263-1920122 GCA_014898755.1 Handroanthus guayacan
CCCCCCCCCCCAAAAAAAGAAGGAATGTCATGTGATAATGTATAATGCTTAAGATAAACTGAATATCTGTGTTAAGTAAATACTTATAGCCAAAACATTTAACTTTTAGTTAATGTAAGATAAATTTGTCAAAAATTCACATATTGTGCAAATTATTTTATGAAAGTATGCACAAAATGAAAAGATATTTAATCGCATTAGATTTTTTTTTTTTTAAATTTCAAATATTAGTCAAACTCGGATGGATTCAAAAAGCTTAGATTCTATAAGTTATGGGTTGAATTCGGATATTTATATTGCTTATTGAATTAAAATTTGACTCCAGACAACATTGATTTAATTCATATCTGACCCATTTATAGTCCTATTTATTGAATAGCATCCTCCACTCTAATACAGTATTTCATCTTATATTCTATATCTTAAATAAGTGCCAAGTGTATTAAATCTTTCCTTATAAAAACATAAGATTATGGGTGCTATATACCTACTAGGCATTTATGCAATGAAACAAAAGATAAAATACGAATTAGAATAGCCCCTTTGGATTCTTTATTCCAATTTGTATTCCAGCCTAAAGATTGAATATTTTTACTTGAATTTTATTATGTTGAATAACATGAACAGACAAATAAATTTTATGGTCAAAATAAAGTGAAAAGGAAAAATACATAATTGAAGAAAAAATAGAATAGAAAAATAAATATTAAAAAAGAAAAGTCAAAGGAAACGATCTTATCTTGATTTTTTTTTTATTTTTTTATATATCTACTTCATCATTATCTTTTAAAATATTGTTATTTTTGTTCATTCATTAAAAAATATATCAAAATAACTAACTTATCCATACTTTATATATATGGCATAGATATTAAGATTGCCAATGCGGTGGATTTTAATTTGAACCAATCCAAGCTCGATTTGAATTTTACGATCTTTAATTGATTAAAATATCTAATGAATTATATCTGACTTTATATATCCGTAATCCCGAATAAATAGATCGGATATAAAATTAAGCAATTCAACATAACAGATGCAAAATCACGTTTTTTATACGGGTTGAACTGATGAATACGTTTCTGAAAAAATAAAAGAAAAAGAATTGATGGATATGACTCGAGTTGCTTGGAATTATAGTACATTTTAGCATGTGAATTAAAAGATTTTGTTCCTCCGTCCACATTTAAATTTACTGCCATTTATTAGGTAGGGTAGACCAATATTGGCAGCCTCTGCATTTGACTTGGATTTTGGTCCACATTCAATGCCAAAATGTGGTAAAAGTCCCAAGTAATAGCAAATAAACCCCCTTTTATTAATTTTAGAAATAAGAATTAAATTCTGTAATGTGATCCATGACCATGAGTAGTCTTAAGTCATAGGGCTCGGTCCACACGCCATATTCTTTCTTATCTAAAATGCTGCCGTGATCTAAATGTCATCTTTGATTCCAAACAAAATTGGAATCAAAGAAAATAGTCTTACCAAAAAAAAAAAAGAAAAAAAAAGAAATCCAAGTAAGTAAATAGAGTATATAAATTATATGTGTTTGAATAAGTATATGAATATAATTTGATGCTATCTAATTTTTTCAAAAAAAAGAATAATTACCTCTACAATAGCTCAAGGGGTTTGATATAACTATCAAAATATTTCCTGAGATTTTAATAGTTACCATCATACCCCTGTCTCTTAATCCAGCTAATGTATAAGTACAATTATACCATCTAAAAATCTTGAAATATTAGCAATAGACCTCTTAAACAAACAAGTGTTATTATAATTTTGCATTAGTTCATTCGTATAATTGTAATATCCGTTAGTTGAACTACAGATAACTAGCATATTATTCAAATCTTACAGAATGTTTTGATAATTATACCAAATTTCAGGAAATGTAGAGGCAATATCCTTTTTTTCTTTTTTTTTTTCAAGAAACAGCATATGTGTTTTGTTTTATGTTAGAAATTATATGTATTCTCATAGATGTTTTGTTACCTGAATTTATCTAGGTAGTATATCAAACGTTGTACAATTATATGTTGTTGTTAATCTTTCTATAATAATTAAAACATTATGCATTTTTGTTTCTTGTATAATATTTAAAATACAATCAAATATGTGTGTGTGTGTAAAGATATGTTATGGTTTGGGGTATAAATAGATCAAGTTCGAGTTAAGCGTGGCAAAATGTTTAAGTTTAAGGTTCATGTAAAAATTGTTGAGCTCGAACTCCAACTTAAATTCAACGAGCTTGTAAAATCAAGCTCGACCTCGAGCTCGAGCTTATTCACAAAATAAAACATTTTGATTAATTTTTTTATTATTTGATGTTATTATAGTTTTAACGATGTGATCATTATATTTACATAATCCATCAGCTAACATATAGTCTAAAATATCTCATTATATTACATGACATCAATGCTAATTATTAGTAATATAATACTATTTATATTTTATTTCACAAATATTTCAATTTAATATTTATGTATATGTTACTAAATCTTTCTTCAGTATTAATGAAACTAATAATACAGAAGTTTTCATTATTACTTGGAAACTTAAACATTTAAAAATAAAAAAATTATAGAAAAAATAAAAACTTATGAATCGGCTCATATGCTTTGAAAATCTATGTTAGAGCTTAAGTTCGGCTCAACAAAAGGCTCAAGCTCAGTAAACTCGAGCTTGCAAAACTCGATCTTGAGTCGAGTCTTAATTGAGCTAGTTCAATAAACCTATGAGTCAGTTCGATGGACTCGTCTTACCTTTCTAGTTACGATCGGAAATTGCGAAATACCAATCAAATTTTTCTTTAAGAGTAATGGAAAAGTATTTTATAATTTCCAATAGGTTTCTTCAAACACATTTTCATTCTCAAAAACGTGTTAAAGAAACAACTTCAAACTATTGTCTAGACGTTTGTTGGCCGTCAAAGGGGACAACATCTGATTATTCATCCGTTTTTGTTTTTTCAATCGAAAAGGAGTAAATCTAAGGCAAGAAATACGCAACTTCCTCGTCAAATTGGAAAAATTGCAAAATTGCAAAACTACATGGTCAAAAGAGCAAAAAATAACTTCACTCGCAACAAAAATGGTATGGGAGAAGCTGATAAGAACAATCATCCCTTCAATCTTATATAAATTTATATTATATCACGAAACAGGAAAACTTTGATCAAAAAATTAAATTGAGAAATTTTTTTGTTTTTTTTCAAATGAGAATGTGGAACGAGTAAGAAGGATTGTTGGGAGTCCTGGAGAGTTCTAATAAAGCCATCCAGATCCGACCAAGTTAGTCAAATCGGCCCAGATGGAAAATTAGGAATTAGAATTCTGCAAAGTGGGATATATGGTATGGGAGTAGGGGTTCGAGATTTATGTAATAAACAAATTACAAGGTCCATCTTATTAATGCGTACCTCACGGCTAAGGGGTGTTCATTTTGTTGAATATTTCATTATATTTCTAAAGTCTAATTAATGTGACATGCATTATGAATATTTATTAGAATTCAAAATTTTATTCTATAATAACACAGTTTTCTTTCATGGAAGATTCTATTTCGCCCATTCCAATAATTAAAATTCGTAACTTCATCTCCCTGGCAGCACGGTGATTTTTCCGAGTATTTGATTGTTATTTAACATTTTGATACAATATACATAAAGGTGACAATCGTATCATATTTGGCTGTTGTTTTGGATTGAAGTAGGAAGATTATAGTATTTTGTTTAACCTAAACTCAACCAAACTAGTATTCAACTCAATAAGCCTCAATACAAATCCAATCTAAAAGTTTTCACCTCAACTCGTGTTGATTTGATAACAAAACCAATCTACAATCCATAATCCAACCAATTTAATTCAACTTGTGATCATTTTTCATTTCCTAATTAATATTTCATCTAAAATTATCTACATTATTTTATTTCCATTCAAATTTTTTAAAGAAAAGCCATCTAAATATATTTGATTTTCAAGAATTACTAATGAATTCATTAATTTTTTTAATACGATTTGGGTCATGTTGGGTTAAGTCGAAATGTTACCCAAAAATATTATTATATTTTATCCTGTTTAACAAGTTATTCAAATCCACTTATAATTTTCGTATGACTTATCAGATCGACTTGATATCAACTCAACTTAGTAACTTTTAGTCTAAAGTTAATAATGTCATGTTGGCTCATCCCATGTCTTTGCATTATGTCAAAAATTATCACCCCCAAGTATGCATCATGGGGGCTATTCATTTAAAAGTTTGTAGCCATTTTCAATTAAGAAATCCAGCATTGTGATTGTTCGCATTATCATTAAGTTTCTCACTTCTAGTTCTAATCCCAACACACTGAAAACACTTTCACAACATCTTTTCATCCTGTTTTATTTACAGGCTAGTTTCGTTTTTTTTCCCCCATTTTTTTCTTTTTTCTTTCTAATTCAAAAATACATCTGGTCCGATATGACAATATTAATTCGATATTCATTTTCCAGTGAAAGTGTAATAGAAATGAAAGCAAAAATAACCAATTAATTGTTGGGCAAAAACCCGCACGGAAGTGCACATATCACAACAAGTAATAAAGAGTGAGTAGAGTATTGTTCCCACGATGACTTGGAATAAATTCGACTGAATATTGCAAAAGTGAAATTCAACTAAAACTAAACCAACTTGTAACCGAAAATAATTTTTGGTTAAAGAGTTTTGAGAAAATAAAGTTTAAGAAAAGTGTTGGAAATAATTCAATAATAAAATGACTCTAGAATTATGTAATCCCCTTTTAACATGGATTAATTTTTGTTAATATTTTCCTAAAATTTCTCGATTAATTATGATTACTAGCTTTAAGTCAAAAGCAACTCCAAGTCTCTTCCGAGTAACTTGTCGTCAAAACTCCTAATTAGCTAATTCACTATATTCCTATATGAATTACGCTAATTAAGAGTTAATCTAGAACCACTTAATGAGCTACCTAAAACATGCAAGTATATTCTTATCTTACATACGAATCAATTTATTTAATTATGCAAATAAATCGAACTTAAGTTTTTTTATCGATAACCTACTCTAAATATCTCTACCGAGACTCTTTAAAGTTTAGAGATTTTAATTAGAATGTTGGCCGGACAATCAAATTAAGATAAACACCGTAATAAAAGAAGTAATCAATAATCAACGATTAACACTAGGAAACATTAACTCCTGAATTAATCCATGAAAATCGGTTTATACATAATCCTAGAAAAAGAAAATTAGTTCATATTCATTAACATGAACATAAAAATATGAAAATAAAGAAAAGAACGAAATATTGAGATATAAAAAATGTGATGAAGATCTCGATTGCTTCCTTTAGAGATGGTCTTCAGAATTCTCCAAGATAATCAAAACAAAAGAAAACAAGTCCTAAATATAGTACAAGAATCCTAACTAAAGCAGGAGTCGATTTCTGATTAGTTTCGAGCTCTTCAGAATTCTTCTATCTTCGTCAACTGAGTCCAAGATTGATTATATTACTTGATTTCATCGTGCAATAGAGTTTGACGACGTCGAGAAATCCTTCGAATATCGAATTGTGTTCATTTTCCACGTTGGCCGGCGCTTAAGCGTTCCGTAAATTGGCCACGAAGGTAGGCGCTTAAGCGCCTATCGTTGAGCTTTGGTCCGAAATATAGCGCTTAAGCGCAAAAAATGGGCGCATAAGCGCTCGTTGTTAGGCTCCTCTCAATGAAACTAAGCGCCTAAGCACTCAACTGGGCGCTGGAGCGCCCAGTTCTGAAATTGTCCGCCTTCAGTGCTTGATTTGGGCGCCTGGGTGCCCAGATCCGTGGACGTGATTTCGTGTTTCGACTTCTTCGATGCTTCATTTCTTCGTTCCAACAGCTTTGTTCTCGATTTTAGTCATCATTTTGGGCTTCAACACGAATACATTTCTCTCTGAAATACTTAACACCCAAATCAAATAATTTCAAGATAAAAATATGATAATTACATACATAAATATGCCTAAAATGTAATGCAATTATGGAATTATCATTAATATTATCATCTTACGAAATCCGAAACTTACACATAATCGCTTTTATCCAAGACATTTACGATTAGAAGTTTTTAAACTAGAGTTCCATTTATATTACGTGCGATGTGGACTAAATTTTTCGCACAAATAAAAATTTTCATAAATTAATTTGATTGATATTTTGGTGAGGTTATTATGACCAATTCATTTTTTGAATAGTAGCGTTATTGTTTAAAATTAATATATATTCGTCAACTGACACAGGACTTCTATAATGATAGTTGTTTGTTTTCTTTAATCTTTAAATTATAAATAAATGAAAAATCGTCCGAAACCATACTAATACTTTAGAAAGAATTCTTTCTAGTTTCTATTTTGCAAAATATTTAGAAAGCAATCAATTGTGTGAATTTATAAGATTTGATAAACCAAAGACATCAACGTTCACTACAAGAAAGTACTTGATATATTAACAAAAAAATTCATCATAGATTGAAATCCATTACAACTATAGTTCTATGATGAACTTTATTTTGTTAGTATGGTTTGTCATTGATTAATTCTATGTTTATACCCCAAACTAATTTTTGTAATAGAATTTTTCATTACATATTAAGAAATTATTATAGAAATTTATTACAAGTTTGTTACAAGTGTCATCATTCATACACATTTTGCTTATTGTTATGAATTTATTAGTAATTCATCACAAATTAATCTGTCATAAATTTCGTCTACATGTCATGAAAATTAATCCATCACAAATTTATCACGAGTGAAAAGTTGATTCGTTGCAGTGGGTTAAAAAAATAAAATAAGTAATGCATGAATTTTAATGGAATATCTTGTGTTCAGATTTTATGAAAACCCCCAAAAATTCTAAATAATAAGAAAACAAAAATAGTGCTTAGCGACGAGAATATGCGGAGGATCGCTAAGAAAGCAAGATATAATAAATGCGCATTGTTTGCCTCTTTCATTTATAATTTATAAAAATAAAAAAGTTAGTGGAGCTAAGATTCCATTCGTATGGACCTATCTTAAACGACAGGTCTAATCAGATATATTGGCATGCGTCTATTGTTTGTTATTCGAAGCTATCTTAGGTTTGTGGCTATCTCTTTTTTGGCCTCATAGATGTCACTTTGGTTGACAGATTTGAGAATAAAATCTTGGTTTCTTTGTCAATTGGTTAGGGTTTTATCCATGTGTCATGTTAAAATTAGTTTGTTCTTTTAAAGTTTTTGATCTTTAAATGAGGGAAAAAAAAAGTATGATGTGTGATTTAGCAAAAATTGAAGAAATATATGATGAATAATGAGATCCTCGTATGGAAGAAAAGAGATAATACTAGATGGTAAACTTCTCAAAACTATTAATGTTTTAAACAAGGTTGGATGACAACGTATAAAATAAGTGATTTTAACGTTGATTCTTACACTCCATGATTCAATTTCTATGAAATATTTGATACTTGAAGTGTGTGTAATTTCCCGCAAGATAGTTGATTTAATTAAATATGAAAATGAAAATCTGTTTTCCTACAATTAAAGGGTGTTTTGCATTGCTTTTAGAGGTAGTTTTTAACTTCTAGCTACTGAAAAGTGATTTTGAAAGTGTTTGATGAGGCAACTTCTATTTTTATAAAAGTGATTTTAGGCTAAAATCAGTCAATATCTAAAAGCACCTCAGGGGATATTTTTATATTCTAGCTTCTACTTTTCAGTTAAATAAATTTTGCAAAAATAATTTATTACCTTTATTTTATAATTTAAAATTTAAAAATATTAATTATATATATGGAAAATTACTTTTTTTGCAAATACTACCTGTAATTTTTTAATAGATTTTAGCTTTAAATTACAAACACTTTTAACTTTTACTACTCACTTTTAAAACTAATTTCCCAACTTCTCTACGTAAAAATCACTTTTTTTAAAGTAGAAGCAATGTCAAACACCCTCTTAGTAATTTAACATAATATCAGATCAATTTTGTATATAAACCAATAATATTGTATAGTATGGTGGATTACTTGTTGTGCTCTAATTTCTAATTAATATAATAACTACTTGATTTACATCTAATATGATGATACCACATATTTTTGGAGAAGCAATACTTTATTATACTGTTTGCATAGTTTTAATGGTCAAAAAACAATTTAATTATGCATTATTATGAATTGTAGTACAGACAACCATTTTATAAGTTGTGGTACTCAATATTATCCGAATGAAGATAAAACGTAATGCTCTCAAGGGGGTCCAATTTCCCAATTTTGTAAAGTTACGTCTAGTGCCCCATATTTTCACTTTATTCCTCTTCAACTTTGGGCATTCACCATAGAAAAAGAAAATGAAATAATTTCACATGAAGATAATATTTTCAATCTGTGAATTTGTCAAACACTTTTTCGCACTCCTAACAACATTTGATTCCAATATACAAATTTGACTCCCAAATATCAACGTTGAACTACTATATTGGAATAAAACTGAAATTTGTATTAATATTATTCTCCAGAAAAAAAAAAAAAAAAAAAAAACCTACCCGTTTAATTACAAGTTTTGAATGAATAAAAAATTAAAATTTACGACGGACAGTAAATAAACTATTAACATTTTATAGAAACTAGGAGAATGGTAATTTCATTTCATTATAATTATAATTCCAAAAAAATCAACATAACTTATCCCCAAAAATTGTTGCCGAATCCCATGTATAAATTAAATATTTGTCAATTTCTAATTATAACAAGAAAAATAAAATATTTTAGCAATTTCTCACCATTATTGTGTGTAGAAAAATAGTTAAATAAATCAGGTACAAGTCCCCCGAGGGAGATTCTCTTTCATTGCTTGCAGATCTCCTCTCCATTCCTCACCCCTTTCCTATGCCGCCCCACCCCACGCGGCAATCCCGGCGTCGTCTCTATAAATAGTACAAACCTAGCGGCATTTTTATCTCACAAGCAATGCTACAATTCTGAGAACATTGTATCTCCTCTGTTTTTCCACTCGTCTCCCACCACACAATCCAATTATCCACAGCTGATATAGCATCTCTTTTGTAATTTCTCCCCTTATACTTTTAACATTTATACTCAAAATCGTGTCTAAGTTTTCGTCTTATTCTTGCCCATTAAAATCTTTCGTTGTCATTCTTTAACATTCGACCTTTTTTTTGAAAGAATGTTATAGCCACCCATTTGTTATCCTCTCCCAATTGTATAAACCAAAAGGGTTTCATTGTTTTCAGCTTCTAATTTGTGTACTCGATTAATTTTTATAAGAGCTTACTTTGTAGTCATGGCAGTAGCCTACCCACATTTTTTGGTATCCGAAACCCACCCAACGGTTGAGCCTCCAACGCTAATGGTGCCCTCCGCCGCGTCTCCGCCTTGCTCATCCGTCACACTCACGCAAGACGATTTGAAAAAGATCGCTGCCTATAAAGCCGTGGAGCATGTTAAATCCGGCATGGTCGTCGGCCTCGGCACAGGCTCCACAGCCAAACACGCGGTGGACCGTATTGCGCAGCTTTTACAACAGGGGAAACTGAAAAATATCGTCGGCATACCCACTTCAACGAAAACCCACGAGCAGGCGGTTTCGTTGGGTATTCCGTTATCAGATCTCGATTCCCATCCTATTGTTGATTTAGCCATTGATGGGGCGGATGAGGTCGACCCGGACTTGAATTTGGTTAAAGGCCGAGGGGGTTCATTGTTGAGGGAGAAAATGGTGGAATCTGCAAGCAAGAAATTTATTGTCATAGTCGATGAATCCAAATTGGTGAACCATATTGGAGGCAGTGGATTGGCTATGCCGGTGGAAGTTATTCCTTTTTGTTGGAATCATTCTTTGAAGAGGCTTGTGAATTTGTTTGCCGATTCTGGCTGCGTTGGGCAGCTTAGAAAATGCCCTGAGAGTGGAAAGCCTTATGTGACTGATAATGGAAACTATATTATCGACTTGTACTTTGAGAGGGATATTGGTGATCTGAATGAAGCAAGCGATAGAATTTTGAGGCTTCCTGGAATTGTTGAACATGGGATGTTTATTGGATTGGCCACCTCTCTGATTGTGGCTGGTGTTGATGGTGTTACAGTGAAGACTAAAGTAGGGACTGAATTGGAGGTAGATTCTTTTTGTTATAATGATTTGAGGAATGGGTTTTAGTTTTGACTGATATATTAGGATTTATGTAGGTCAATTGGGTTGAGGAGTTCTTGATTGATTTAGTATTGTAGTAGGGGGAAAATTTTAGGTGTTCCTTTTATGAATTCTTGAAATTTTCTTGATTCTGTCATCGGCTTAATGCCTGATTCAACGAAATTTTACCTGAAAGTTTTGGACTTTCAGTTGCCTTCTGTTTATTGCCTTGCTAAATAGGATTATGAGTATCGTTGGATTGCTGTTCTGGATGTTATATTTTGGTTTCTCTGTATTTGCACTGGGCTATGTGCAGGTACGCAGTATTACAACTTTACTTAGATTACTCTTATGGTTGCTATATTGATTTGATTGTTTTGTTGTTTGTTGATAATGACAATATATGAATAAACAAACTGAAGGTTGTTCTCTTGATGCAATTATTTTCCTTGTCTTATTGGCAATTGTTATGAATAATGCCTTGCAGATGCTGATATGTTCGAGAGTAACTTTAAATATATGCAGCTTAGTTTATTTAAAACCTCTTTTAGAAACATGAATTGAGGTTATAAGATGATATAACAGAAAAGCAAGTCTTGTGAGCTTGCAAAAGCTTGTAAGAAACATGTAGGAGGTTGAAACATGATAGAACTTAGTTTTTTAAAGTAAGTCTTAAAGTATTTAATAATATTATGGAAGATATAATATGTTAATGATATAAATTTTGTAATTAATGTAATCCAAATCAGATTAGTTTTTTTGCGATCTTAAATGAAGTTGGGAGTCCTTTTATTTTCTTGAAGGAACTTATTAAATGTCAATGTTTTATTTTGGGAATTTACAAGTTCTTGTCTTATGAGTGCTTTAACATTTTCCAAGTATCAGTGGAGAGTTCTAAGGATTTTTTATTCTTAACGGATCGGCACAAAACCTTGTTTGAGTTCTTGGAATGAAGGAAAATAAATTTGGGGCCCTATGGCTTCAATTAATCATCAGAACGTCCAAGGAGCTTATAAATTTATTGAAATATCTCATCTTGTGAGTTGAGTGTAATCTTTGAAGTGCTGACCAAGATTGCTGGATGTGCTCTTCTTCCATGGTTTAAATTCTAGAATCATGATTTACTGTTAGAGCTTCACAGCTTTTATAACTGGTGCTTTAATAGTTTAAAGGAATAATTACCTCAACACCCCTTGAAGTTTGGCATAACTATCAAAACAACTCCTGTCGTTATGTTACTAGTGATTTATTTGTAATGTTTCAATCGATTTGTTATACTTTGAGGGGATCTAATTGTAATATCTCAAACCACAGGAGATATTTCAGTAATATATATTCAATATTATCAGCTCTTTGGATTATAGCAGTTTAACTATTATGTTGGCTTTATATGAAAATGTTTTCAGCATTATTAGCTCTTTGGATTATATCAGCTGAGTTATGATTGTTGTAATGAGAACAGCATTAACTTTGTTTCCTGTTTTTTCTCTTTTCTCCTTTTCTAATTAAAGTATATCTAGCAGAAAAATATGTGTCAATGTCTCAATGACAATGAACATAAATTGACACAGATTTTTAGAAGATACTTTTCCCTAGCACTGCCCCTATTTGACTGATTTTGTTTTTGTCTTCTTGTTCTTCTTCTTCCCCTTTTTTTTTTCCCT
The DNA here is from genome assembly GCA_014898755.1 of Handroanthus guayacan. NCBI lineage: Eukaryota > Viridiplantae > Streptophyta > Magnoliopsida > Lamiales > Bignoniaceae > Handroanthus > Handroanthus guayacan. Next base: position 1,918,116 of record JACFYI010003776.1, read on the forward strand.
CTTTTTCTTTTAAATGGTCCTTTCCAATACTCTGCTAGCACAGCAGTTAAGACGGCATGAATGGCTGCCTTTTCATAGGACCAAATTCTTGCAACTTTGAGGCATTTTACGTCTCCCAGGGTTGTATTTTTATGGGAGACGTCTTAATTTGCTCACTCTGAAAATTTCTCACATCTTTTCTGGGAATCACAAATCAGAGGACAGTTGGGATGAGAAGAGGATAACTTTCCTAATTTCTCAAAGTGGCTTGATGCTTCCCATCAAAACATCTATTCATAGATTACACTTGATGAATCTCGTGATATTCGACTCTTGATTGTCTCTTGAAACACCCACGGGCCATATTTAGGGGGGGCTTTCGTTGTCATGTTCTATCGGCTATTGCCTCCCTTATTCTGTGTAATTTCAACTCTATAGAACTGTCTCAAGCTGTTTAATTCAGTTGTTCCCTGTGCATTGGTTAGACTCTAAAACGAGATGGCGAGTTAGCTCACTTGTGATCTGTGTTCGTCATGTGCTCTCCTTCGATGTGACCTACTTGGTTTGGGTCCTACTGGCCCAATTCTCCTAGTCCGTTATCTGACAATTTGTGCGAGAAGACCGCGGCCCAACTCTCTGTTATTTTTCCATATGCACAATTGTGTGTGTGCGCGGGCCTTTCCTTTCCTTTTTTTTTTTTTTGTCTTTGTGATAAAAATATATGCATCATAGTTCTTTGGGAGGAAAAGATGGATTGAAACAGAATTGTTGGTAGGGAAGAATTCGAGTGGACAAACAGAAGATGAATTCTGTTTTTACTCACACAAATTTGGCTTATATGTGATGACAAACTCCATTTATCACTCTGGAAATTTATTAAAAAAAAAAAAACCCTTCATTTATAATAGGAAAGATCCTTCAGATGAGGAAATTTTATTTTGGCGGATTATATGTATAGCTACTCCAAAACCTCGACAAGAGAATTTGCTAGCAAGCTACAAGTAATTTTTGGCCCATAAATTGGTGATATGGTTCTTGGGTATTGTGAGTCTTTGTTTCTTTTCCTTTTTGCTAGAAAAACTTTGTTTGGGTAAGGCTATGCAACTTAGATGATTGTGGAAAGTACTTATTTGATTATGAATTGTTGAAAGTTTTTTTTAAATATTTGAAAATTTTGCATTTGTTATAAGTTCTCTGAAATTAATTAAGAATAATATATAATTTCATAAGCAAATCCAAAACTATTTATGAGATACCATAAATTGTTCATGATAAAAATTGGAAAATATAATTCCAAACACTAGAGTTAGCAATGAGCAAGTTGGTGCGGGTTCTACCTCTACCCAAAATCATTCCACACTTGTTCAAGTGTCCCAACCCACTTCTAGAACTTGCATCCTACTTACAAAGTAATAAAAAATCCGCACAATACCCGTAATGTATTTTATAGTAATATATTTATCTAATTTATTTTATATTATAGGTAATATAAATTTATATATACCAAAGCGAGAAAGGCATGAATTCATCCTAAACATGAACCCATCCCGAAAAGAATCCAACTCTCCCTATCACATTGTAGGGCAAGTTGGGTACCTGCGAGCAAGGTTTGATTGCCATCCCTACCAAACACCACCACTTTTGATTGGCCTACAGTGAATTATCTAAAGATTCTAAAAAACCAAGCACTTTTAATTATAATATGTTCTTTTTCAACTTTTAGCAAAAATATATGATTATGTATCTGTATATCTGTCACACGTAATACCTCATTGTAACATATCAAAGGTTGTTGGGTTTTCTCTTCACCCAACTCTTACAATTTATTTGGTTTAAGAAATTTGATGAGGAGAAAAATGTTAAGACAAAATTAAAGAAATGCGAAAGTTAAACTCTATTTGAGTTTTCAAAGAAAATATTGAGGAAAGAAATAATGAAAAGGAAAGTCATGAATTTAAATTATGTAATGATGAATGTGTTGTAATTGGCATATAATAATCTTCCCCTTATTTGCCTAATTACATGATT
>JACFYI010003776.1:1935197-1945770 GCA_014898755.1 Handroanthus guayacan
TTTAAAAAAAAAAAAAGAAGAAGAAGAAGAAGAAGAAGAAGAAGAAGAAGATAAAATAAAATAAAAAACTAAAATAAAAGTAGACAGGCTCTGGCTGAACATATCCCTACCAGTTAATGTTGAATATCCACCATCTATACAGTCCTAAAAGAATCTTATTCGGTGTGATGCAACTCTAATCTGGAGCATACTTAGAAGGGGGTTGATTTCCAATGTAATATTTGCTGCAATCTTGGAATGGCATTATTCTTCTCGTGCAAACGGCTGAATGCCTAAATTTTGTATTTCCACTCTTGATGTTGTTGCCTGTTGGTCTCTATAAATGTGAATTTACTGCACTCTCTTTATGTGAATCTTGCAAAAGTGTATAAATTCACCAGCTTCTAATTATTTCAATTTGGCAATGATCTTCCGTGTAGATGTTTTGCCGTGGCAGCACGAATGAGACTAGAGGCCTTAGGTAAGGCACATTCATCAATAATGTTGCAGTGTTATACCCTTTTCTATGTTCATCACCTCGTTTTTCTGGGTTTGTATGTGAGAAAGCAGGTTTAAATGCAGATGTCTACATAACTCAGTTTACTAAATTGATTTCTTACATACTGTCTTCAGATTCAGCGTGAATGATGAATATAACCTGGGAAATTTTGAAGCTGCCACACATGAATTCTCTGAATCTTGATAACCAAAATGCTTTGATTGGGGGTGATAGGGTTTAGTATATGGATTACAGCAGCCTCTGGTATAATTGACCTGAATAATTAAATCCTAAAGAAAATCTTGCCACTGCTCTCAATCAAACCTGAAGCCACCTTTGCTTCATTGACTCCATTGCATTCTGTCTTCTTCTGGTTCTATGTACAGCGTTAGTTCTTTTAGATAGTATCCTCCCCCCTTAAAGCATCCTTCTCCTAAACAAGGATCAAAACAGTTGACAATCTGCAAGTTGTGAAAGAAGTCTTAACCCATAGTTTGTGTTTCTTTTTGCAGTTGTGGATTGTGGGTTTTATTGCACTCACTTTCTGTAAGAGTTGATGATGGAGAAAGCCACATGGCATTTACTACTATTTGTGATTTTATACATAATTTCTTTATCTGTGAGGAGTGTAGGCAGCATTTCTACGGCATGTGTTCAAGGTAAGTGTTACACAGGCTAACCTTCCAAGTTTTTTTCATATTGTATTTAATTTTAAACATAAAACTTGCAGTGTTTCTAACCCTTTCGAGAAAGCTCGTGATTTTGTGCTTTGGTTGTGGAATGCACACAACAAAGTTAATGATAGACTTATGAAGGAAGAAGCATCTCTTGGAACTGCTGATCCTAAATTCCCAAAAATCATATGGCCTCCAAGACAGCTTTGTCCGTCTTGCTATCTGAGCAAAAGCAGGAAAGACAAGGGTCAGATTGATTGGGATCACGATGAGGTTTACAAGTTTATGATGCGTTATTATGGTGAAACACTCACAACTTTATACAAGGATAAGGTGCTTCTTGTGGGCGAGAGGCCTGGGGGGGTGCTCGTTGAGGATTTGGTAGCTTCAACACATGCAGTAGTCGTTCCTGTGGGGGCTGCATTGGCTATTGCTGTAGCGAGCTGTGCATTTGGAGCACTTGCCTGCTATTGGCGCCAACGGCAGAAGAGTCGAAAGTATAAATACCATCTACACTCTTTAAAAAATATATGACATGTAGAGGAAAATAGGCTCATTAGATGTTATTTAACAAAGAAATTTTAAAAAAGCCCGGAATTGCAATGAAAATTGAGGAAAAAATAAAAAATGAGAGGATGTAGGTGTTTGTGTTGTGTGGAGTTTGGTGTTCTTATTTATTGTTTTACACAAACATTTCAGGCCAAGGAGAAGCTGGAAGTGAAACTGATATTGGTAAAGGATTTAAACATGAACATCTGTTAAAAGAGTTGTGAGAGGAAGTGAATTCAGGCCTTGTATCGGAAACAAGATGAAAGCCTCGTGCAAGATAGTTCTTCCCAGGACAATTTTCCAATGCTCTTTTCTCAAGCTTCTCGTCCCCACTGGAGTGTACAGATATTACATATGAATTGTATAACTGCAAATTTTCATTTGATAATTAGGACTCCTTTTTAATTTCATGCTTAAGGCGAGTAGCATTCGTTGAACTCGGATCTGGCCATGCTTTCCTCGACTTGAAACATTTTGTGTATGAATTCTGGTATAACGTAGGATGTTTGGTTTAAGCTTAGGGATAATTACTAGCTTAGGCTAATTACCCCAACACCCGCATAAGTCGGCTATAATGATCAAAACTATTAGTTCAGCTGATATGTAATTATAATTATACTCCTGAAAACATAAGTATAATTTTAGTCCAGTTGGTGTATAACTAAAATTATACCTATTAAGCTGACACATAGTTAATGATTACACCTTGTATGGAGGAAGTCTGCTTATAATGTTTTAGGATTTTCAGGAAATATAGTGGTAACTATCGATAGAGAGTGTAATGATAATTATCAAATTTTAAAAGTGTTTTGATAATTATGCCAGTAATTATCCAAGACCATGACAAGTAGCTTGTGAGATTCTTGGAGATAAAGAGCCGACGAAATAGGGTGAAGAATAACGGAATAAGTAGCTAAACCATTCGTATATGTAGTATTAGCTGTAAGAGTTTATAAACTGATATAGGAAATTTGGGTCTAAGTAAAATGATGGTAATCTGGTCGATCCGAGAGTCATAGATGTTAATCGGGTTGTGCGCGTATGCGTGAGGAATATTGCTTCGTTCGAAATAGACTATAAGTTTGTAACAATGTCTTTCAAAATTTAATAGATCTTAAACTACTGCTAAGTTCTTTGTAAACTGGATAGATTTGCTTAGCACTCAGCGGTGAGTATTTGCGGATGACCTGGTCTAATTTGATCGATGAATCTTGACCCTAACAAGAGCTCTTTTATGGCTTGATTATATTATACCAAAGAAATCATAAATGTTTCTTAATTAAAGGAAACGAGTTTCTTAAGTAAGAAGTAGCAACATCAAATGTGTTAATTAATGAAACTAGTCCATTATCTATATTATATATAAAACAAGAGAATCAAAGGTAATTTTTTTGGTCCGTCATACTAATTGTACAAAAATAATTCCACTGTAAAAAATAATGACAAAGTAGCTATAAAAATTAAAAACAAACCATTTTGCTTTAGTTTTTTTAAATATTTTTTGTTATTTCATTCTTTTTTTTCAATTATACTTTTCTTCTTCCCAACTTTAGTATATTGAAATTTATCTTTCGATCATATTATTTTACATAATGAATTCAAGTAACAATATTCAATAATTAAGAAATATTTTTTATTATTAAAAATAAATAAGTATTTTTAATTTTGTAAATAAAAAAATTTAAGTACATGCATGAAATGTGCCACAATTGCTAGTATCTATAAAATTGAATTAAAAAACTGTAATTATATGGCCTTTACTGAATAAACTGGTAGTCCTGCCATTTTCACATAGGCTCTTGAAAGCAACGATTAATATTCCCCACGGTTAAATCTTGGGGTCAAAGCAAGTATTTTACACAAAATCAAGAATTCAACCCAAAAAAAGAAAAAGAAAGAAAGTAAAATAATTCTATGAAAAAGAGTCAACAATAATAATGGTGACGAAGAAGATAGTTGAGAAAATCAAGGCCTTTTTTCAGAGTCAACAACCACTTCCTTAACCTTTCAAAATGTCATATTCTTTCCTTCGTCTTTTGTTTTCAAACAGATAACTTCAATCAGCATAATAAACAAATGCAAGCTAAATAAAGAAGTTGCTCACCAAACAAGGAATACACATCACCTTTAATTTTCTATAAACAATGTACCATGCTTTGTGTACAAATCCTTCTTCCGAGGTGCATAACTAAATCCCACCTCAAAATCTACACTAAAATTTTGTTTTTTGTTTTTTGGTAATTGAAATTTACACTTGATTAGAACACTCAAAGATAGCAATTTCTAACATACTGCCCTTACAATTTTCCAAGCCATTCTTGTTTACTGTATATAAAATAAAGCTATAACTTCATTAATCGTCTGTCTCTTTCTTATGCGAAATCACTGCATATGAGACGGGATGAACCAGAATTCGAATCCAAGGATCAATTCTAACTTTATCCCTTTACCTTATAGCAATAACATGTGGCTGAGGCAGAGTTAATCGACGAGCTTCTTCATCAGAGGTCGATAGGTTAGCCTGTTAAAAGAGGATTTACTTTAGCAAGGCTCAGGTTGACTCGTTTATAAAGTCATTTTTGTGTTCATTTCTTTTAGGAGTACATGAAAATTCAAATGGTACATAAGAGGGAAATAAACAATTTCATTTACCTGCCGTTGTTGGCGACGTATGATGGAACTCACTGCTTTAAGTATTATGCAAACTGGCAGAATAATCCCAGCAACTCGAAGCATCAACAACTGTTATACAGATCGAAAAAATATGGATTTATCTTTTTCTTTTTTCAGGTTTATAACATAGAATTTAGATTACTTGTATGCTAAATGTTACCATGATAAGTGGGAAAGAATAGTTCCCTGCTCGACTAACAATGACTGGAAGAGTGTGCCGCAAGATTAGAAGAATCATAAACTGCAGTTAAGGTAAATGAAACAAATAAATAAATAGAAACGCAACAGGATGCTAACTGCCATAAACATTTTAGTTCCACGTTTTACGCTAGGCACAAAAAAGTTTAACCCTTGTCATAAAATGTTTCCGTTTTTAGCATTATATCTACAATATTCGACTGAATGTTCGTCGTTCTATTTCTAAATTTATGCTTGTCTTTAGTTCGAGCCCAGAAAGACCTCCCAATACTGCTCAAGAATAAATATTGCACATAATTCTCTCTTGAAAACTGTATAATTCAAGTATGTGATTTTGATTTCGTTTCCTTCGCCTTCAACTTGATTATTTTCTCTAGAACTTTCCCCATTTTCTTATATGTTGCAGCTAAGAAAACATGTGAGAGAGAGAGAGAGAGCAATACAATTATGGCAACCGAGCGGCAGCAAACAATGCTTCGTGATGTAGGAACAGCATACTCATCATAATCCGAATCGAGCAAACTGTGATCAGTTGAAACCATTGTAATAATGCGAGGATTGTTTAAATCTCTTCTAGCAATTTGCCAATTTCCCCTGACAAAGAATCAACTGATTTAGTGATAAGAACTATATAAGTTCCTTGGCATTACAAACTACATGACAGCATGACTTGGAGTTGTAAATATGATAACTACCTCAAGTTCATGGAAAGTCCTCCAAGACGAAAAATAGGGGGCGGTGCTGTATATCCTGGCTTGAATTGCTGCAGTATGCATATACACAAGTCCGTGGGTGGGTCCAAATGATAGGTATTGAAATTTTCAATGAGTTCAAATATTTGATTTTACACAAGAATATAGTAGCTCACCTGATGGCATATTTCACACACAGTGTCGCCCTTCTCGTTGCACCACCTTTGTATGCATTTTCGGTGAGCATACTGGAAATAAAGGAAATATGGGTTCATAACAGGTTGCAAATATCTTCAATAATTGGGCATGAATAAATAATGGTACTAGTAAAGAAATTGGTTATAACTAAATGTAGATTTTTACAAAAAACCACTCAAAAAGAACCAAAATTAGAGGTAGTAATGTCGTAATAGATTTTTTGCACGAATGTTTTCGGCACTAAATGTCTGTCAATTGTCGTAAGGAATGCGAGCACCAAATATTTTTCATTAGCTAAGTGTTTAAGGCATAGCAAAAACAGAGCACCCAACCCGAACAAAGAGAAGATCTCAATATATAGCAAAAGTATGCACTCAATTTTCATCCAAAAGGCATCCTATCTAAGATTCTTTATCATAAGCAGATAATTTCTTTAATTTCAAAATAAAACGAGCACAAATCTGTTTTGAAAAAGAAACAACACATAAAAATCTCAAATTACAAGGATAAATCCTTAATATTATGAAACCCGTAATCATTAAACATCAAATTCACCATGAAAAAGCAATAACAAAGATTATACGTGATCAACCTTTAAGCTCCCAGAGCAAGAGCAAGGAGCCTCCATTTTTGAATCCACATCTTCATCCTGGCATATTCTGCACTCTACCAGTTTCCGTGGAGATAGACTAGCTTCGGCATCCTTATGTGACGAACAGTCGATCACCGTTTCATCAATTGTCACAGGTGCTGCCTGTTTTAATAAGTTTCGACTTTCAATTGCAGCCTCCAAAGTCGATTCTGTGAGCAACCGATCAACCAGCAAAACGAAGTGATCCCCCATCGTTCGTCAAATAAGAAGACCCTTTACTGGAATCAAAGTTTTACACAACCAACACTTTACCTGAGCACAAGAAAAGAAGAGCTATGTTATATAAACAAGAGATCTACAACAGATACAACAGCAATGATTTCATGGTAATAGATAGAATTCAAAGTTTGTCTCGTGAGCCTACCAATGTGTAAGAAAACTAATTCATTACTAAGTTCAGAGGAAAAACAAGATTTAACCAAACAAGAGCACAAAATAGCAAAACTACAGACAGTTCTCAATGAACAGGCATAAGTTGAATATGCCCTCATCAAAAGACAAAAATATAAAGAAACTAAAAAAGGTATGAAAATACAAACAAAAAGTGGAACACAAAGGTGGGAGAAACAAAAAGAATAAACTTGACAACCAGAATTCAAAAGTTTGTTTGCTTTTAGTCAAGAAAACAAAAAAGAAAGCCCTTCGAGAGTAAAAATTCCTTAATTTTTCGAAAAAACAGCAATAATGACAAAATCCCATTTCACAAAAACACCCAAAAAAAACAGCCCATGTTTCATACAAGCAAGTGAAGAGAAACAAATTCAAGAAAGTCACAGAAAGAAGGTAAATTGGCATACCCAGATTGAAAAAAGTTATCCTCATCTCAATATAATGATTAAATACAAACAAAAAATATATCAAATTTGTGGTGTGGCGACTTAAGAGAATATACTGCCAAAAAAAGGAATGAAAAGCATGAAAAATTAACCAACAGAAGGAAACCTGCATATACCCAGATGGAAAAGAAAGTAATCTTTTGAACAGTAGGGTCTTAAATGCAAAGTAAAATTACGGATAAAGTCATGAAAATTCACATAGAAAACTAAAGAAGTGATGGGGAAAAAGAGACTTACAAGAAGGGGATCGGATATCTGAAAGCTAAGAAATCTTTCCTTTCTTGCTAAAGCAAGAGATTGAGTGTCCCTATTTGTCACCTCTGCAATTCAAATTCTTGTTCAAACTACAATTGCTGTATGCAATAATATTGTGTGTATATATATATACAGACCCACAAACGAAAAAAAACAAAAGCTTTTCTCAAAATTTGAAAAAACCAATTCAAAAAGGAAAAAATAATCCCAGAATAGAATAATGTCTTTGAGCCTTTCAAGCATGTCCCACCATGTATACTATTGTTGTAGTGACACTTGTACAATTTGCATGCATCTTTATTTTATTTTATTTTTTGTTTATTTTTTCTTCTTTCTTATTTTCAAGTTTTAACTGTGGATTTGATGTTCATAATAGGTGGGGGGAGATTCTAACGGCATAGAGACGATTGCTTTCTCTTTCAGTTATTTTGGAGCTGATTTTATGACATCATTTATAGTTTAAACTTAGTTAATTATGAAGGTAAATTATGGAAAGTCATTTTTAATGGTTTATTAACTAAGATATAATGATCTCCATTAGTTCAATTAATCGTGTTTAAGTGGGATGAAATATTCTATTCCAAACAGTGTTTCATCTTCTATTTCATGCCTTTAAATACATGTCACATGTATTGCATTTATTACTAAATATTTTTATAAGAAAATATTTAATACACCTGGCATGTATTTAAAAGTATAGAATATGAGATGAAACGCAGTTTGGAATAGGGAATCTCGTCCCGTTTAAGGGTGTTCTAGTAATGATTGTTGTTATACTCTGATGGGAGGTTACTCTTTTGTCTTTTGGATCTTTTAGTCTGGATTAATTGAGTTAATTTTTGATTGCATAAACTCTATTATATATATTTGAATAATAGAACTTATTTAATTGTTTGATAATGCAAAATAATAATATTATAATAATGTGATTTTTTTTTTAAACAAAAATTCTTTTTGATATTTAGTATACTTCCTTCAACATACTCTAAGTATTTACCTAATAATAAAAATATCACAAAACTATACAATATCATTCCATATGCCGGTAGTTTAATTGATAGACCACTTAAGTTTGTTAACATTATAATTAGGCCACTGAAAAATTTAACATATCGACTAAAATATTCCAAGTGACCCACCTGTTAATATAATATATTTGAGACTTGGGGGGTCAAATTTTGATGTTTCACGTGCTATGGAAAGAAAATAAAAAATTACTCAATTAAATTTGCCATAATTGAATTAATTCATATGTTATTATAATTTATCAAAGTGAGTCAAATTTCAGGGGATATTGATTAATTATCCCTTTTTATTTTTGTTACTGTTTTATAGCCCAGGTGATTTTCTTTTCAATTAATTCTGACTTCAAAAGTCTTAGGAGTTCATTTGGTTTTTAAACGGGGACATTCTATTAGATGACCTAATTAACAACGTCCCTTAATTTATCCAAGTAGCTAAGTTCACAAGTTCAAATTGTATTTAATGCGAAAAAGAAAGGAAATATAATTAATTATTTCATATTACATCTAACAATATAAACGTTTGATGACATCGCCAACGTCCTTTAGAAGAAGCAGCACTGCCTCCCTCTTTTCATAGGAAAAATCCTAATCCGAATTCCACCAGTTGCATGTGGGCATTTGGATACTGCATGATAGTATTTTTCTATCAAATGGTAGTTTAAAAAATTTGATTTATGCTAATTCATGATATTCATGTAATGATATTGCAATAATATATGATTGAATATAATTGCCAGCCAAGTCGGACTATTAGCCAGGAAAGCCAAACTTCGGGGAAAGAAAAATAAGAGAATTAAGACATATTGAATTTCTTAAACCTAAACCTCTTGAATCTTATCGTAAAGGAAAGCGTGATTTTAGGAATTTTAGGATGCGTATAAGCTAGCATATTTTTTCCCTTTCATACGTAAAGGTTTGTTTTTCAAGCTTTAATCATTTAACACGTGGACCCTTAATACTCCTTTTTTTGTTTCTTGGAAAAGAAGACATTATCCATTTTCAGATAAAGAAGTAGATGTAAGAGCATTTTATGTACAAAATATTATTTTTTAATTATTAAAGAGTTCTCATTGAAGTTTTTCAACCACACAATTGAAAAATATAATATTAGACATTACTAACAGAAATTAAATAACAATATAAAAATTATCACTCTATCTTTCACCAACTGTATTTGGCAGTCTCAACCTGAGCTCATGGAGTTTGGAAAAGAATTGGATGAGATGCTGGAGTGTAGAATCATCAAACCCATGAAGTTACTATATGTCGCTCCTGAATTGTTTTATAAGAAGGTTGACGATTTTTTACGGATATGTTCAACTATTTTCAAGACTTGAGCAAAATCAATGTAAAGAATAACCACCTTATACCTCTTGTGATCAAAGGGCATGGTACTTTACAATGATTAATTTGAGCTCGAGCTATTGATAGGTTCAAATCAAGGAACAAGAGGAAGAGAACATTATTGTGGTTACAAGATATTACACATATGAGTTTTTGTCATGTATTAACAATCGCTTTCATGCACACTAATTTTTATTTTGCACAACATGACCTAATAGGTAATAAAATTTGCTGTTGAACTTTTTACTAATGATGATCACATGTATACTGATAATTCAGTGATAATAAAAATTATTGCTAAATTTTGAGACAAAGTTTTCATCATACTATACATGAATGTATAACTGATTGACAATAATGATAACTTACACACATTTTTGTCACGTTTAAACTTATTATCTTGTGACAAAATAGATTTTTTTTAATAACTTAATATATATATATATATATATAATTAATAACAAATGCTATATTATCACTAGTTTTTCTTCTCTCTCTCTCGCCCTTTTTAATATTGTGGATCCTGATAATATCAATTCATTTTACATCTAGTTGAACAAGACCAAACTATTTTTCATTAATTAATAGATAAACCATGTCAAATTAGACCTATTAAATGATAACAACGAGAAGTCCACCATGTATCAACCCACTTGATCTTATGCAATTGAATTCTTATTATTTAATTATATGGTTTCCAAGACAAACAAAATTATACATCCCGAGCTATTTTGGCACGTGGTTTTTGCACTTGCACAAAACATTGTTTGAACATATTTTATTTTTTTAAATTAAAAAAATATAGAAATTATATGAAGATAAATAGAACGAAATATGATTATTTTGTTGTGAAATGTGTATGAGAAATAATATTGGATGAGAACAATAGTGGATGAGTGGCCGTGACTATAGAATTTAAAAAATTTACAGTGAAAACTCCGAAATAATTATGTATGTCATCGTTATGTGAAGAAAAAAAAATAAAAAAATCAAAATTTT
>JACFYI010003776.1:1945819-1961214 GCA_014898755.1 Handroanthus guayacan
AAAACAACATTTTTTTTAATATAATTCAAGAAAATTCAATTTTAATGAAAACAAATTCAAACATCAATTCTTATGTTGGTCAACTGTGGTACATACATGTAACGAGTTGAATTGGTTATAACCTCTAGATTTATGACTTGATATTTTCAAAGCTTTAATTGTGGTTTCTTTCACTCGTCTACAAGATATTTAAATTAAGTTGGAGTTTGACGTCCAAATTTAGCCACAAAACTTTGACTAGAAAAATTGAATATGTCTAGAAACATTACACGTATGTGTGCAAGTTGATTGGTTGGCTCACTTTGGTACAGTTTTGTGGATGATTTAAAAGTGAAATTTGTCCATGTCATGAACCTATATTGGAGGGTTTGGTTTGTTTTGACGATACTAAGGTCATTTCTTTTTCATTGGTTTGGTTGGCGACCTTACTTATCTCATTGCATTCAATAATATTAATTGATCCAAAATTTCATCATGCTTTAACTTTTTTGGTTGATATGAAAGGTCGAGTCTCTCCAATATTGTTTTCTCGATATATATTCAATTAAAAATTTGACTTTTTTGAAGAAAAAACATCTAATTAAGGATTAGAAAAGAATAATTTATAAATTGTATTTGCCTTGGATTATGTCAAGAGCAGTACTGATAGTGCCCAGAGGTCTTTCTTTGACAAAATTTGGTTTATTAACCGAGTTTAGTCGATGGGTTAAAAAGAAGCACATGACAATCGTTCCCTATGGTATTATCGAATAATGAATAATTAAATTTGTTACCAAATATGAAAGGTTCGATTTTGCGGATATGCATGATGAGAAATTTCATCTTTTATAAGAATGTGTTTCGACGAGCGAAATAAGTAAAATAGACTCAAAACTCTCGACCTCCGTGTATCAAACAAGATTTCATATTTAGTCGATAGGTTAAAAAGAAGCACATGGCAATCGTTCCCTATTGTACCGTCCAATAATGAATAAATTCGTTACCAAATATAAAAGATTTGATTATGAGGATGCGTATGATGAGAAACTCCATCTTTAATAAAAATGTGTTTTGAAGAGTGAAAGAGGTAAAATATACTCAGAACTCTCGACCATTGCGTATAAAACAAGATTTCATATCTTAAAAAGATAAATAAGGAGGAGAAGCATTATCACTAGCTCTCATTACATTGAAAAATCAAATTGTTTTCTACAATAATTAGACTATAAAAAATTCAAAAAGAAAAATCAATATGAAGCGGCATGTGATTTATTTTATTTGAAGGAATTATATATTAATGATATGATTTTAATATTAAACCTCTATTTAGATTCGTATTATAACTTAGCAATGGAGATAAAATGAAAGTACATAAGGTTAGGTTGAACCACTAGTTTAGCTTTTGCAAGCAAAAATTATGGAGAATCTCAGTGATGCTGCCAACAATAGATTTTGGGATTAATTATCCAAGATTCGTTAATAATGAAAATTATTAATTAATAAATATCTATATAATCACGTAAACAATATATTCGTTCCACGTGGACATGGATGATTGGCAGATTGTCTTGTACAATAAATTTAGCAGGTAAGTTAGATAATCCAACTTAAATTTTATATTTTTTTTCCCTTATTTTTGTGGTACAAAATTGTAGCAAACCATATAATAAGAAGAAATAAGTGAATAGGAGTCACATAATCACTAATAAAAAATGAAGGACTTATATGATGCACCAACGATTAACTAACTAAATGAACTGTAATTATTGAACAAGAAGAAGAAAGAAAGAGAGAAAAAGAAGAAAACTGAAAAATACAGTATATATTGGGCCTTCTCTGTTTAGAGTAAAAAGATACTCATTAGCATCTACAAATTGGGCCTTCTCTATTTAATTGGGCCACTTTATTACTAAATTTAAGCCCAATGATTCTATTAGCGCTTCATGACTGCCCAAGACAGAGCTGGGCTGAAATTTTGTATTGAAGCCCAAGTTTGCTAACATAGCCAGGCCCTCACTCCACTTCTCCTTCATTTAGAGACGGGATATACACATATACAAACGCAAAACTCTACTAGATAAATACCTACAAAGGGGAGTAGTTCTGGAAAATTATGGATAAATACCACTTGTGGAAATTAGATTTTGATAAAACAAGAAAATTTAAGGCAATTTCACGATATTTCCTGATACGATACAATGATCACACGTTGAAACAGTATCCTTATGGCAAAAGGGAGGGAAAGGACATGTCATTTGTCGATATTGCGATAGAAAAGTATATATACTTCAAGAATGGGATAGAGATTGATCACTAGTGCCAAAACTATATTTCATATCTAAAAATTAACTTATCCTCCAAATAAAAAAAAAAAAAAAAGAAAGAAAAGAAAAGAAAAGAAAAAAGAAAACCTTCTAAACATGAACTTAGCCTCACAACAAACATATTTGAAGAAGAAGGGGGGAAAATTCACTTGACACCATAGGAAATTTTTCTTAACATATGTGATACTATTATTTTGAAATTTGAAGCGTTATATATTGAATATCGCTATTTTGTGAACTTTGATAGAAGTTAACAAAATGGCTCAAAATGAGGGAAAATTAAGAAATTAGGGCTCAATTATAGTAATGAAGTTTTTCCCTTTTAATTTTTCAACATGTAGCAAATAAATGCCAAAGATAACCTAGAAAACAACCACTAGTGCCTAAAAAAAAAGAAAAAAGGAGAAGGAAAAATTCTTCACTCGACACAGTTAAGCAAGCACTTCATGGTCATCCTTTGCATATCTTTAATAAAATACTGAAAAATTTGAGGGGAAAAAATTTCACGGTTGTAATTGAGTCCTAACCCCTTAATTTTCTCCCTATTTTGAGCTCTTTTGTTAATTTATTTGACAGAAGTACCTTTTTTGTCAAAGTTCACAAAACAGTAATACTCAATGTATAACGCCTCATAATTTATTTGATAGAAGCACCTCTTTAGTCAAAACTCTTTTGTTAATTTATGTGACAGAAGTACCTCTTTTGTCAAAGTTCACAAAATAATAATACTCAATGTATAACGCCTCATAATAATAATATTACATATGTTAAAGGAGATATCATGCATTATCAAAAGTGAATTTTTTCAAAGGAGATGGTAGATCCGGTCACCTCTTGTCTAGCCTTTTTGTTGATAAGTGTCGCCCCTTGTCTAGTCAAAAGTAACGAAATATATAATCTTGCGAATCCAATTTTGTGGGATTGAGGACGGAATCGAATAGTACAAATTCAAACAGAAATACTGAACTAGCATCGGAAAAGCGAACAAAGATACTAGAAAGATAAATGTTTCTTAAATCTTGAACGAAGAAGAGAGAGTGCAAGCATGAGAAGGAATTCTACTATGTTACAAAAATATAGCTAATAATTTATTCATATTTATTGTAAAATAAACACTTTTATCAGGATTTCTTTTTAGAGAGAAATAATTATATTAATATCATTACATGAATATATTTTTATTGGTCAAATATATGAACTAAACACGAGATAAATTATCGAAACTACCATGTGGGTAGATAAAAGCTCAATGTCCATACACTATAAATGACATTCAAACCTACATCAGGGAGGCGCTACCACTTAGTCTAAGGAAACCAGCAACACTTTTATTACAGTTAAAATCCACAAATTCAAAAAATGGGATAGAAAATGCTCCCTCAAATAGTTCAATCATTTGATTCATTATTTAATTTTTTCTGTACCGTAATTAATTAGTGAATCAATCACTATTATAATGATGGACCTAACTTGGTGTAATTCCAATCTTTTTTAGAAAAATAAAAGCAAAATTAGAATGTTCAAGCCACATCATCCTATCATATCAAAAAAGAAAGAAAAGAAAGAAAAGGATGGACTGCAACAATACTTTCAATTGAAAGATACACTTCAAGATAAAAGGAACAATTAGTAAAATAAACAAACATCTCTATAATATCAAGTCTTGCTCCATGTTGTAAGAATCAAAGATCTTGAGACATTTTAGAAGTTGCCTCCCCTCCCATTTTGAGGCAAATTTTTAAGACAAAACCCTCCTTGGATGTGTAATATTAGGATAATATCTAGATGCAATCTGATCTCAGTGTTGGTGATGAATTTGGATCATTATCACTAATGCTAGTGAAATGATGTGATCAAACTTGATTCGAGAAGTAACTCAAAATCTCTTCTTCAAGTAACTCCAACACACATGAAATTGGGCCTTTGAGAAATTGGGTCTTTGAGACGTGTGAAGTCGGTCTATGGCTTGGGAATACGAATTGCTTAAAGAAAGATCTGCAAATTGATTATTAAAAAAGTGAAGAGAAATTTGGATTACATGTCTCAAATTATAATTAGGAGTATTTATAGAGATAGGATTATAGTGATATAACTATTATAGATTTATATATTTGCGAATATGTTATTGGGTACACCATATCTTCCTCACTCTCAAGTGAAGGAGAATTTGGCTGGTCTTGAGGTGGCAGGGGTCGGCCGACTTGGCACCTTCTCTAGGACGATCGACTGCAGAGCCAATCACGAGTGATATTAATGTTGATCGACATGCACAAGAGGGGATCCGAGGGGCACCCCTCTCACTTGGATTGGCTTATGGCTATGAGAATATCTAGTATTGTTTCACGTTGAAGGGTTGAAGATGAAAACTCCCCCCATGAGTATGAGTGAGACATTACATCGACGTAATTGAATTTTACGATAAATTTAAATCCCATCACGGCTCTACGTAATTAAGACTTAAATCAATTTATAATTTTAATAGGATATATCCTCATCAAATTAAATGGGAAGGATCCCATGATATTTTACAAAATTAAATATTCATAAGTACAAAACCACACTAGGAGTGTAAATCATTAACAAGTAATCAATTTTTAGGATAAGTGCATTGATCTTTCATGCATATTAGGTAAAAGAATAACAATTATAAATATAAAGGTGAGGTGGCAAGATACTTATCAGCTTATAACCATTAATTATTGCCAATCTATCACATACATATGTAACGTTTTTAATTCATGAGTACTTTCATTTTTTTCCATTGTAATCCTTTTCATGTTTCTTTTTGCAACCACTTTAGTCTTTAGCAGCCTACTTAGAGAAGTGACCTAATGAAAAATTATTGGTGCAAGTGTACAATTATTGGAAACAAATGGTAAATAAATAAAATAAAATAAAAAGCCAAATTGTAACCGTAGGGTCCAAAACTACTCCTAATTAATAAATTGGTGGTAAATAAATAAATGTTTTAAACCAGAATGATTCTTATAAATCATCACTCCTTTTGATTTGGAATGTCTTAAGATTTCATATATGGGGGACTCTACATAAGTTTTTTGATAAATTTCACTTTATCCATTGTACTCGCCTCAATCTCACTTTGCCCCCCTTATTCTCAATTGCATCACTTTACCTCTTGTACTCTCAATTTTGCTTCAATTTTTCAATTCTGGTAAATTTTCTCCTGTTTACTTAGCAATTGTTTGTTTGGCCCACTCATTTAACACCAATTTACAAAAAATAATCATATATAATGGATATATACATACGTTTGTAACATAATAGTGAACCGATTAAATTATTATTATCCTAAAAATTGAATAATTTTTATTATTATATAGTGGATATACGAATACGTTTGTAGAATTTCCATCACTAACAACACATCCTTTAAGCTGCACTAGCACATTTTTATTTTTATTTTTATTTTTATTTTTGGGAAGATACAAATTGATATTTTCTCTAAAAAGAATTTTTAGATGATCAATAAGTGATCAAGATTAAGGTTTGAGAGATTTTAGTACATATTTGATTTTTAAGGTAATAATAATTTAGTCTGTTCACTTTAATTCACATTATATTTGTGTGTGTACATCCATTAATTACTATAGGGATATATAGATATATTAGTGTTAAATAAGGGGGCTAAACTAACAGTATTAGATAATGAGAGGAGTTTTAATGAATTTCAATAATTGAAGCAAATTGAGAGTACAGAGAGGACAAATTGAAGAAATTGATTACAACACAACAGGGGCAAAGTGGGACTCAGATTAAGCATAGGAGGATAAAGTGAAATTTACCCTAAATTACTATATTAACACTTGTAATTATCCTACTACTAAAATTCCTAGATTTTTCAAAAATGACCCACATATATGTAAGTCTGTTTAACTAATAACATTGTATATTATTCTACGTACTACATATAAACTAATTTACTAAATAGAATCCGATCTTTCACACATACGTATCACTCATTACCAAGCGATTTGATCGCCATAAAAAAAGTCATATATTGTGACATAAACTTAAGTGTCATAACAATCATATTATTATGATGCTTTAATATGTGATGACACATAACCGTGTCATTAGAAAAGATGTGACAATAATTTTTCTTACATTTTAAATGCTTAAAAATAAATGTATAAAGATTTTCAATTTTGATGTTAACTTTGTTTAAGTAAGTTTTTGTGCCTTTATAAATAAATATAGTGATGCATCATCAAATATATCGTAATAGATTTCTTTTTAGTGATTTATATATTATATATATAAACAATAAGCCAAATAACAAAATTCCCAAATCATACATTTTATTTTAAGATAATTAAAATTAGATATTAACATTTTGGAAAAGTTCAATCCTTTAAAAAAAAAAAAAGGAAAAAAAATGTATTAATTAATTACACTATTCTGTCCCGAATATCCACGTTGCATGCCCCTGAGTAAGGAACTATCGTGAAAACACTACGTGGCTCACACTTTATTCTCAGTCAACATTACAAAACATTACGTAATTCCACAATGATTAGACATAATTGGTGCCACTTGTTAGATCGTACTGCAGGACAGTTAACAGATTTTGATCATCAATCATCAATCTGCACTTATTGATTCTTAATAATATTTAAAAGGTATAATTACCTCCAACTCCTTAAGATTTGGCTACTTATCAAATCACCTGCTGAAATTTGAATAATTACTAATTACGCCCTCTTACTATTAATTCAACTGGCATACAATTATGCCTCTAAATATTATAAAATATTACAAGTAAATTCCTTAAATAAAGGAGTATAATTATAATTATATATCTACATCGCTTGAATTGATATTAGGAGTTTTAATGGTAAATTTTCAAATTTCAGGACATACTTTGATACTTATGTCGGATTTCAGGAGCGTAGAGCTTTTGGTAATTATCCTTATTATTAATTAAAGTGATCTTAGTGTAAATATTTTTTTTTTGTTCTTTATAAAAATTTTCCCCCAGAGTATTGAAATTGATTAACGATAATTATTAATCAAAACAATATTGATTTAATTAATTATTTGTATATGTAAGTGAATTTTCAAAGGTATTTTTACAAGATCAATCAGCTTCATTGGCAAACGTCCTTATTTGACATCGAGCTGCGGAGAAATAATAGAAATTTATGTAAAGTTAGGCACATTAATTTATTTACAGTTAGATATTTGTCATGACAAAATTATAGTAGAAAATAATTATATTTGTAGTATGAGTCAGATTGATTTGTTAGCTAACTATTAATCTTATAGATTCGATATTAATTTGTTTGTCCTTTTGCCATCAAACCAGCATGACATCATCTCCTAGTAATCATGTTTTCAATATGGAGTAATACTTTAGGCATGTTAAAAAGGAAAAAAGAAAATCTCAAAATATGAAAGAATAAAACATCATGGGGATATTAGTTCAAAATTGGTAATCTAAGGTTAAAAATGCCAATAAAGAATAATAAAATCGTTTAATCACATATTTCTTTTGGCAACATAAATCCAATATTTGAACCTATTCTTGCTATTGTAAACAACCTCCTTTCATTCATCAAAAGGGAAAAAAAAAAAAAATCTTCTTTCAAATTAATTAGATCTTCTAACACGATTTTATGTCTAATGTCATAATTCAGAGTACTCTAGATACTATCAAATTCTAAATTCTACTATACACGTTTTAATTATACACAAAAGTCTAATTGAATATGCAGGTCAGGTTTGAATTTGTTTTAATTTGTCGTGAAAGAAATTTCATCAATGTTTCCATTCTCATCTCCCCTTCTTTCTAAATAGTTACTATATATGATATCTCTAGTGATTTAAAAGACTTGATATTAAGTAATCTTTTCTACTAAATTAAAAAAGTAATTTTCCTACTCATGCATCAATATTTAAATTAGTCCAAATCTTCTATCTAATTGATATCTAATTTTTCTATTTTATATTATATATAAACAAATATTAAATGATGCATTTAAACATTAATTACATATATATAGTTGAAATATATTCATGAAAAAAATAATAACACCATCTTATCAATTCATGCTAAAAAAAAAAGTAAGAAAAATTAGGTGGCATCACGTAGACGGCCGTGCAACTATTAACCAACACATGCAGGGCACTCACCACAAAGACCTAACCCTATAAATAGACAGCATATTACGAGGAAAGCTTCAACATTTTATGAAACTAATAAGAAGGAGATCATGAAGCAGCAAGAAAGAGGCCAAGAAAAAAAAATATATAAATAGCAATTAAAAATTCTTTAAATAATAATGACATCAGCAGTATTTTAGAGAGTATTTTCGGTATATATTTGCAAGGAAGGGTTTCTTCATTTTTGCAATCATGGCTTTTAGTTGTTCTAGTTTCTCCGGTTGCAGGTTAAGATCAAATATTCCCTACTTCTCCAGGTTTAAGGTACAACTTCCTCCTCAGGCCAGATCCCAAAGTTTTGGACATGAAGGTACAATATATATGCTTCAAATTTATTATTTTCTTAATTATAAGAAATATTATAATTAAGTTAATTAGGGCAAATTAATTATGAGTTAGTACAAATTTTTGAGATAATCATTTCATTACAGTCTAAACATTCGATTTACAAATAAACAGACAGGCAATGGTTGTCGTTTTGTAATTTTTAATTTTTTTTTTATATAAATTAAGGAATTCTTTATTTTATTTTATTTTATGTTTTCGTGTGAATCTTGCAGTCCTGTAATGAATGTGAGGATTTCTTGCATCTTGATTCTATTGGATCAAATAATACGACGATGTATTGTTTTCATGACCTCGTACAAGGATTTATATCGTGTCATATATATTTGTTAGTACTGAGTGAATCTTGATCTAATTTGGTTAAATATTAAAATATCGACGTGGTTCATTTATTGGGGGTGATTTGATCGGTTCTTATCAATAATAAAAACTAATTAACTTGTTAAATCTGGTCCCAGCTGAATGAGTGAACAATAAGAATTTGTGATAGGGTTGTCTTCTCACAAGCTAGCATCTAGTGCAAATTCGATGTATGTGCATAAAATAATTAATATATATTAAAGCCCATCATAGCATATAGTTGTGGTGGATGTTTTCGTCTCAATGTAGTCACATCAAATGGTATTTTCACTTTTGGCATTTTAGATCATTGACTACCACATCTATCATAGCTCTTAATTTTGGGTTATTGATTATTACTTTCACTACAATTGTTACTTTTGTTGGTCGCAAATATTCAATAATATTTTTTTAGTGAATATAGACTTGATCTGTGATCTTTAGTAATTAAAATATGACTAATGTATTTAATAAATATCTAAGTAATTTAATATAAAGAGATAAATTAGGTTTTGATTTTTTATTGGATAGTGGGTAGTTATTAGAATGAGTTCATAACAAGGGATATTTTAGGTATAACATATGAAAAACACTATCTAAGGGTCTCACACTATGTACATAGTTATATCGTATAGATACATGATGGGATATTGTATATTTGAGATATTTACTATGTCACAATGGGTTTCCATTATTTTTATGATATGTAGGGCCTAAGAGGGTGTTTGGGTGAGGTTATAAGCTCTTCAAAGCGTCTTATAGGATGTTTAGGAACTTATAAGATACTACAAAGTGTTTGATAAATTTTTTTTAAAAAAATCTTATTAGCTTCCAAAATAAGATTAGGAATTTATAAGCTCCTTTTAGAAAAGTAAGGAGATCCTAATATATTTTTGATATTTTCACATGGACTTTCATTTTTAACTCTTTAATTACAAAATTGCCATTACTGGCATCTTATAAGGTGAAAGGCTTTATTTTATTTAAACACTTTAATTATTTAATTTTAATATAAGATATAATGTCTTATATAAGTTTCAAAAATATTTTATAAGATGTAAGAACTTATAAGATGTTTTAAATAAGCTTTTTTTAAATTGATTTTATTTAATGGTTGAGAAGAGAACATAAAACAAATGTCCCCAGCCTTATTTCTTGTCCTTCAAGATGTGTGAAAGACTGAAGAAAAGAAAGATTAAAGTGTTTTATAGAGTTGGGTGTAGAAAATAATATTCTTGTATAATCCACATCTTATGGTATTTTTTGCTTAGATATGCATGCCTCAATGGATTTTAATAATTCGAATTACTAAGTTTTTAAATAAAAAAAAGATTTTTTTTTAAATTTTTATAGTCTATTCCAAAACATGCTTTATCTTTTGTTTCGTTCCTCAAATCTATGATAAGTATTGTTTTATATTCTAATTACGAAGTTTTTAAATAAAAAAGTATTTAGTATTGATTCCTGATATGTATTCTTAAAATACAATAAGAAATAAAACACATTTTGAAATAGAAATATCCAAATTTATAACTTTTTCTTTAGCCTTCCATTGGGGATTGACCCCTGCTTTCCCTTTTTTAAAGAGAATGACGATGTCACTCTGCTCGTGGCTTTGGCATAGAATTAAATGAAAATCTTAACAAATGTTCTTTTAATCTTGAGTCGAGTTAAATCCATCTCGACTCATCTACATCTAGATTTGCAGTTTATGAATCTTTATATATTTCAATAATTATTATATTATTAATATATATTATAATTTATATGGTACGTCTTCCTTGTAATTGTAGGAAACTCATCAAATACAGTGGACGCAGAAATGAGTGTTTTAAGATACAGAATAGAACAAGTGAGGATGAAGGAGAGATCGAACACACGTGGCAACCTTATACATGGATGGAACTACATACCCGGCTACGACGTCGTAAAGAAGAAACCTAACATGCTTCTGACGTCAATTCAGCTTGCCAGTATAGTTGGAAGCACAGTTGGACTGGTTTTTTTTAGTGGCTCTCTTTGCATTTTTCTAGTTTCTTTGATTTTTCATCATGGACAAATTAAATGAAATATATATATAGATATATATATATGTATAAATATAATCATGCTAGCATATGTAATTATGTAATTAATTATAATCGTGCAGGGCTGTGGCCATGTGGTCATGGTTAAAAACAACCCTCCACAAAAAAAATTAATTAAATTTTAAATATAGTAATTGGTTTGATTTTATAATCTATTTTATAATTTTTATGGACTGTCTACCTAAAATTAATTATGACTATATAATTTGTTAATTGTGACTATATAATTATGACTACCTAAAGTAACATTTTTCAATGTGATTAATTAATGAAGCTAAACTAGCCAAACTTGACGTTAATGAATTTAGCCAAATAAAAATATCCAAGATGTATGAGGATGCATGCATGTTCAGATCAACAAATTAATAAAACTATATATACAGTTTTGTTAGAGAACTATCAGCATATAACATAAAATGAGGTGGAGTAAGCTCTTCCATACTAAATATAGTACAATTAATTTTCCTGAGGCCACTTGGGTGTGAACTTGTGCTCCTAGAGGGGGGCAATATCCCATGGCAAAAAACGATTTATATTGCATCCTAATCCTAGATCAGGGTGAATTCCAGGCAATTGGAATAATCAAATTAGTTTGGGGAAGATCCTTTACACATTAAAGAAAAAAAGAATAGTACGATTAATCAGATGTTTCGAATTTATAATTTCAAAAAAATATATGTATACTATGGATTGAAATACATATATTGACAACCAAGTATTTCTTTTCAATGTAATGTTGGAGGGGAAAAAAGAACAGACTGATGGAACCAAAAATGTGGGAGTACGTGTCCCAATTCTTGGAATAGCTGACAGCATCAAAGGGATCAGATTCATATTTTCACAAAGGCAATTATGAAACGACACTCTTCCTACAGTCATATAACACCTGCCCTTTTCACTGCAAGCCTTTCTCAATTTCCCTTTCTTTTACCTATAAAATAATACTTGCGTAGCTATCGTCTTTTAGTTTTCTACCCACTGTTGATTCATATTCCAATCTCCCCACTATTTACTTTCGAGTACTATTGGTTAAATGTTTCATCGATTAATTCTTTGCACTTTTTGTTAATATAAGAATAAAAATCAGATTTTGTCATTTGTTTTACTTGATTAATAGTATACTTTGGGATGACATTCATGTTGAAAATAGAGCTTGAATCTAACTTAATATCAAAAGCTAGTTTGTAAAGTGAGAATTACCCAAGACCATATAAATAAATCAGGATCCTTATATTTTTTCAATGTGAGATTCTAACACACTCCCACACACCAAAAAATGAACATTTGGAGCGTGGGATAACATGAAATGGGTGGACAAACAACACATATTCAGGAATGAACATCTGAAGTATGGAATAATATGATACCATGTTAAAAATAGAGCTTGGATCTAACTCAATCTCAAAAGCTAGCTTGTAAAGTGAGAATTGTTCAGGACCATATAAACAGACTAAAACTTTTATCTTTTTTCGATGTGGGATTCTAACAATTTAAAAATATAGTTACAACTTAATATATATAGGCCTAATATTATTACCTTTCTTTGGAAGGATAAAATAGCTCATGGTTCAAACATAATTAAAACGCAGGTTCGATTCCGAGTTTTCTTTATACGAGCTTTTTGCATAAACATTCCTGTGAAATTTCTAATTGGCAAAAAAATTCCTTTGTTATTTTTATTAGCAAATATACCCCTTGTGTTAATTAGTCAATGTATTTCAAATCTCTATGCCCAGTGTGTGTAACTCACTCGATGCTATTGAGAGTGATTATGTAATTAAGGGCATGAAAAGACAAAATTGCTCTTATATTCAAGAGCTTTTTTGCATAAATATTCCATGTGAAATTCTTAATCGGCAAAAAACTCTCTCTATTATTTTTATTAGCAAAATGTGTAATGCAACCAAACTCAAACAAATTCAACCAAATTAAGCTTATAAATGTAAATTCAATCAACCAACAAAACTCAACAAAGTTGTAATGTCCCGTGTCACGACGACATTCCACCACGCAATCCGAGACGCTACTCGCGAACTAAAAATGAGCGAGAACTCAAATACAGGAACTAACGAAAATAATTCGAAACTAAAATCCCAAAATATCATTCGAGACAATAAAGTAGTCTACAATACATAAGCATCTAATTATTTATTACAAGCCGTTATAACAATACAACTTATGAGTTCAAAGGTCTGAACTAGCTAAAATTCATACTTAATACAATTCCAAAAGAAACTAACTCGATCAAACTTGAGCTATCATTCAGTCATCATGACTTACGAACCTACATAATATGGTGAAATCATGAGTCCACTGACCCAATAAAACTCACGGCATAGGACTAGAAACGAGAGAGTTCCAAATAAGGGGTACGTTAACAACAAGATCAGAATGTGATTTTCATAAACGAACTTGAACAAACGGACGAGCAAATCAAACATTTATCAATAACTTTAATCACATTCGAGTCGTATGGTTGAGACAAATTCTTTGGTGGGTCTGTCACCCTTATAACTCCAACATATATTACATACATTTTCTTATCCCTCCAAACTATTGAGGGAGGAACTTATAAATAGTAAAGTACAGCCGGCGTATGTGCTTTAGAATAGCTCTTCAGAACCCTACCTCCAGGGTCATCCAAATTACCCCACTTGTAGGGATTTATAAGAGCTTGGACCGATAACCCGACGTTGCTCAATCCGATACTCCTGAAAATCTCTAGGGCCCAACTTACTTGCTTATCATGAGGCTAACAAAAAAAAACGGGACATTCAAACATATCTTATAATTATGAAGCCATTCGACACATATTTGATTGACCAATCAAAATGAATAATTCGAAAACATGGTCAATCATATCAATTAGACGAATTGAAATTTGGAATCATAAATTATAGAGAACAAATAGATCGAAATTAAGATTATAGATTGTAGAGGACAAATAAATCGGAATTGGACTATGGACTAAAGGAGTTTTCATTTGAAATCTTTATTTTATTAAGGGGAAAAAATACGAAAGAAATCATTTAGAAGTGTTGAAATTTCAAAATTTATTTTATTTGAAAATCGGCTAAAAATTTCACTTGAATTAAAAAAAATAATTTTTGTAAAAAAGTGTGGAGTTTCAAATTTAAAGATATTTCATAAAAAATATCAAAACAACTCATATTCAATTTTTTTTTTTCTAACGGCAGTTCACTTTTCGATTATTTTAAAAATTTATCTTAATAAGTAAAAATTCGTATTTTAACTCCGTAATTAACTAGACTCGATAATTCTTTTTAAGGGTATATTTTCGATATAATTCGGTAAGAAAAAATTCGATTTTTTAAATTTTTGAAAGTAGAAGTCAAGGTAGATTCCTTCCAGTATCTCGAAAATCTGGCGGGTTGTGTTCTATGAATTTTTTTCGCTATAATTTTTCATAATTTTGAGTGAATCAAAACTCTAATGTTATCTAAACTTAAAGAGGTTTTCAACGATATGTTATATGAGTCTTTCGGATGAGAAAAAGTCGAGTTTTCAAAGCCGAGAAGTTGAAGATAAAGCAGACATAACTGGAATATGACGGAAATGACAGTTGACTTTTCGTGGCCATTTTCGCTCATTTTCCTTCTTTTTTTTAAAGAATTCTTGATTCTAAAAGCATCTATACTCAAAGAGGTTTCCAACGGTATATTATATGAGTCATTTAGAAGAGTGAAAGTCAAGTTTCAGTAGTTACGAAGTTAAGTATTGTGCTGACCGAAGCTACACGAGAGGCTGTCGTTTTTTTTTCTTACGTTTTTTAATTGTTCAAGTCATCCTCTTTAGTTCATGGTCCAAATATTTGAGTCCAAACTAAGGCATAAATGTTCATGTCGAATAAGTTCAACAAGTATTAAGTTTGGCATATCAACAATATCGAGCATAGAATATCAAGAAATGTAACAACGGCATTACAAAGCTCATAATCACAAGTGTCACGACATGATCAATAAAGGCATCATAAGCTCAAGATAGGCAACGAATAAAGTATGAAGGATAAGAGTATATGATCATATAAAAGAGGCAATAATTCCGTAAGTCTTACTTGTCGTTCGGAGCTTAAAATACTAGAAATCGAGCAATTCGAAAAATCAACGTCTAAACACAA
>JACFYI010003776.1:1970406-2018320 GCA_014898755.1 Handroanthus guayacan
CAAACGAATCGAAATTTGGAATCATAGATTATAGAGAACAAATGGATCGAAATTAAGCTTATAGACTGTAGAGGACAATTAAATCGGAATTGGACTATGGAGTACAAATAAATCGAAATTGGACTATGAAGTACAAATAAATTGGGAATTGGACTATGGAGTACAAATAAATCGGAATTGGACTACGGAGGACAAATAAATCGAAATTGGATTATGGACTAGAGAATTCTTTATTTTGAAATTTTTATCTTGTTTAAAAAGTTAAAATACGAAAGAAATCATTAGGTAACAAATATAAATATCGAATTCATTTAATTTTGACTTTGGATAGAAGACCTCATTTAGATCATCAAAATGATTTTGTTAAAAGATATGAAATTTTCAATTCAAATATTACATTTAAAGAGAAAATATCATTTACTTTGGATATAAGATCTCATTTATATCATAAAAATGGTTTTGTTAAAAGATATGAAATTTTCAATTCAAATATTACATTTAAAGAGAAAATATCAGTTACTTTGGATATAAGACCTTATTTAGATCATCAAAATAATTTTGTTAAAAGATATGAAATTTTCAATTCAAATATTACATTTAAAGAGAAAATATCAGTTACTTTGGATATAAGACCTCATTTAGATCATCAAAATGATTCTGTTAAAAGATATGGAATATTTTTCAATTCAAATATTACATTTAAAGAGTTACTTTGGATATAAGACCACATTTAGATCATCAAAATGGTTTTGTTAAAAGATATGAAATTTTCAATTCAAATATTACATTTAAAGAGAAAATATCAAAATAGCTAAAAATCAATATTTTTCTAGCGGCAGTCTACTTTTCGATTATTTTGTTTTAAACGTACAAGTCTTTTAATAAATTCATATCTCACATTTCCTTTCATTTTTTTAGTCTCAAAATCTCATAGTCCATGGTCTATAGATGGTCAAGTCATGATTAGAAAGATTAATAAGTATTGGATTAATTATTTCAAGGATAGTAAGCTTAGAATATCAAGAAACACAACAACGGTATTACAAAGCTCATAATAACAAGAATATCGACATGATCAATAATATCATAAGCTCAATATAGGCAATGAATAAAGTATGAATAAGAAGAACGTGTAAGCATACGAAAGGAGTACGAGGTTCCATAAGTCTTACTTGTCATCCGGAGCTTAAGATGCTAGAGACCAAACAAATCCGAAAAATCAACGTCTAAACATAAGATATTAAGTTTTAAGTTAATCTTAAGTTACAACTTACTAAAATCATAAGAACAACGAAATCTTAACTTATCGGAGGATTGAAGATATCATCACCTAGATTTCCCTTAAAACTCTTCTTGTTTTCTAAAATGAGTTTAAGTATATGTGTGTGCTAGAAAAAATGAAGCTGCCAAGAGGATGAAGGAATGAAATGGTAAATGGTATGCTTGGTTTCTTTCCAAATTCCAACCCCTATTTATAGCCTAAAATTTGGAGATTAAGTTGGATTAATTTAATTAATCCTCACCAATTTTTCCACTATTGAAGCATACTTTCGGCTTGTTTAGTCTTTAATTAGGTTGGATTAATTTAACTAATTCTCACCAAACTTTTCACTAATTATTATCATAATTTATGCACAATTTTTTCGGTTTGTTTGATTCTTAATTAAGTTGGATTAATTTAATTAATCCTCACCAAACTTTACACTAATTATTATGATAATTTAAGAAATTATTTTTGGGTGTTAAAAAAAAATATATTTTGAAATTTAGTCGTTTCGATTTTATTTAAAATCGATCTAATTTACGAAATCAATAATTCAAAAATTTTAATTTGAAAAAATCTCGGGTTGTTACATTTCACAAGTGGCATCAGTGGCGGTGATATATTCTGTTTCTGCCGATGAAAGTGATACCGTCTTTTATTTTTTGGATGCCCAAGAAATGATTTTAGAACCCAAACAGAACACATATCCAGACGTACTTTTTCATCATCTACTGATCCAGCCCAATCGCTATCTGTGTATCCAACAAGTTTATTTTCTTTCTCCTTGACATATTTGATGCCGAGTTTTCTTGTGCCCTGAAGATATCTTAAAATTCTTTTTGCTGCTGCATAATTTACTTGGCTCTTGCATAAATCTTGATATTAAACTAACTGGATAGACAATATCTGGACGTGTATTCGTCAAATAAATCAATGAGCCAACTAAACTTCGATATGTTTTCGCATCAACTTTATCTGCTCTGTCATTCAATTGCAGTTTCTCGTTAATTACGAGTGGAGTTGAAATTGGTTTGCAATTGCTCATCTGAAATTTTTTCAATAGCTCTTCAAGATATTTTTTCTGAGAAATAAATATTTCTCCTTTGGACTGACGAACTTGAATTCCAAGAAAATATTTCATCAAACCAAGATCTGTCATCTCATATTTCTCCATCATAGCCTTTTTAAATTCTTCCATCATCATTAAATCTGTCCCTGTAAAAATTAGATCATCGACATAAAGGCAGACTATAAGAAAATTTTGCTCACTTGTTTTCTTCACATATAATGGTTCACTTTGGCTCTTTTGAAATTCATTCTTCTGGAAATAGCTATCAATATTGCTATTCCAAGCCCGTGGAGCTTGTTTCAATCCATATAACGCTTTCTTGAGTCGATAAACTTTATTTTCTTATCCCTCTACAATATAGCGTTTTGGTTGTTTGACGTAAACTTCTTCTTCTAATTCTCCATTTAGAAAAGCTGATTTGACATTTAATTGATATACTGGTAGCTCCAATTCTGCTGCTAGAGCTAGAACAATCCGTATTGTCTCCATTCGAGCAACTGGAGCAAATGTTTCATTAAAATCTACTCCTAGTTGTTGAGAATATCATTTTGCTACTAAACGGCCTTATGCTTATGGATTGAGCCATCTTCCTTGTATTTTGTCTTGTAGACCCATTTTACTCCGATCACACTTTTTCCTTTGGGAGGATCTACAAGCTCTCACGTCTTATTCTTTTCAATGCTAGTGATTTCTTCATCCATGGCATTTTGCCATACTTCTTCTTTAGCAGCTTCATCGAAAGTTTACGGCTCACAAGAGAAAAAAGCAACATCACATGATTCATAAATTTCTCTTAGACTTCGTACCTTTCTTATTGGGCTCTCAGACTCTGAATATGGTCTAGCAGATGAATCTGATGAGCTAGGACTCGGACTGGAGCTTGAGCTGGTGCTTCCACTCGTACTTGGTTCATCTTCCTTTCTCGGAGAAGTAGAAGTTGGTCCAGGCAAATAAACAATCTTTGTTTTCAT
This sequence comes from Handroanthus guayacan, assembly GCA_014898755.1. NCBI lineage: Eukaryota > Viridiplantae > Streptophyta > Magnoliopsida > Lamiales > Bignoniaceae > Handroanthus > Handroanthus guayacan. The sequence continues at coordinate 1,973,711 of JACFYI010003776.1, forward strand.
TTTTTCATCTTCTCCCCAATTCTATGATTGTTTTTCATCAAAAATAACATCTCGAGAAATAATGAGTTTCTTTGTTTTTGGTTCTAGTAAACGACATCCTTTAGATTCGTCACTATAACCAACAAAGATGAGTTTCTCGCCTTTATCATCGAATTTTTCTCTTTTCTGGGAAGGAACATGTGAATAAGCAATACAGCCAAAAACTTTAAAGTGGTTTACCTGAGGCTTTCTGCGATACCATGCTTCATACGGAGTCTTATTTGGAACCGCTTTTGTAGGTAAATGATTCAAAATATAGACTGCTGTATTTACAGCTTCTGCCCAATAACTTTTTGGTAATCCTTTACCTGCCATCATACTTCGAGTCATTTCAACAATTGTTCGATTGTTTTGTTCTGCCACTCCATTTTATTGTGGAGTGTATCGAACTGTCAGTTGTCGATGAATTCCTTTTTCTTTGCAATAGTTCAAGAAGGATTTTTCAATAAATTCGCCTCCTCGATCAGTTCCGAGAGTTTTTATTTTTCTACCACTTTGATTTTCTACACGAACTTTGAATTCCAAGAATTTTGGAAATGCTTCTGACTTTTGCTTCAAAATATAAACCCACATCATTCTAGTATAATCATCAACAAATAACAGAAAATACCTATTATCATTTAGAGATGGCGTCTGTGTTGGTCCACAAATATCAGCATGTACTATCTCGAGTGGAGCTTTGGCTCTGTATGAAAATTTTGGAATTGGTAGACGATGCATTTTTTCAAAAATACATCCTTCACATATTTTGCTTCGATCTGGAATATTTGGAAGACCAAATACCATATTTTTTCTTTTCAACAAATTTAATCTTTTATAGCTCAAATGTCCATATCTCAAATGCCAAAGATTGTATTCTTCATCAGTCGTTCTTTGGAGTATTATTTTCTCAGTTAATGGCAAATTAAGAGGAAACACTTTATTTGAATCCATCTTAATTTTTGCCATTGTAATATTCTTTTGCTTGTCAATAATGACACACTGGTCATTATTAAACTCCACTTTGTAATCTTTTTCCAGTAACTGACCAACACTTAATAAATTTTGAGTCAAATCAGGCACATAGAACACATATTTAATTATACTTGTGTTACCTTCTTTAGTTTGCACTGCAACTGCTCCAATTCCAGTAATTTTATGTGTCTTTCCATCTTCAAATTTTACCTTAGATAAATATGACTCATCCAAATTCACAAATATTTTCCTATTCCCGCATATGTAATTACTGCAACCACTATCCACATACCAAATATTCTCAAAATTCTGTTGAGAATTTAAACATGAATAAAATACCTGATTGGCATCCGTGAAGTTGGCTTCATTTTTATCGCCATCTTTATACCAACAATTTTTTTCGGAATGATTTGTGTTTCTGCATCTTTTGCACTTGAATCGGCAATCTTTGGTGTCATGGTTATTTTTTCTGCATATCCGACAATATGAATCCGAATTTTGATTAAAATTTCTTTGCATAAAATTACCTCCTCTTCCTCATCCTCGAGTTTGGGGGTTTTGGTATCTACCACGGCCTCGTTCACGTGCACCTCTTTGGAATTGACTATTTTTTCTTTCACCGTCTTTTTTCTTTTCTTGTCCTGACACGTTGGCTTTTACTTGAAAAGCCTACTCCAAGCTTTGACTTGAGAATCTGCTCATTCTTTTTTCATGGGTTTCTAATGAACCCATGAGTTCATCCAAAAATAATTTTGATAGATCTTTGGACTCTTCTATTGCGGTAACTATGTGCTCGAATTTTGCTGGCAAGTACCGTAGGACTTTTTCAACAATTTTTCGATATTCAACAATATCACCAAATCCTCTGATATGATTGACCATTGTGGAGACTCTAGAAAAAATTCTTGCACATTTTCTGTATCTTTCATGGCTAGATTATCAAAATCTCGCCATAAATTTTGCAATTTTATAGAAATAATCTTTTCATATCCTTCGAATTGTTTCTTGAGAGTTTCCCATGCGTCTTTTGACGTCTTCGCACCTGTAATGCGTGGAAGAATGGATCGACTCACACCTTGGTGCATAAAGGATAAGGCCTTTGCATCTTTGGTCTTATTTTCTTTATGCTCCCGTTTCTTCGCTGCAGTAAGGTTGGTTTCTTCTTCTGGAGTATATATTTCATACCCCTCTTCAACGATATCCCACAGTTCATAGGATACGAATAATGTCCGCATTGGGACACTCCATAATTCATAATCTTGTCCAACAAAAATTGGAACACCTTGTTGGGAATAAGTGAATGCAAGTTCGCTATTGCTCGTCGAAGTCATTTTTCTTTTCTACGTGAATGGAGATATCAAACCAAGGTTGGCTCTGACACCAAAAATATGTTGGGTGTGGAAATAAAATTGAAAGAGAGATTGATAAAAATGGAGGCTAATATATATTGAAAATACAATATTATAAAATTATTCTAAAGTTTATGCACTACAACTTTAAAATATCTCTCTTTCTCTTCTAAAAAATGCACTCTCAAAAATATATCTAATTTTTTCTCTCTAATTTTTTCTAATTGATGCCTATAGCTAGAATACATATTATGTATTTATAGAAATATTGAGGGAGCTTTGGAGGCTTCAAGATTTGAGGGAACTTTCTCCATTTTCTTCTTGGTCAAAAAATGCAACTTTTTCCTTGGTCATAAAAATGCAGCTGCCGTCATTAGTTTCGGCGGATCAGCTTAACTAATGTAATGTATAAGCTGGGTTCCAAAACTATTGCTCGGCGACTTAAACCAATTCTTAGTGCTATCATATCCCCCTCACAATCTGCATTTCTCACCTAGAGACTAATAACAGATAATATTTTGGTGGCATATGAGGTTAATCATTTTATTAAAACCAAGGTTAAGGGTAATTTGGGTTTTATGACAATGAAGCTTGATATGAGTAAGGCGTACGATAGAATTGAGTGGCCTTTTCTCCGTGCAATGCATTTATGACAATGAAGCTTGATATGAGTAAGGCGTACGATAGAATTGAGTGGCCTTATCTCTGTGCAATGCTTTCTAAGCTGGGTTTTGAGAATAAATTGATTGAGTTAATCATGTTATGTGTTTCGTCGGTTTCATATTTGTTTATACTGAATGGAGGTCAATTTGGTCACCTTGAACCGACGAGGGGACTTAGACAAGGTGATCCGTTATCCCCTTATCTATTTGTTATATGTGCTGAGGCACTTGTTGCTCTTATTTCCGATGCTGTTGCTAAACGACATTTACATGGAATTGAAGTGGCTAAGGGGGCTCCGGTTATTTCTAATCTTTTATTTGCGGATAATACTCTTTTATTTTGTCAATGCAACACCGGCTGAGGCTCGGACCATTCAATTAATTTTAAACCGACATGAAGCAGCTTCTGGGCAGAAAATAAATCAAGCCAAATCCTCTATGGTTTTTAGCAGGAATATCAGTACAGCAATTAAGAGCGAAATTCAGTCTATTTTGGGTTTTAATATAGTAGATTGCCATGATCGATACTTAGGAATGCCGGCATCGATGGGGAAGTCCAAAAAAGAGGTTTTCAATTACTTACGGGATCGAGTATGGAATAGAGTTAATGGCTGGAGTGAGAAATTCCTATCATGTGTAGGAAGGGAAGTTTTAATAAAATCAGTCTTGCAATCTATCCCATGTTATTTAATGAGTTGCTTCCTATTACCAAAATCAATTATCAGGAACATAGAGGCTGTGGTTCGACGATTTTGGTGGGGTTCGGATAGAGAGAATTTTACAGATTCCCCTTGGCAATTTAAATATTGCTGACAGGTTAGCATGGTGCTTGTCCCCAAATGGTTGGTTTAGTGTTAAATCCTGCTATCATTTAATACAGGATCTTAGAAGAAGTCAGGGAGAAGAAGCTGTTAGTGGATATAACTGTGAGGCGACAGCTGGTCGGGATTTCATTTGGAAGAGTTCAGTTGCTCCGAAAATTCGTATTTTCAGCTGGCGTGCTTGCCGGAATATTCTTCCAACAAGGAAAAGACTTCTTCATTGTCATCTTCCTGTTAAACCATGGTGCTGTGTTTGTGATAAAGAAATAGAGACCAGCTTGCATATTTTCCATATTTGTGCAATGGCGGCAGATCTTTGGAGTTTTTTTAATCTTACATGTGTAATATCTTGGACTGGTATTCATAGCATATTGGATTGGATGCAAAATGTTTTCGAAAAGTTATCCAAAGAAGAATTTGATCTATTTCTCACGGCATGTTGGTTTTTATGGTTCAATCGGAATCGTTGGTTAAAGGAGGAACGAGGCTGGTGTACGGCTGAACTGGCTTGTCGTATCCATGCTTATTTTGAGGAATATAGAAGCACCGTTTCAATTACACAAAATACCATCTTGATTGAGCACCAGAGTCTGTGGTGTGCACCCTAGTGGAGGTTGGGTAAAGGTGAATTTTGATGGAGCATTACCTGTTGGAACTGATATATATAGGTTGGCTTTGGTGGCTCGAGACTCAACTGGCAAATGCATTTGGTGGCAAACAAAGATAGCTGTGGGGCGACTTATACCAATGCAAGTGGAGGCTGCTGCTGCTCTTTTTGCTATACAAACTGCTCTGGGGAAGAAATGGTCTAAGGTGGTATTTGAAGGTGATTGTTTGACTATTATTCAAGCTTTATTGAGAAGGGAGGAGGATCTGTCCATCATTGGGGCTGTGATTGAGGATTGCAAAGCTCTTGTTACTTCTTTAGATTGTTTTCAATTTTCTTTTGGTAAACGTAGTGGTAATATTTTAGCTCATAAGATTGCTAAAATGGAGGTTGGTGATTACACTATGTCCGAATCCCTTCCTCCTAGTTTGTTGTTTGTTGTTTGTTGTATGAACTTGCTTCTGCTGTTTGTGTTTTCATGAATGCATTTGTAGTTTTCTTTCAAAAAAAAAAAATTTAAATATCATAATTCAAAATAAGTTGATCAAATATGGGATTAAGCAATTGGAATCATTAAAGATCGTGGGAATTCGAATTTTAATAATATTTTATTACATTAAAATCTGTAACAGAATTAATATTTGTAGTAATATAATTTAAAATATAGAAATTTATATCTTTTGAGGTATTTTAAACAATTATTAGTTAAAATCATTCATTTCCCACTATTTTGTGATTGGGTTTTGAACTTTTTTTTTCCCTTTTTTTTATGGGTAAACACGAACTTCATTCAACAGCAAAAAAGAACAAATTCTGATTGACCTTGTCCCCCATAACAAAAACATAGATGAGGAAGTTTTAAAAAGGAACAGCACCAGTCCAAAAACAAGATGTTGCACATTTAGCGAGATTATGCGCAGTGAAATTAGTATCACAAGATAAAATTGGGCCACTACAAGAAAACACCATTTCACCAACGGAAAATTTGTCACAGATAAAATTTATTATAAATGGACGATATCTATGACAGACTTATAACGAATCCCTAACAGATTTAAAATGTGAGCAAAATATGTATGACTAATGACACTTGTGATGAACTTGTAAATAATTTCTATAACAATTGTTTAGTTTATGATGGAAAAATATATCACAAAACTAGTTCTATAACCGACTTTAATTTCAGCGTAGAATTGATTAATGACAAAGTATATACTAACAAATTGACGAAACAATTTCTGAAAGATTCATAAATTTGGATTGAATTTTTTCATTCGTAAAGAGGGTATTTTCTTGTAATGGACATATAGATCATTACACTGGATTTGGATGGCGAAATTAATTCAAATTCGAATTATTTTGATTTTATTTAAATTCGGGCTTGACAAATGAAATATAATTGACCAGGTTTGCGCCTTGAATGACTAATTGGCTTAACTAAACTCTTTCCTGCAAGTTTGATTTCCATCCAATTTTGACACGTATGATTTGGGCTAGAATTGCTTTGCGGATGAAATCCAAGATGTTAGTATTTTAAGCCGAAGTGCAAGTTGCATAGAGATACCATTCACAAAAAAAAAAAAAAAGAAAGATACCATCGAGCCCGTGTGGCTTTTCATCTACCGTATAGTAACTTTAATTCTACTATATGGTAACTTGCTTTATTTGTTATGTATTTAATTTTTAAATGTGTTAAAATATTTATATCGATATATTGATGATGTGGTGGTTGCATGTAACTGCTTCTCTTAAAAAAAAAAGATACCAACTAGAAAAATATTAAAATGTCCACGACATTCAGATGATGCTCAAAACCATTTTATAAGATATTTAAGAACTAATGTCAAAAAATATTTGATCATATTGTTTTTTCGAAAAGTACTGCTCTCAAGTCAGAATGTTATAATTTCTTAAACAAGAATTAAGTCTTCCCTATAATAACTTGTAAAATAACACATAAATTATATTTTAAAAGGGAAATTATACAATTCCATTACGTTTAACAATAAAATTCTGGAGACATATTATGTTTATCATGATAATATTCTGGATCAATTCCCTTAACCAATCTGAATACTTCTCAAAAATAGGAAAACCCCATTTTCTAAAAGGTTATGCCCGAAATACGACTTTTTTATTCATAATAATATCATAATTGACTACACAATAGGAGTAGCCTCCCTTGACATAATTGCTAGAATCTTAAATTATTTCATTTTCCCTTTCCACGCAGTCCATCAAAGTAGCCTTTAGGATTACTCTCAAAACCAGGCCTGGATATGTAGGCTCCCCCACCACCGGGAGCTTTCATGATTCCGGAGTTATTACCGCCGAAGCCGGCACTGCCCTGACCACCTTGAACGCCACTACCGCCGCCGCCTTTTCCTCCGCCAACTGATCCAATGTTGCCGCTGCCAGTACCTTTGCCGCCGGGCATGTTGAACTCGTAGAATTAATCAGTAACTAGTTAGGTTTTAATGAAATGCGAAACATGCAGTATTAAGATTGTGATGTGGCCTAAGTGGCTCAAATATATATATATATATATATAATTTATTTATAAAATATAGATGTTAATTGGATAATTAAGCTCCTTTCAATTAATAAGACTCAAACAAAATTTAATAAATTTGCAGAATACTAAGCGACACCTTTCGATAAATTTAATTTTCGAGGAGTATTACTAATTTGCTAGTTTAATCTTCTTAATTCTTTTAATTACGATATACACACACACACACACATATATATATATATATATGTGATTCCCCAGGAATATTATATATACTATTAATTAGTACAATTCCATTAATGGATTACTTAGAAATGCGTATTTTGTTTGAAGTGTGTGTAGACATTTAGATTACGTGATGGCATTATGCATTATTTTATTATAAATATGTAGGAGAAATGTATATCATCCTAGAAATTTTTAGAGAACGTACGTGTGTGCGTGTAAAAGTAAAAAGGTTATAATTTGTTCGAGAGATTTAAATAATTAATAAAAATTTACTCAAGATTGTTGATATCCTTTTTGTACACTATGTTGTATAAGGAAGAATGAATTGAGAACAAGCAACACATTCAGAAAAAGAATTATAAATCATATTATCATAGTATATGTTATTTTCATTGATCTCATAATATTCAAAAAAATATTAACTGACAATGTGAAAATTGTTGCCAATTCTAAATAAAAAGTGAAAAAAATTATATTTTATTACAAAAAATGATTTTAATAAATTTAATAGTGGCAAAAAATAGTGGTTTTAGATTAGACAATTAGGAATACATGCATTTATACTTATATAGTAACTATCTATTAATAATAAAAATCTTATATCAAATTGTAGTTATATATAGTTTTTGTTGTTATTAAATTATCACTATACAGATGTCATTAATTTTTTTTTATACATAGTAACAATTTAAAACACTACTTTTTGTCACTATATTAAGCCATATAGTGATAATACAGAAATTATTACTACCTAAAATATATTTTTAGTGACAAAATGAAAGTAATAATGATCACTTACTTTCATTTAATACAAATTACCAATGACAATCTTTGTATATATTATCACAAAAGTTTTGCCACTCATGTTGTATTTTTTTATATAGTAATTTGGAAGAAAAAAAAACTGCAGGTATGTATATATAAGTACTTATATCAAGTATTGATCCGCCATATATAAAATTATAATTTCACTATTGATTTTATACAGGAGTCAAGTTGAATATCTTTAAATAATTTGATCACTAATTTATAAGTTCAATATGCAATGATATTATAACAAATATTAAATACTTGTCATGTTACAATGCAGAATACCAAACGATACACTTATACGTTTCTAGGCACAGTCATTTAATTTCGATGACTTTCTGTACGAATATTATTCGCCAATCTAATCTTCTTAATTAATTCCATTAGGATAAATGATTCCCCAGAGACAGACTATTAATTCCACTAGTTACTATCATTAATCCTCAGAAACGACTATTAGTTTCATAATTAATGGATTACTTAGAAATGCGTATTGTTGTTTGAATTGTGAATGTGTATGTAATATATATGTATAGAGATAATTGTACCATACCCTCTTGTGAAATTCAAACTGAGCACCATGATCCTATATCATTGTAAAATTAACATACTAAGCCTTATGGAATTTGAAATGAGTACTATAGATCGTGTCATTCTAAAATTAGCACTAACCCCTATAATTTTAAAAATAGCAAATTAAACACCTGGAACTTATATATTAGATATGGGGCGACTGGCCCTATTGAACAAAAATACAAGGATTAGTGTACTAATTTTAAGATGACAAGATTTATGACGCTCATTTCGAATTTCACAAGATTTAATGTACTTATTGTAAAATTATATAGTTTATAGTGCTTATTTTCAATTTCACAGGGGATATGGAGCAATTAGCCCAACATATATATATATATACACGTATGTATATATTCACATTTTGATACACTTGATGGCATTTTCTATGTTATAAGTTTTGTGGGTATTTAAATTATGAAAATAAGTAATAATTTAATTTTACCATACAATAATTTTATAAGACAATATATACCTATGTAACTTGTGTTGGATTTTAATTGATGAAAAAGAAGAAGATGAAGCCCAAGCTCAACTTGACGGGGAGTATGCCTTTCGAAAAGTTCTAAAGAACGTTTTGAGAAATTGATAGCACACGTTGAAGATTCTAAACTTCTCATCGTCATCACCTTCCATGTTTCAATTACTAAAACAACATTGCCTCTATTCTTGAAATGCACTTACTTATTTTATAATTAGAATGTTAAATTATAAATCAATAAATATTATGAATTTTTTAAATTTATATTTTCTAAATTAAACATTGGATAAAATTCGAATATCAGAATATTATAACGGATGTAGATAACATCCCTGTCTAAATATTATCTGACAAATAAGGATGTTGATAATAAAATATCCGATGAATATGAATACGAATGTGAATAACTATTTAATTGTGCGGTTAGGAATAAGAATTTAGTGATATTTGCATTTGAATATTTGAAATGCCAGGTGATCTAGAAGTATGTAGCAATAATTTTGGAATCAAGAGCGTATGTGTTATAATTTTATGTTTTGCTCAAAATATTCTTAGAAGGTACTACATGTTTTGGAGTAATGCATTCAGCCCCCTCAAAATTCTCACTTTTGGTGCTTAATTTGCACCGTAAAATCGTAAAAACTACACTTTACATCCAGAAATCCATACTTCCTTTAACCAAATACACCCCTACTTATATTTCCAAATAGTAATTATAAGTAACCCGTAGACCGTAGTATATATATTGGAGTAGGGGCAAAAAGGTCATGGTCGTCCAGATAGGAAAAGGGGGGTTATAAATGCAGAGCAGTTATTACTAACGCAGAGTAATTGAAATTTTTTTTGAAAAACCGTCACCCCCTATAAGTGAGAATTTTTTGAAAATTTAGTGTAAATAGCATAAATTTCAATATTTTTAACATGAGTGAGCCAAATTACGAGCAAAATTCTTCTAGTAGTGAGGTAATAAGATGAATTTGAAACAAAAAATCGAAAAAAATCGAGAATTTGATTTTTTTTTTCGAATTGCTCTGTGAGTTAGTAATAACTGCTCTGCAAATAGCATTCCAGGATAGGAAAATAATTGTGGAATTAACCCCACTTATCAATTATCATTTATCATGGTTATTTCCATTTTTGCAGATCAGCAGCAAATTTTCCGTGCATTTTATAACCAACCTTGGAGAAAAAGGGAAAGCAAAAATTATGTGAAATTAAACTTAGCTGATCAAAGTCAATTAATTCAAGAAAATACGAATGACTGGATAGTTGGTGTCGTGAACAAAACGTATAGAAAATTAATAGCATGAATCATCTCAAGAGAAAGAGCTTTTATTCATGGTAATTAATATAATAATCAGCTATATAATAATTGACATGATACATGTGTGTCAGGTCTTGCATCATCTGGTCCCTCCATGGAAAGTCATGTACTCATTTAATGGTCAAGATCAGCCGGGTTGAATGAGTGGCAACTTTGCTACGAGCCAATTGGAATATTTGCGTATTTTGTATATTGTGAAGGGTAAAGTTCTTTGGGGGTAGTTGGATCTAATATCGGACAGGCATAAAGGAATCTTGGTTTACTTTTTGTAATTATATGCCCATAACGGAAATATAATTAACCAAAAAATAAGTTAGACTTGCATCATACTACAATAAAAAAAAAAAAATCATATTAATATAAAATAATATTACTGAAAAGTCATTTGCTACATCTTCATCAGGATAATAATACGTGGAATTGTGAAAAAATCCACATGACGCATAGAACTGTCGAAAATCCATATGCCATATGGTCATGGTAGATCTTTTCCCCTTGATATATATAGGCAACAAAATATTTTTATCGTATTATTTTTTAGCTCCACAACTATTAAATCTCAATTATTGATCGACTAATACTTTCAACACTATTATTAATTTTTGATTGCCGAATTTAATTATTTTTGTAGTGCCTTTTTACATGAATTTAATCGATTGTTAGCCCACCAAATTGACATTTTAAGCACTTGACAATTGATTGTACCTGAACTTTCAAAGTTTTTATTCATAATAATATGATAATTTGACTACACAATAGGGGTAGCCTCCCTTAACATAATTGCTAGAGTTTCAAATCTCATTTTCCCTTGCCATGCAATCCAGAGAAGTAACCTTTGGGGTTGCTTTCAAAGCCAGGCCTCGATATGTAGGCTCCCCCGCCGCCGGGAGCTTTCATCACTCCTGAGTTATTTCCGCCGCCGCCTTGAACGGCCCCGCTACCACTGCCAGCGCCGGTGGCTCCTCCTTTTGCTCCACCGCTGGCTCCTTTGTCGGACATTTTGAATTTGGAATATTAACTTTATATTAATTAGCTAATAATCAAACGCCAAATCTGTAGTCTTAACTAGAGATTTAGAGAAGAATAAAGATGAGGGCTGATATATATAGATGTTAATTAATGGATAATTACGGGCCTTTGATTAATAAAAATCCAAAAAATTTAATAGATTTGCAGAATACTAAGGGATACATATTTGCATGTTTAATTTCTAGGAACGTAGTCAATCGATGAATTGTTATTCGCTAGTCTAATCTTTTTACTTAATTCCTTTAATTACTGTGCATAATTTCCCAGAAAAGACTATTAATTAATTCCAGTAGTCGTTATATGTGATTCCCCAGAATAAATACTATTAATTCCATTCCAATAGCTTATTACTTAATTAGAAATGTGTGCTATGGTTTGAATTGTGTGTATATGTATCTAAACAAACAAACAATTTGATATACGTGACGAGATATATATTATGCATATATGATTTACGTTTTTGTGCTTAATCTATACTACTATGAAAAAAGAAACTCATTTATAGTAGCTTGCATGCATTGCTAAATTTTGATTTTTCGATTTTACCATTCACAATCATAAGCGTTCCACTATTTTAATTACGATCATGCTTCAACAATCATTAAATACATTTACTTTAGACTATTTTCATATTTTTGAATATATAAGTCATATCTTTTATTTTCATATTTTCATATTTTATTTATTTGAAAGCAATTGGGAAAATCGCACGCCTAATTGCTAGTAAATTTTTAAAATAAATAGGAAAAGAAATGTTACCATCCAACGATATACATATACGATAGATAGTCAAAAATTAAGTTATAGTTTGTATATATGTGTAAGATATTTAAATATATTACTAGAATTTTGGGGGACAAGATTTTCTACTCCAAAATAGTGTTTCATATCCTATTTCATACTTCAAATACATGTCACGTGTATTAAATACTTTTTTATAAAAATATTTAATAATAACTACAATATACATAACATGTATTTAGAACCATGGAATAAAAGATGAAATATTATTTGAAATAGGAGATCTTGTCCTGTTTGGAGCTATGTGTGTATATATATATATATATTGAAACTATTACTTAGGAGAAAAGTGATCACAAAATATCATTCTTCAAAAATATTTAACATATTAATTACTCTTATTATTAATTAATTAGTGCCATATGTATCATGTTGACAAGATTTATATCCTGGAATTTGGCAAAATTACATTTTTAGTCCCACAGGATAAGGGGGTATGCAAATTTAGTCCCACGCTTTTGGCGATTTTAATTTACATCCCATTTTTTGAAAAAAGTTGCACATTTGGTCCCAATCTCTATTTTCTGTTAGAATTTAACGTGGAGTGCCGTTAGTTTGGAGGGAAATTGTATTTCTGATCCCGTAAGAAGCGGATTTATGCAAGACTAGTCCCCTAATTTTTTATGTTTCAACATTTAACTTCAAAATTTTGGATAAATTGTATTTTGACCCCTTATGAAAATCAAAATGAGCCAAAAACTCCAAATGTCAAAAAAAAAAAAAAATTACTACAATATTTTTTATGAAATTTTATTAAAATTATGATTATGCACTTTGTAAATTTTTTAAAATTTTTATAATTTATTACGATTATTATGGAGTGTTAGGAAGTTCAAATTATGTGAAAAATGAAGATTTTAATTCATAGAATTTTAATTTATAATGAAATTTGATATACTTACAAAAGTTTTTACGGTTTCAATTTTATACAAGTGATTTTGGCTATTTTTCAAAAAACTATTAGTATAAAAATATTAAAAATTATTGTCTATTAATTTATTTTTTATTCTACTGACTAATATCTCTGAAGTACTCCCACTATTTGCATGAGGGCATTAATTAGTATGTGATCAAAATGTGAAATTTTATATGGCTAGAGATATGGCAGCTGAATAATGTTTAGATCACTGAAAATTTTCATCAAAGTACAAATTGAATTTCTTGGTGGTTTTCTAACCATTAGTGTGGTTTAATATATAACATTCACTTATTAAAATAGTAGCTATATAAAATAAAAAAATCCATTAAGTAATAGAAGTTTTGAACTACCTATAAAAGTTGTAAGAAAAGACATTTTAAGTATTTGTAATCTGGTATATAAAATTATAGAGTTTTCTAAGTCGCAGTTCGATTTTTTTTTCTTTTTTAATTTGTAGATGAAGATGGAACGTAAAGTTTTATTTATTTTTTGGTCTTTTGTTTTTATTGTATTAAATGTAATATAAAATTGAAAAGCAAAAGATAAAAAAAAACCAATAAAACCGTTCCATCTTCAGCTACAAATAAAAAAAAAAAAAAAATTCCTCACACCGCAACTTAAAAAACTCTACAATTTTATATACCAAATTCGAACACTTGTAACGTTTTTCCTAGTAACTTTTATAAGTAGTCCAAAACTTCTACTACTTGATGGATTTTTTTGATTTTGTCTAGCTACCATTTTACTAAGTGAGTGTTATATATTAAACCGCACTAATGGTTAGAAAACCACCAAGAAATTCAATTCATGCTTCGATGAAAATTTTTAGTGACCTAAACACTACCCAGCCGCTATGTCTCTAACCATGTAAAATTTCACATTTTGATCATATACTAATTAGTGCTCTCATGGAAGCAGTGGGAATACTTTAGAAATATTAGTCGCTAGGGTCAAAAATTAACTTTAATAAATAAAAAAATAATAAATACTCTTTTCTACTAATAGTTTTTACAAAAATAGCTAAAGTTACTTGTATAAAATTGAAACCACAAAAATGTGCATAAGTATATCAAATTTCGTTATAAATTAAAATTCTATGAATTAAAATCTTCATATTTAACATAGTTTGAGCTTCCTAGCTAAAACTTCATACTTAATCGTAATAAATTATAGAAAGTTTAAAAAATTTACAAAATGCATAATCATAATTTTAATAAAGTTTCATAAAAATATTGTCGTAATCTTTTTTCTTTTTGACATTGGGAGTTTTGGCTCATTTTGATTTTCATAGGGGGTTCAAATGCAATTTATCCAAAATTTTGAAGCTAAATGTTGAAAAAGAAAAAATTAGGGGACTAATCTTGCATAAATCCCTTCTTGCGGGGTCAAAAATGCAATTTTCCTCCAAACTAACGGCACTCCCCGTTAAGTTCTAACGAAAAATAGAGATTGGGACTAAATGTGCAACTTTTTTCAAAAAATGGGATGTAAATTAAAATCGCGAAAAGCGTGGGACTAAATTTGCATGCCCCCTTATCCTGTGGGACTAAAAATGCAATTTTGCCCCTGGAATTTATTACTTGGATCCGATTTTCATCATATTGACTTTGCTAGTGCTCATACATTTGAAGAAAGAGATTGAATTGGCATAATAACATTTCTAATTTATTTAAGCGAAGGCCATCGTCCATTGGATGCAGTGGCACGGCCTCCACTATTTCATAGTAGAGGTACAAGGTTCGAGTCCCATCGATGGCGTGTGGATGTTTATCTACCGTATGGTAGTCTTTGTCCACCAAAATGGTGGTTTGGATTATTTGAATTGTATTTAGTTATATTTGGTCTTCAAAATATATTATTACAATGATATTAATGTATAATTGAATATAATCGCTTCTCTCAAAAATAAAAAAAAAAAAAAATTATTTAAGCGAAGGACAAAGAAGTGAGATTCATTTCAAAAGATAAGAGGAAAAAGATTAATTGGAGAATAAACTAAAATGTCACTACAAAAAATCTGTTATGAGTGACAAAAAAATGTGCGACAATATAAAAATTATCATTAATTATTGTTCTTAAGTGACAATAACTTTAATTGTGTCACTAATTATATGAGTTTGGTGATATTACTTTAAGTATTGTCACTATATATATAACTCATTAGTGACAAAATATGGTATTTCAAATTGTCACATAAATAATTAGTGACACATGTATAGTGACAATTTAATGGCAAAAAAAATTATCACTATAATTTAGTGACAAAATTTTTATTGTCACTAGATAGTAACTATATATGTGTTACTAATTATCTATGGTGACAATATAAACACATTGTTGTCATTATTAAGTTTGTTAGAAATCTTTTTTGTGACAAAATGTGATTTTTCATCACTATTTATATAGAATTAGTGATAATTTTTATATTGCCACTCAATTTTTTATCACTTTAATTTTGCCATTTTTTGTAGTGTGTGTACACAAGAACAAAATAGTAAAAAGAATTATCCTTACTAACCATAAATCAATGTTATTTATTAGGCCTATCATAGGACGGATTTTATTCCAAACTCAATTTGAATTTTAGAATGTAATTAATTGATTAGAATTATCGTACAATGGACAGACCTGATGATAAATATCATAATTCAAAATATGTTGATCAAATATGGGATTAAGCAATTGGATTCATTAAAGATAGTAGGAATTTGAATTTTAATAATATTTTATTAAAATAATAATCTTATATGTGACATCAAAAAATTTTAATAGAAATTGATATTTGTAGTATTATAATTTAAAATGTAGAAATTTATATCTTTCGAGGTATTTTAAACAATTATTAGTTAAAATCATTCATTTCCTACTATTTTGTAATTGGATTTTGAACTTCTATGCTTGATATCAATAAACATGGGCCACTACAAGAAAACACCATTCACTAATGGAAATTTTGTGACAAATAAAATCTATGTTACTATGAATAGACAATATCTATGACGAACTTATAACGAATCCCTAACAGATTTAAAATGTGAGCAAAATATATGAATAATGGCACTTGCGATAAACTTGTAGATAATTTCTATAACAATTGTTTAGTTTATGATGGAAAATTATATCACAAAATTAGTTCTGTAACGGACTCTAATTTCAATGTAGAATTGATCAATGACAAAGTATATACTAACAAATTGGTGAAACAATTTGTGAAAGATTCTTAAATTTGTATTAAATTTTTTCATTAGTGAAGAGAGTATTTTCTTGTAATGGACATACAGATCATTATACCGGATTTGGATATAGAAATTAAGGCGAATTCAAATTCGAATTATTTTGATTTTATTTAAATTCGAGCTAGACAAATGAAATATAATTGACCAATAACTTGCGTTTGCGTCTTGAATGACTAATGGGCTTAACTAAACTTCTTCCTACAAGTTTGATTATCATCCAATTTTTGAAACTTATGATTTAGGCTACAATTATTTTGCGGTTGAAATCCAAGACGTTAGCATGTCAAGCCGAAGTAGAAAAATATTAAAATGTCCCTGATATCTAGAGGATGTTCAAGTGAGGTTAAAAATTTTTTAAACCATCTTATAAGATGTTTAAGAATTGATGTTAAAAAATATTTGATCGTGAATTTTTTTGGGAAAGAACTTAGAAGCTTTCATGTTAGGACATTATAATTTCTTAATTTATTTTTAATGTTTAGCCTCTGCACATTCAAATTTAACCATCTTAATTGTAAATTAAATAATCATTAATAATACCTTAAAAGCTTTGATATCTTATTTTATCTAACTATTTCAATAACTTATTTTTGTAACATTTTATAAGTCTGAAAAACATCTTATAAAATATAGAAATTTATTAGATACTTTAAGTAAGTTATTAGGTTTTGATTTCGAATCACACCCAACAAATCTATAGTTTAATAATTCTGAGATCTCATATTATGGGAATGCTAATTTAATTAATTTAATCAAAAAACAAAGTACCAAAATCATATAATTACAGCCCTGAAAATGTTGGCATTAAAGTTTTCTTACTTTATATTACATATTACAATCTTCTAGAATTTCCTATTCTATTTTCAGTCATATGTATATTCTGTCTATCGCCCACAAGGAATGACAAACCCAGACACCATTACACCAACCCCTAAGTGACAAAGCCACCAAAAGAAAATAAAGGGGTAAGGAGAAAGACAATCGAAAACCTAAATTTACTATTCTACCCTGAGCTAAAAAAATAGTTTTTCATCTCGGACAAACGGGCTCTTCCGTAATTGTATCCAAACCCGGCTTCTTCGACCTGCACCCCGCTAATCTGTACTTATAATCCGGCGCCACCCCTTCCAAATTCAATCCAGACCGTCCATTCTCACTCGAATCATCAACCGGCGAGGCCGCCGCCTCCGGCGATATCTTCATGGAGTTCCCACCGGATATCCTCTTCGGCGCGGCGTTAGCCGCCATAAGAAAAACAGCAACATCTGCCGCGGTGACGACCGAATTAACTCTTCTCATCGGAAGCATAACATAGAAATTTCCGAACTCCAAATCCTCGTCCGCTGACAGAGGTGAAAATCGTCTGCCGATGTTTAAGGATTTGGAGTCGACGACGCAATAGCTAGGACACTCGAGCATGAGCTCCGCCGCCTTCACCGGCTGCCGGAACTGCCGAATTTCGCCTCCGGGGAGAATAACCCTCGCCGATTTGGGACTCCTTAGTTTAGGCGTTACGAAAGTGCAGGAAATGTAATTGCCCATGATGCCAAAATGTTGAGAATGTTTTGTGGTTTGGAGAGTTTATATAAAGACATTAGTCATATATTGGAATTGGTAAGTGGCAGAGGTTTTTGCGTGTTTGTGGTCACATTTCTGGTCTCTTCTTGGTGGGCTATTGAGTATTGATATTATCATTATTATTTTTCCATTATTATCACATTGGGTATTATATTGAGGGAATCGTGTCAACACTCAACAATGTCATGTTGATGGAAAATGAAATAATTATTTTATTCTTCTTAATAAGTATTGAAGTTTGACCAAATATTTAAGGTGATATCTGCAACTAATTATAAAAAAATATTTATATTGTCACAAGTTGATGAAAGTTGTTTTTGAATGTTTAAAAATTTTGTTACTATCATAAATTTTCTAAAATTAATTAGCATTGATCTATAATTAAAAATCTTATAAGCAGCCTTGGAGTCTCTTAGAAGGTGCTATAAGTTATTCTTAATAAAATAGGTTATTATAACTCCTAAAACCACTATTATTTGTTGTATTAGAGTAAATTATTTGATGGTTTCAAAACACTACGTACTTTTAATTTTTATCCGCTTTTTCTAATTTTCAGCAAAAGTATGTTATTGTGTGTGTATATAATCTGCTAGAAATATCACCTTAGAGAAATTCACATTTTTATATTAGTACATTAGATATAGAAAGGAAACTTCTAATATAGAAAATCCATAACAGACTTATAGTAAGAAATAAAGAAAAAAACAATTATTATTTAATAGGAAAAAAAGGTCCAACACCCACCCTTGATGGGAATCGACCTCTCTAACCAAGTTTTACTTTTATGCAAGGGAAAAAGACACGGACAGACGGTTGTGGAGTGTTTGGGTTGACGAGGTTACGCGGTCTGAATTCGGCGAAATGGGCCGACGGTGCGAATTTCTTTTTCGTGGGGAACTTCCGGGTTGGTGCCTTGTGGGACACATTGACGCTACTTGGTCGCTACCCATTAGACTCGTTAGTTGTCGCATCGCACGTACAAAGCTTTTAATTATATTAATACTATATTGCATATAAAAAAGATGGGTTTGGATGTAATTATATTACGTCTATGTCAAAATTTGCTGATTTTTACAATTTCTGATTAATCTAAGAATATAATTCACTTGCCGAAAGGGTACATGTCCATTAAAATCTAGTGATCAATCTTATGATTATGTCGGATCATTATCCAATTTCTTATACTAGTAGATGTATTATGACTCTAAATTTCTTCAAGTTTCTAGAAACTAAAGGAATAATTCTTTATTTAGTGAAAGGTAAATGATGATTATTCCACTAAACAATTATCTGTCTTCTTCCAATCAATGTGAAGCTTTAATTCTTTATACATAGGAGTCGCTTGACTTTAAGTTTGAGCTCAAATCTAAGTTGGCTATATTTGATTGACTCAATAGCCAAGGATAAGTTCAATAACCTATTAAAATCAACTTCCCTAGGAGAAATTTGGATAATTATCATAATTGAAAGTTGACGTTAATAGAAAATGATGAAATATTTATGATCCCCTGTATTATAGCAAAAGGGAAGATAACCCTCTATGTTTTTTTAATTACAAAATACCCCCTGTAAATGGAATAATCTGGCTATAGAGCCCAAATCGCTATCTCATAGGAGTATCTTTCAACTACAGAATATGTTCGGTGTTAATATAGGGGGTATGCTAGAATTAGAAAAATATAGGTGGCAATCTTTCCTTTCGTGATAATATAAGGGGTAGAATTAATTTTCCTAATAGAAAATTATAATAGTGAAAAATCATTTGCCACACAATTACCACAGTAATGATGTGTGGTTAATTTCAAAGAGGGTTGTGAAAATTTTATCATAGTTATATAGCCGTAATAGATGTTTTTACTTTACAATATTGGGCCATTGGCTACCGCTTATATTACAACTATTAAGTTTGGATAATTGACTATTTCCACCATGGTTGATAATTTTTCTATTGACAAAATTCAATTATTTTGTAGTATTTACTCCTTATAAAAGGAGATAATTCTAAAAGACTTCAAGGTCTACATTTTTTGAGTGGGTCAAGTCGAACCGAATTGGATCAACAAATAGTTCAACCTAGACCATGCAATGAATCCAGGTGAGGAGCCTAATGATGCCAATTAGACCTGATATCCTCAAGCATGCCAGTCCCCTGATATGAATATTCACAACCAGAATGATACAAAGATATGCATCTGATATATATATATATATGTATGTATACACACACACTTTATATTTGTTCAATCTTGTGTCTTTTTTTCTCACCCTACTATCTGACTTAAGCATAAAATGGTCTTCACTATGTGATTTGATTTCACATTAAGACATGCTTGTCTGTTATTCTCAGCCGATGAACAATTCAGATCACTTTTCCCATTTATAAATAGAAGAATCCGTGTAACCTGTTTAATGATCTCGGATCAGTACTCATCACCACTTAAACTCGATCTTGTTGACTTTTAGCTAACACAAAATGCATGGTATATAAGTTACTATTTTAGATTTAAGTAATGCATAGGTAATTCATCAAATTTTTTTTTTTTTTAAAGGTATATGGCAGAAGCTAGGGGTGTCAAACCCTAACCCAACCTGACGAACCCGACACAACCCACCTGAAAAAACTCGGGTTTGGGTTTGGGGTTTTCAGGTTCGGGTTGAATCGGGTTGACCTGATTGTCAACCCGAAAAAATAAAGTCAGGTCGGGTCAACCCGATAACCTGAAAAACAAAATCAGGTTAACTGTGACCTGACTCAACCCGAGCAACTTAATTTGTTAAGATAATTTTTTTCTCCATATTATTGTAATATTTATGTATTTGTATTTATGTTTTAATTCCTAAACCATAGTTTGTTGATTTTATTTGTGTGTAATTTGGATTGCAAGTTATTTGTTTAAAATGTTTGCCCGTTTTTTATGTTTAAAATGCTTGCTTGTAATTTTCTTGAAATCTTTTAAATTTTTTTTATATAATTCGGGTCAAGTCGGGTCAGATTTGAAAGAAAATGAATATAATAATTCAGGTTGGATTGGGTTATTCGAGTTGTTGGGTGACCTGATTGAAATTCAGGTCAACTCGAACCCAATTGGGTTGAGTTAGGATTGAGTATTTCGGGTTGGCATTTTTTCTGTTATACCCATGAGCCAACCCGACCCGAACCCACCCAACCCACCCGAATTGACACCCCTAGCAGAAGCAGTTTAAGACTTTGGTCAATTTAATAATAAGCACGTGCTTACTAACCAAAAAATTACCCGCCATAATTCGCATGCCTCAATGACACATTTTAATTAATCTAGGGCACTTTCTAATCTGACCCACCAACCTGACACGAACCCAACATGAAATTAGTGAATTTGGGTTAGGGCTCATTGGGTTCGGGTCAAAATCGCATCGATCCGAATAAAAACCTACAAATTTTAATGGGTTCGGGTTGGGTCATCGGTTGACCCACTCAACCTGAAATTACAATTCAGATGACCCAACAACCCAGCCAACTCGAACCCAACCCAAACCCAATCCATGTAGCATATATATATATATATATATATGTGTATGTATGTATGGATTTTGAAAAAAGATGTTTATATTAGTCTTATATAATTTGCACATGCAGACTAGCTTTTGTATTTTATATTTGTATTTGAACTATGTAATTTTTATTATTGGTTCCATTTTACACATTGTTATTTAATTCAACTATGCATGAATTATGTGACTTAAATTAATTTACTAGTTTTGGAATTTGAATATTATTTTAGTGATGGAATGTGGTTGATTTCATTTGAATAATTAAATTTATTGAACTTATCAATAAATAATATTGATGATTTGTTTGAGTAGTGGAAAAAAAGGCCACAATATTTTTATTTTATCATAAATATCAAGTAGTCCTACACATTGTTATTAATTCAACTCTGCATGAATTATGGGACTTAAATTAATTTACTAGTTTTGGAATTTTGAATATTATTTTAGTGATGGAATGTGGTTGATTTCATTTGAATAATTAAATTTATTTTAGGTTTTGATAAATAATAGTGATGATTTGTTTGAGTAGTGGAAAAAAGCCACAAAATTTTTATTTTATCATAAATATCAAGTATCTTAGATAGGTTGTGTTGTGGGTTTTTGGGTTATTGGGTCAACTCAATTCAAAATTAGGTCGACCCGAGTCGACCTGATTTAATTCAGGTTGGGTTTAGATTTGGTCTAATCAGGTTGAAAATTAAATGGGTTGGGTTTAGATTGAAAATAAATGGGTTGGGTCGAAATCAGTTTGAACCCAAACCCACCTAACCCACCCGAATTGCCACCCTTTACGTCAATTTTCACTCATAAAATTTGTGAAAAATGTCGAAAGAACATATAACCATGGAATTGTTAGAGCAATGACTCACTTAGAAACAAAGAAAATAAAATAAATAAATAAATAATAATAATAATAATAGTAATAATAATTACATATCCTACTTTGCCAACATGTTCGTAGCCAAATCCAGAAAGGAACAAGTGTGCAGTTTGGCAGTAAGCTCTCAACTGTCGATAAGCAATATTACGGATTCAAGTTCTATGAACGTAACTGAGGAATTCCCCATTCGCCGCCCCCCCGGGGGGTAAAAGAAATAAGAAAAAAACAGCTATAATTCAAACAGGAAAATTTCGAATATTATTCTTAATTTCTCCAAAACCAACAAGAAATTTATTCATATGTCATTTGATCACCTCGATCGTTTATACATGGGAGAGAGTCATATTGGCCAATGTCTTCAAATTAAATGGTCGGATTCGAGTTCGTCCTCCAGCCCACAATGCCTTAGAAATCAGCTTATAGGTTCTTTCTGATGGATGAAAGAAATCCCAAAACAAATACTCATTAGGGTTCTTGCACACTGTGTAACCTTCCTTCCCACATTGAAGCTCTCCTCCTAGGTTTCCATATCCACAGCAGGCACTCTCTACATTGGCAAATCCTGTGTAATCATAAATTGTACAAAATTAGTATTTGCTTTAGTTAATTAAACCATTTGGGCAAAATGAACTTTACCAGTGATTTTTTCCTTTATTTATTTATTTAGCACGTTGTCCCCTATACTTTTTAAGATATCAACCAACTTAAATTCTGCCTCTTGGATGTGTGCAACATATATGCACGAGGAAGTGCGAAATTTTGTTGGCTTTTGATAATTTTTAGCAATTAGAAAAATAATTTTACCATTTTTCTTGAATATAAAAGAATGCATATATGTTCTCTTCAAATTGGAAAAATTGCAATTTTCATCCCATGCATCAGTCTAAACTATTTCAATCTTGGTCTCATTCATTATAAATTTCTCACATTTCATCTTGCAAGATAGCAAAATAAAATCTCACATTGAATCAATTTTCTTCCGTCCATCAAATTACTAACAGGTCGATACACTGATAGGTCATTTGTCCATTGAAGTATCGATTCAGTAGGTAAATTATATGTGCTACCCTCATGTCTTATAAAATCAGATCAAAATAACTAGCTCAAAATTTTGGAACGAAAAACTTGATTTCCTCAATAATTTTTATAAGGC
This sequence comes from Handroanthus guayacan, assembly GCA_014898755.1. Lineage (NCBI taxonomy): Eukaryota > Viridiplantae > Streptophyta > Magnoliopsida > Lamiales > Bignoniaceae > Handroanthus > Handroanthus guayacan. Next base: position 1,997,198 of record JACFYI010003776.1, read on the forward strand.
ACGATATAATTAAGATTAAGCACGTACACCTTTCCCAAACTTTAAGGGCCACATGATTTATACGTGCATTTGGCCATTAATTATTCAACGGAAGGATATAATAGAATGAAATTTGTAAATTTTCTTTCTAAATTTTAGAATGCAATATGAGAAACTCATAAAGAAGGAGACCAAAATAAAACTATGCCAAATTTATGACATGAGAACTGCTATTTTCCCTCTTCGAATTTAATGCATTTTGACCATTTGAAGTTTAAAATAGGCCGAAAGCCCCCAAAACTTTCTAGGCAAATCACCCCATGGATTATAGAGTTCATTTTAGGTGCAAAAAAACAATTTTGTCGAGATTTTCAGCAAAAACCATTGAAAATGATATTTCAACTAAAAAATGTAAAAAGAACCTTCAACCCTTTATAAACTTCATTAGAATAAAATTAAATGCATTAAGCCCTAAATAAACCATTAACTTATACTAATTAACAAGAAAAGGGATAAGGAACTATTACCATAGCGTTTAGGATCAGCTCGAAAAATCTGGACAGTTTTATAAACGGCTCCGAAAGCTCCGACTGCACCAGGGTCTTTGTCAGGCAAGGCTTTAACCACATTCTCCAATCCCATATTGTAATTCTTGACCATTTTATTCATTTTCCCAAAGCACTTATTGGCAGGTGCTCCAGGCAAGTTTATTCTTGCCGGAACACAGCCCACAGGGCCTAATGCAAACAGGACTATCCGGCGGGCTCCAAGCTTGTAGATTGTGTCCACAAAGGTTCTAACTTGCGACAGCATGGATTGGACATAAGCATCTGGGGTCAACGTTGGAGGATCGAATGGGTAGAAATAGTTGAAGATGTCGTTTGAACCCGATTCTAGGAAGAAAAGGGATTCTTTGATGAGGTTTTTTTGTATGTGGTTTCGTTGGACTAGTGTTTGGAATTGTTGCAGCTGGGCTTGGAGTGGAGTGACCCCCTAACATTAGAAAATTTTAGTAGCAATCAGTAATACAGAAATTGGTTTTCAACCACCACTATAATAAATTGTAGTGTAAAAAAATTGAGTGTTAATTAAAGTATTTTCGCTGATTCTATATGAAAAGCGACAAAGATTATATTTTATTCACAAAAAATGATTTTAACAAACTTATTACTAGTGATAAGAATGTGTTTGTATTGTCACCGTTGACAATAAGTAACACGTGTATATAGTGATAATGAAAAATCTGTCACCAAAATAATAGTGATAATCTTTTTTGTTTTTACTGGATTATTATTATACACATGTCATTAATTATTTATAGTGACAATTTAGAATACTTTTTTAGTATTTTTTGCCATTATTGCATTATATAGTGACAATACCTAAACAATTGCTGCCTAAAACACATTAAGAGTTACAAAATAAAAGCTTTTGTCACTTAATACCACAATTTTTGGCACTCATGCTAAATTTTGTAGTGCGAACATGTTTCATATTCATTAGTTTTCAATGATGGTAATTGCTCAATTAATCTTGTAGTGTAAAATACGATATAAGTACAATTAAGTATAAAGAAAATGCTAATATTCTTTTCTCCATGAAACCGATTAATTAATTAATTAATTAATTAACCATCGGATTTTCTGGTAGAGTTTCGTACGAAGATCGAAGGTGGAATTTTAAGAAGCCACAATTGTCTTTAAAGGGATAGAAAAAACAGAAAAACAGAGATATACAGCTACATCGTAAAGAATTAATAAGATAAAAACTTTAATAGTTGCATTTATTTCAGGACCCACAAAATTTTTTCCCTTAAAATATAGCTTTTTGAGCTCTTTTAAGTAAGAAAAGCTACTGAAATAAATGCAGTTAACTATTAAAGTTTTTAGGTGTACAACCCCCAAACTGGTTCCATATTATAATTTCTAATATTTACATTTTACAAGGTTTTTGCTTTTGGTCTAATTAATTAATTTCTTCTTCATATTATTATACTTAATATTGAAACTAAAAGATGACACACCTTTAATTCTCATAAAAACTTTTAAATAAATAGGCACAAAATTTTCTTACCGAATCTTTGTTTGTAGATTGCAAAACGCCGCTGCCAGCACTAGCAAAATTGATGCCATTGGTAGGATAACTCTTTCCAGTTTTGTTCTCAATCTCGAGTTGTAACTCCAGGTATGGTTTTTGCAGAGGAATTCCAATAAATTCAGCTGTCATTAATGACATAAAAATGAATAAATAAACATAAAAAATTAATGGGTGACAGATGATGTTGGGGGAAAAAAAAATGACCCCGAAAAATATATAGACAGTACACAAGTGCAATCCCTGAAGACAAAAACATACAAGACTAGAAATGCAAATGAACTGAATTGAGCCAGACATTGGCCTTTTTTTAAGGGTTAAGCCCAACACAATTTTTCAAAATTGTGTTCAAATCGAGCTCCACTCGAGTAGTTTGAATTTGTGTTCAAACCACACGTAAACATGCTTGAGATCAATTTTTTATTGTGTTTGAGCTATAAGTTGGAACTCAAGCTCAATCTCGATCTCGAAAAAGTTAATTATTTATTATAGGTACCTAAATAAATGTTTTATTTGAGGCATAAAAAAGGAATGTCGCTAAACGAATTTAAAAATAGAAATTATTTGAACTCAACTTGAAATCTATACGAATTCAAGCCTGAATTCGGCTCCAGCTTGAACAGAAAAAAACGCATCTCACATGTGTGTGAGCGATTCTTGGAGACAATGCGTAATTAATCACCACACACATACACACACACACACACACAGTGTTCTAAGAGTAATTAACAGACGGCACAACCCAGACAGAAAGAAACACACGGAGACTCAAATGTTTGCATGTGATTCTTGAAAACAAAAACGTACAAAATCATATAATCTCATTCACTTACATATGAAATCTGCGACAGTTCTGCCATTAGTGAATCTTCCGGTGGGGCGGTGAAAGAAGGAAGATCCATAAGGAGGAAAATCAGCCTGCGCCGTACAATTCCTGTTGTAATGGTTATTACCAGCATCAAAAATGGAATCTCCGAAGACGAAAATTGCCGGAACATTATAATTGGACCCCATTACACACACCGAAATCAGACAATATTGCAGACACAAAATAAATATGGTAACATTCAAGAATTGTCTGATCTCCATATTTAGAACTTCAAAATTTCTCAAAACAAAAGCCTGAGAGATTCTGATTATATTTTTCTCAGAAAGGAAGGAAAAAGTGAAGGGCTAAAGTGAGAAGGAAGACAAAATATTGAAACGAACACACACGAACTAAACGCATGTAAAGGTCGAACAGAAATTCATCAGCAATGGTTCATAAAGACGATGACAGCTCCTCTTTTGTACTTTTCTTTTATATATTTATAATGTTTCTTTTATTAAAGCAAAAGCAAAATATGTAGAATATTGATAAATGTTGATTCCCAAAAAAATTTGCATCTGTACGTTACCATAATTATAATATTTATATTTGGGTCAGATTGCTATGATTCCTATTTCTTTCTTTCTTTCTTTCCTTCTGTTTTAAAAAAAATATTTTCCCGGGAATCTGTTGATATGGGTAGAGTTGACTTGAATTTGGCCGAAGTGGGAGTGAATTGGTTAAGATACATGCAAAATATGGGGGATATATCACTCCACTATCACAGAGCAAGAAAAAGAAAAAGTGAAAAATGAAACAGACACTATATACATAACATATAACACGAAAAAAAAATAATAATAATAACAACATCAATGATTAAAAAAAAAAGTGTATGGCAATAAAAATTGTCATTAATAATGGGTATTAAGTGACAATGACTTTTTATATTTTTGCTAACAATATAATTTTTGTATTGTCACTATATATATATAACTCATTAATAATTATAAGTAATTTTTTAAATTGTCATTATCGACAAGTAATGACACATTTATAGTGATAATCTAGTGATTAAAAAAAATGTTACTATAATTTAGTTACAAGATTTTCAATGTCTCTAAATAGTCACTATACAAGTGTTCCTAATTATCAATAATGCCAAATGTAAACTTAATTTTTTCACTATTAAGTTTGTTAAAATCTTTATTTGTGACGAAATATAATTTTTTAAATTACTTGCATAAAATTAGTGACAATTTTCATATTGTCACTCAATGTTTTTTTTATCAGTTTTGCTATATTCTTTTTGTAGTGTAATTAATTATATTTATTTTTGCATTGGTTGTTAAAAACAGTAGATATACAATTACTAACAAAGAAAATTCATTATAGTCAGTACTATATACTTATAATATATTATCATCTTGTGTTTGTTCAGAATTGTGCAATATATATATATATATATATATAAGTTTTTATCTAATTAAATAAATTCAAGATGTCAATGATCAAAAAATTTTATTTCATCAAATAGGTTCATAATTTCTATGATCATAGACTGGCATCTCATAATAACTTCAAAACATGATATCAATAATTATAATTTCTTTTCTCGTTATTTAAGCTTTTTTTTCGTTCTCTTCTTTTCTTTCTTTCTTTTCTTTTTTCTTTTTAGGCTAATTTTTTTTTATCTCACGAAATAACTGTAAAATACAACCAAAAAAAACATAAAAAAGGAATGAAAGAAAGAAAAATCATAAGCTAGCATGTACCAATTTAGATAAAATTATCACAGAATTTCATTCTATAAATTAATTAGTTCATCCCAAGATTAAGAGACTAGTTTTCATTTTCCTCCGTGCATGAATATTGTCATTCTTGGGTGTATAACTGGGTTTTTGTTTCACCACTTACTCTAAAATTTGGATATTATTTGGACTATGTAAATGAAATCATCCTAATGGACCAAATCTACAGTACCTTGGGCCTATTTTGGCCTTGCAAAGTTCATATACCTTTGGTCTTAGGCCCAGAATGGCCCGTGTCCCCTTTTCAGCCCGATAGATTTTTCAGCCCGATAGATTGGTCAATGGTAACAGAACGGATATTTGTCAAAAAGCCTAATAAGGTTGTACTTAATTGAAGCAGACCTAAAACGTAGAGTTTGGGTCCACTAATATATGACTAAAGCCGATAAAAACTCGAAATACGATGAGAACATCCTACCCTAATAACAGTAAATAATAAGTATATTTAATAATATATTAAACGAAATATATACATTATTTTAATAAGTAAAATGTCTCAAAAATTAATATTATTAATTGTAACATGTATATTAGTCTATTAAACAATTTTAATAATATCATAAATATTTAAGATTATTATTTAAATGAAAACTATTATTTAAATATGGATTTGAACTTTCAACCAATCAGATCGGGTATTTGATCTATCCATGTCGAATTATGAATATTTATAATTAGATTTGATTCACAGGGAGGACTTCCAAGAAGCTTCTTCCATTTCTGAGAGTACATTGAGATATTTGAAATATCTTTTTTTCCAGAAAAATTGAAGAAAAGATAAAAACCAAAAAAAAAAAGGAAAAAGGGATTTCCAACATTCAAAAATTTTGGTGTAATAAGGGTTACACCAGTCTGACATTTCACATACCAAAGTCTTTCCAAAAAAAAATGAAATGATGTATACATAAAAATCAAAAATTACAAAAAAAATGCTAGACGGGAAACGAAGGGGTTCTCTTTATTTAAATAAAAATGACAAAAAATTATTTACTTTACTAGACTGCTTGATCCGCTTCAACATGTCATATCGAAATTATATGTAAAGCATTACATAATTTATTTTTGTAATCTGGATTGAAATCTATCACATTAACAACCCTAGCTACTTATTGAATCTTCAGCCAACTTGCCCTCGAGGTTAATTAATTGAATAAATAATATTATTATTCAATTAGTTTACCATATTAATAATATTGTTATCAATAAATGTAGTCAAATTGATATGGCGGAAGAATATTGAATTTGAATGTTAATACATAATAATATATGGATGGGGATATCATAATAATTGCGTTAGCTAATCAATTCAATTTTCTGCTTATTGTTTAATACCTACCCTATTAATCCTAGAAACATTATGGACATCCTAGTTTTGAATTTAAACAAGGTCACTGTTACATTTTGGATGAAGTGGCGCCGCCTTCTCTATTTATAGGGGAAGTGCAGATTTGAATCTTATTAGAGCATGTGAGCTTTTGTCTACTTTATGGTAGTTTAGAGAATTTATCTTATTTAATTCATTTATTTTATCTTTAAAAATGCATGGATGTTATTAAATATAATCGCTTCTCTCACTTAAATACACAAAAAAAAAAAAAAATTGAAGTCATAATTAGAATTTTTCTTCCAAGTCAAATGGCTTTAAATGATCGACCAAATTTCTAAAACCTAGACCTAAAATTACAAGTGCTTAGGCTCGCTAAGGCTAACGAAAATCCTCTAACCTTTAAATTATTGCCAAAAAAAAAAAAAAAAAAGTGTTGTGATAAATTTACAATCGGGTACATATGCTTATGCAAGCGTATGTATCATATTCAAGACTATTCCTCTCTTTGCTAAAATTCAATGCCTGTTAAATAAAATAATGACTTTATTTACATCATGAACAGGATCACGATATTTAAAGTAAAAGGATCTTATGAATCAAATTTGCAGGTAAATGAATTTAAACAGGTAATAAGACTTAAAATATGACTTTACTACTTAAGATTTTTTAAAATCTTAACTTTAACCAGAGTAACAATGCTTTTCAAACATCATGGTAAGGATCTGCCCGTGTACTCGTTTAAGGGCTTCTGTCATACTTAAAGGATGCGCTATTGAGAGGGCTTTTGCATGAGATGTTTTTTAAATTGATGTGATGTTAGATTTTATTTTCAAAATAAGCTATTAAAATATTTGAATAATATTAGACATTACAACCTATAAGATATTATTAATAATAATTTTATAATCAATATGATTAAAGTTAGATGAGCATGTTAAGATTTAAAAATAAAAAATAAAAACAAAAGCTATATACTTAATCTTTTCAGGAGAACTTACAGGATTTTAACATCTTATGAGTTTAATAAGCTCCCCTCGAGAGAATTACTAGACAATCTCAACATCTTTTATACTCTTAGACATCTTTTTGAAGAGCTTAAAATCTCGCCCAAACACCCTCTATGCTTATTTGAAACACCTTAATATGGTTAAAATACAAGGAATATGTTAATATCTCAAAAATAAGTTCAAACTCTTCTTTTTTTAATTTTATTTTTATTTCAAAGGACTCATAAAATTCTAGCATTTATTTTGGAAGCTTATAATATCTTTTCCAAAAAAATTATGGAATACTTTGTAACATTTTATAAGCTATCAAACATCTTATAAAATATTTTGAAGATATATAAGTTCGACCAAACACTATTTAATGTAATAGTTTAATTATCAAAGAAAAAAAATTAAGAAGAAACTTAATTACTTATATTCAAAATATATATTACCTTGTATTATTGTAAAGGGAAATATCACCCCCTTTATTTTTCTAGTTTTAACATTTTCCCTATATTAATGTCAAACATATTCAGTAGTTCAAAAATATTCCCTATGAGATAGTAATTTGGGTTTTATGACTATATATGATTCTGGGACATATGGTATTTTGTAATTAGAAAAATGGAGAGGATTGTCTTCCATTTTGCAGTAACACATAGGGTCACAAATATTTTACTCCAAATTATTGTCCAATTAATCCAGAATTATAACATAGGACTTCGATTCGTGCAATATACTTCAAGATTTAGTTAAACTATATATTCTCAAATTATATCATGCCCAACCAAAAAAAAAAAAAAACAAAAAACAAAACCCTACATCAATTCATTTATCTCGATTAAGATTTAAAACAATTATTTGGTCATTAATAATTGAATTAAATTAACTATTAGCATATTACTATATTAATTTTGTTAAATAATTCACTAAAAACACTAAGATTTATGATCATTTTGCACTAAACTTATTAGATAGGAAATCAAAATATTTCAAGTAAATATCTTTCAATTAAGTGGTAATACGACTCCACAAAAATTCATATAGTTTACATTTTATGACTTAAAATAAAACATTAACTGGAGTAGGAGACATCATACGATATAAAGCTAACATTTTATAAGTTCCAAAAACTCTCTAAAAAACTTAAAAAAATGTTTGAAGTAACCTTAGCCAATCACAATATTAATGCTAAATTATGAACACGCATCAGTTGTTAAATCTTTATGCTGAAGATTTAACTTGGGTTGAATATTTTCTAAATATCTTTTCTCTATTACATTATCCGCTTTTTTACCATTTAGAAGAAACCATGAAAACTTCAATTCTTAAATTATCACCAATCTGAATTTAAAGTCAACCATAAGACTTTGTGTGTGTTTGAGTAAGGCTACCTCCAATTGCCTGAGATACCCCACCCAACCCCCCCGCCCCTTGAATAGAGTACAAAAGACTTTTTTTTTTTTTTTTTTTTTTTTGCCCTTTCCTGTATACAGGAGACAAACCTCAAAGAAAGTTGTTCTAGTTGGCCAGATCATACGGGAGAAGAGATCGTTGTGTATTAACAAACTTCATTAAATGTGGCGTAATCTTACAAGAGTCATTGTTCATTTCATAAAGCTATGACTTTTTTTTTTTAATAGATTCATAAAGCTATGACTTACAATAATACTAGGAGAGCTAAATGTTATCCAAATAAAGATCGGACATTAATTTTAGGAGAAATAAATATTTTCCTATAAATCATGAGGAATACGCTTGTATTTTGCACAAAAATCATTGAAAACTTTGTAAAGTTGACCTTTTTTCCCAAGGGATAATTGCATGAATACCCTTAATGTTGGCAGACAATTACCAAAATAAAAAATAACACAAAATAATAATAATAATAATAATAAAAAAATAAAAATAAAAATAATCCATAAAGTTAAAGTGATACCATTACACTCCTATTGTTAGTTCAGATGATGAACTTAACTTAATAGGACATAACATAACATACATATAAATATCCTAAATAAGAGATTTACTTGTAATGCTTAATCAATGTGTCAGATTTTTCAGAGAGTGTTATTTTAATATCCAAGATCTATTAAGTTCTCTATCCATTAAACTAAGTGATAGAAAATGTTAATAATACTTATTCACATCTTTAAGAATATTTTGATAAATATATCTATACCAAACCGTAGGGGTGCTGAAGTAACTATCCCTTTTTCCGATATCATGTCTCAAAAATTTACAATGCAATGGCGGCTTCAAACTCCAAATCAGATGTAGGACGGCTAAAACCCTATTCGAGTCAAGTTGAACCATCCTTTTCTTGTGCAGCAGTGTACACAATTTGCAATAATGCATATGGGGTCAGCTCTCCCCTTGCAAGGATCATTGCTCGAATCAAGATCAATGTGTATAAATAACAACTTCACAACACACAAATACACAAGTGCACACGCAAACACAGATAGATGATGCAATTATATGCTGCGGTGAATTCCTTCCAATATCCGCGGACTTCCATCCGCATGACAGTGAGGTCCACTATGGATTCGAATCATAGAACGCAGAATCGTAGAGAACTCAATGTAGATGACAAAACTATAGAAAGTTCTGTATTAGGACTCTATGCCATGAACGGTGGAGAAGGACCTAATAGCTATGCCCAAAACTCATCATATCAGGTATCTATGAATCTTCATACTCCAACATGTTATTGATAGGGCTAGCTACAGAAAACTTAACCATATTCGATTAACAGGAAATCTACTTGTTTAATGTCACTGTCAAAATGATAGATCTTTAGGGCATTTTAATTGAGGTGTTACACGGACTTTGTGAGGTTTTTCATAAGCTGAAGTAACTCAGGAGTGTTCTAGTAATTTCTCAAACCATAGGAAATGTTTATGTAATTAGGCCAAACCTTGGATGGTTTTTGAGGTAGTTATCCCACTTTGGCATATGCATGGAAAAGTCACCATATCGAGAACTTTGTTTCAAGCTTCTAACTGTTTCTTGTTTTTGCAGAGAGGAGTATTAGATGTTGCAAAACCTATCCTCGAAGAAGAAATCGCAACAAAACTTGATCTTAAACGTCTATCGGCAGCCAACACAAAGCCTTTTCGAATTGCAGACTTTGGCTGCTCAACTGGACATAACTCATTTCCAGCGATGCAAATTATCACAGAAGCTGTTGCGAGAAAGTTTCAAGCAGAAGGATTAACATCCCAAATCCCGGATTTTCACGTGTTATTCAACGATCAAGTCATGAATGATTTCAACACACTTTTCCATTCGCTTCCACCCCAAAGGAACTATCATGCTGCAGGAGTGCCCGGTCCCTTCCATGGCCGCCTCTTGCCAAAGGCCTCCCTTGATTTTGCTTACTCATCTTGTGCCCTTAACTGGCTATCAGAAGTGCCTAAGGCAGTCGCAGACTGCACGTCCCCAGCATGGAATAAAGGGAAAGTTCACTATATGGGAGCCAGACAAGAAGTTTTTGAAGCCTATTCGAATCATTACGCCAATGATATTGAGTCGTTCATAGAAGCTCGGGCAGAGGAGCTGGTGAACGGAGGACTAATGGCTCTTCTTGTTCCTGCAGTCCCCGCTTTTAAGAACGTTGACACTTCATACACTACCCCAACAGAGATGGATCTTATAGGATCTTGCCTCATGGACATGGCCAAGGAGGTAAAGTCCAGTATTCATTTGACAATAAATATGTTAACCCCCATTTCTTGATTGAAGCTGTGTTTTGCATTCATCACAAAGGATTTTAACAAAGAAAATGATTCTGAAACATCAAACACCCTTGGTTTAGGCAGTATGACAATGTACCAACACATTTTCCTTTTAAACACATTATTGTAAGCAAGAAACTGCAGAATGCAGAAATCTCTATCAATTAAAATATGCAAATTCAGTCAACCATGCCATCAGCATTGATAAAAATCCGAAGCTACAAAGTCCTAACACTATTGTTATTGCAGGGATTATTCAGCAAAGAAAAGGTAGACTCATTCAACTTTCCATTATATTTCACCATCCCAGAGGAACTAAAGGCAATAATACAGAGAAGTCACAGCTTCACTATCGAACGAATGGAAATACTTAACAATCCAGGTAAGCGTACCTTGCCCAGCGCCGATGCACGTGCCACATACCTCAGGGCAGTCTTTGAGGGATTGCTGATAAACCACTTCGGAAGTGAAATCATGGATGAATTATTCAACCGGTACACAAAGAAACTTGCAGCTTCGCAGAGTTTCTTAGACCCTGACAATGAGAAATCAATAATAATATTTGTCCTACTCAAACGCAAAAGTTAAATGATATTGTAACATAATAACATAATATCTTTTCTTCCAGCATACAACCACTTCCTAAAGTAGCAATACGCTACTATTTTGTACTGTTAACAACTTGTACAATGCTACCCTTCTGGTTTGCTCAAGGTTTATGGAAGAATAAAGTTCTGAAACTGTTTACTAGGTCTCAGAAGATACCTTTGACACAGCAGAAATCATTGCGAAGACTATCCTTGCGACTTGGGATTGATACTATTATCACATTATGCATCAATCACATAACTCACACAGTAAACACCACAGTTTAAAATCCTCTTCTTATAAGAGTTTATCAAAAATCTATAATCCTCTAAGACTATCTAACTCTAAGAACAACCAAAAGGTCGAATGCTCAAGATCAATGAGACATACCAAGAATCCCCTTTAGTCTAATTTCATAATCAATAAGCTAACCACACATAGAAGACATTGGTCCTTTCTAGCCAAGAAGTAACACGTATGAGAAATCTTAGATAAGATTATCATATACCAACAAGATATATATATATATATATACTAGAATATTGATACAAACAAATGCAGAAACAAAAACTGTAGGCATATAATAAACTTGTCACACATTTACTGTTTGAGGAAATGTTCAAAATTTATCTGAATAATTACTGCAAAGAAATCCATATATAGTCTTTTACACGGCCATATTGCAACAGTATCAGAAGCTATTTCTGAATATCTGAAAGCAATGTGATGTGGAGACGCCAGGGCAACCAGAGGAAATAGAACTGTATAGATAATTATTGCTGCACATGAGCCACAGATGCTATACATAACATTACTCAAACCAAGAGAGCTGTACCATATTCACCAGAATGAAGCGAGTGAAAAGTGAACGGTTGATAAAATAACTACATACAGATAATATGGGAAAGTTATCATTGTCTATAATAGCCACTCTGGTGGGAAGGTGGATATGGAGATGGAACTGTGTAAGGAGGGCGAGGCATTGATCCAGGTTGCTGGGGAGGTGCACTATAGTATGGGCCCCGCCACCCCGGATATGCAGGTTGCCCATATTCATGGCTCACTGCAGGCTGTTGATGTTGAGGAGGTGGGTATGGACTTGAAACAGGTGCTTGATAGGGAGGCGGTACCTGTTGCTGGCTCCCATAAGGAGGCGTTTGAGCATATGCAGGCATTGTTGGCTGCTGAGGCAGCTGGTAAGGACGGGTTTGGGGATGAGATGAATTGGGCATACTCCCTGGGTCCAGTTGCTGTTGAGAGTTGGATCTTTGAGCCTGATGAGGCTGCCCAGCAGAAGGAAAAGAATAGCCAGCACTGCTTTTGCCATCCTGGAAACTGAGTCCAGATATTTGCCTCTGAACATCATCAATCATCTCTCGGCATTGGATGTTTCTAGTCATCACAAAATCATCACACTGTTGCTTTACAATTGTGATAGCATCCTGTTTTCATAAACAAACATGATTAGAGATGAATCCAGTCCTTCGTGATGAAACAGAAAACTAGAAAGAGAAGATCGTTGAATGATCTTGTTATAAAAACAGGATATTAACTAAGATGACAGTGCATGTCAAATTAAGTCAGATTTAGCTTGTGGCGAGACTCCAGCGACAGACAAAAACTACAGCCACACCCCAGCTGCCCCTCCGGTTCCCCTTCAGTGAGTAATGAGTCCCTGCTTTCATTCAGAACAGATCAATTGTTTTCTTCAAGGAAATTCAGCAGGATGAAGGGTAATCCTTCTTGAGCTATTCGATAAGTGTTTAGTTTCCACTATCAGCAGCTACAAAAGTACGCAACACCTGGCATCCTTCACATAGAAGATTTTATTTCTCTTCCTACACTTTCGTCTTCAAGTGCCATCACATTATTAAACGTACTGAGTGATGAACATATGGCCGGTCAAACCACTGCTTTTTACAGATTTGCATAATTTTCCTAACCCATCAAGCAGATTTCAGAAACACCAGCAAATATCTCATATGGAGCTTCGGCAGAACTACACTCAAATCCAAGCTTATCATTTGTTGTTTTAAAATGTCAAAGTACAGTTTTCATCCTACATACATAGAAAAGTCTGTTTCTTGTTCTGATCCTACATAGTTTAGTCTATTTCTTGTTCTGATCCTACATAGTTTAGTCTATTTCTTGTTCTGATCCTACATAGTTTAACTTGAAGCTTCTCATAAACAAGGTCCAAGTAGATTAAAAAAGAAGCCTACTGCCAGATTAGGATTTAGTACCTGAAGTGTAACATAAAACTTCAGTCCTTCATTGATGTTCTCCTTAATTTCTCGGAATTTAGCTATTGCAGCTTCAATCTGTCTATAACCCTTTTCACGAGATGCTGAGGATTGAAAACAAGGAATCAACACAGAGCAAAGTTTGATAAATTCATGCTGAAAGCATCAGTACCAGTGTAAATGCTTCAAGTAAAGAGATGTTGCAAAGGGTAAATTTGTTTCAGATAAGAAATCAACCATAACCCCCCTACGTTGTTACATGCTATCATTAGGTTTAGCTTAAAATTTGAATACTCACGACCTATAACTATAGGAAAAGGATGAAAGGGAAAAAATAAATAAACAAATAAATAAAGCAACAGACGATGCTAAACTTGTTTGGAAGGGAAGAAAACGACTTGAAGAAGACATAAATCCAATGATAAAGCAACAGGCTGTTAATTCAACAGGTTAGTCAATAAGAAGATCCAAAGATATTTGCTAGCGTAAGATGGCCTGCTTGAAGATAAATCATCAAAATAAGCAATAAGCATATAGCATTTCTGCGTCAAAGTGGGATGAATCAGCAGCACATAAATTAAGATTGCAACAGCTCACATAATTCTTCGATGAGTTGACACACGATTACTTATTTTTAAATCACCAGGCACAAAAATCTAAGGGTATGTTTGTTTGCATTTTGGGGTGTTTCGGGAATAGTTGTTTTGGGGAAATGAATTTCGAGAGTAGGTTGGGGAATGTGATGAATGTATGTATATATTTTAGTTTTAGATAAAAACTGTTTTGGATTGTAAAGTAATGTTTGGTTATGTTTTGGGAATAGACATTTTACTATAGATGTCAAATCATGTCATTTCTGGTCTAGTTAGTGGGGAGAAAATATAATTTTAAAATAATTTTTTTATGTAATAATATAAAAGGATTTATTTGGAAATGATAATTATATAAAATTATTTTTATATGTAGTTATGATGTTTTCTGTCTGGAGACACTTTTTGGTAATAGTTTAAAACCTAAAGGTGTATTTTGGGGGTAACAGATTTGGGTTAATTCTTTCAAAATGCAAACAATTTTTGTTTAGATTTCCCCAACCAAAAATCAATTCTAGAAAATGTAAACAAACATACCCTAAATATCAAAGTAAGTGCCTGGTTAACTCTCTTGAAGCAACCATACATCAAGAACATAAATTTCCAGTGAATACATCAGTAACAAGATTAGTTCATTATATTCCGGCATAACATATTTCAAGCATGAAACAGAAAATTATGAGCAGGATACGATACCTTTATAATCTTCAAGGTTAAAGAGAGCAGCAAACTCATCATTTTGGGCCTGTACAAAACATGTAAGAATGTCTTAAGATAAATCATTTCTTCAATGGTTTGTAAAGCTTTTAATCTACTCGGTAATGCAAGCCATTTCAAAGAAGTCAAAGAAAGCAAAAAATTAGACTAGGATAAAGAGACACTTGAAAAATCAATGCTCAGAACATAAGGATAGCAGGTTGTCATATCGCAACTTAATTTAAATTAAGCTACATGTGTAGTTTTCACAAAATTTGCAAAACAAAGAAGCAGGGGCTCAATTATGCAATTTTCATGATCCTCTCTCAAAGTTGGACAAACTCGAAAGATGCGAAATCCTGGATCACTAAATGTTCTTTGTCAAGATATCATAAAAGATGGCTATATGAGCAAGCATGGCAAACCTACTGTCCAGATATGCCTCTTTATGAAGGAACAACTTCCTATTAGAAAGTTGAAGGCCATAAAATTATTAGCTTAACTCAAAACGCAGGGCCTCTGCCGACTAGAATGCTCAGCACTGCAATTGCTTCTCATTCCAAATTGAATACTTGCATGAGTACCTTTTGTAAAACCTCATAACACAATCTATTCAGTTTTTCAAGAAGTTTCATTCATAAGTATCTATGATACATGTTGCAGCTTCCTAAAGACTGCATTAGAAAGTGCATGAAATTGTTTAAAATATGACAATTAATTGGAAAGAAGACCTGACTACTGAGGTGATATTTGAACTAATGCAACCCCAACTCACAATCTTTGATAACATATTATTTACTAGTCACGTGTGTATATACATGCGCAGCATTTTGGCAATTTGTCTGTGGCTGTGTATGAGAGAGAAATGCAACAGAAGCCCCAGAACCACCGGCTCCTATTGCCCATTTTCTGTTATTCCGTTTCATGCTTAAATTTCAAAAATAATGTTTATCAGAATAACAACATCAACTTAAATCAATTACAACTCACAAGCTGATCCAAATTCTCAACCACCAGAAAAACACATGAATAGGAAGGTCATTGACATAGTCACATAAAAAATCTAAATACAGACCTGAATTTGCATTAATAGTTGTTCTTGTGCTTCAAGGTTCTGAGCAATTTCTTGGCAAATGCTGTCATACTTTGATATCTCCTTTCTAAAGAGATCCTCTTGGGACCCAGTATAGGTCATCAACTTGGGCAGTATATCATCCTGAGTCACATACCACAAGCACAATAAGTCAAACAAACATCTGTGCAAATGAATCAGAATAAAGATTGTCACAAGAAGCTTTCGAGATTACAGTCTAACAAAGTCAAGCAACACAAGAATTGAATTGAACTCCTCTGTTGTAACATTTCTTGTTACGTCAAAGTGAAGACTTAAAATATCTCACTTTGTTAGAAAAGCAACATTAGTCTTATAACATTCATTTATATTTGGAATTCATGACCCTCTACAATTCTTGTTTTGTGATCCATGCAAGGCATAATTTAATCTAACTACACTTATTTTTTAAAAGAATGAAGCAGAAAGCAAATAAAATGATCTGAACCATCACTACATGATTTAAGTCATTTGAGATAAATCAAGTTTGTATGCTGTCAACATCCAATAAACAAGATCAGATCATATCCATGGCAAAAAGAAACTATAGCTGCTTGCAAAAAGCATAAACCATCTGCAATCAGATAGTCCATTCATGATAAGAATGAATAGTTTGGGGTAAAATTCCAAATTCCATAATCAACAAAAAGTCCCCTTCTGAAAATTGAACATGGGAAAAGACAAATAAACCAGATGACTCCAATCATGTGTGTCAAAAGACCTTTTAAGTGCTGCATGCTAAAAGTCAATAGATCAGAAACACAGGGAATGCTGAAATTGAATGCATTATGCTGGAGCTGAAGAAAAAAATAGAATCCCCAGCACAATTCACCCAACACGAATGGTCGACATGACACTTACAGAACGAGCACAGTACTAAAACTATTGTACCTTCCTCTTCATCTCTTTCAGCATGTCTTCAAGGCCTGCTCTCTGAGCACCAAGAGTCTCCAATTGCCTCTGCAAACATGTGCAATACTCATAAGCTTGTTAACATATCAGGTTGATAAAATAAAATGTTCAGTAAATTTACTTGCATCTCTTATTTTGTAATCAACAAAAGTCACACTTTGCATAGTCCAAAATTTTCTTTTTAACATTGTTTTCATCATCATTTGAGCAAAGAAGACACCAAGTGCATACTCTGTCTCAGTGCATGCTAAGAAATAGCAGTATAAGATAAATATACCACATTGATATACTCATTGGAGAAATGCAATTGATGTAAAACAATAATTAGACATTTTAATCAATATTGTTAAGCTAATGAAAATATGCTCATAATTGCAGGATAACATCAAACAATAAAGAAATATAGTAAAGGACCGAAAGTTAGGTACAAGATATAAATCAGACATCAACCATTTAAATAGTAGCCTCAGTAATATAAAGTTACCAAGCTCTGCTTCAGGCCTCCAACTATAGCATCTTCATTTGCATCCAGAGACATTATCGGCCTCGCAAGAGTTGGTAAGGCAGATTCAATCTATCACAGGCCAAAATGTGCAAACATGAGAATTATGCTTTGGTTTCAAGATGGTGTGGGACGGAATATATAGAGTCAGAACTTTAAATTTGAAAATAACAAAGCTATAAATTAACTACTGCCAAAGATTGAAAACTAATGCAGCAGGCTTTCACCAGTCAACAGTCAAGGAATAAGTTGATACACAATAGTTTCATTTTTTCCATTTTCACGATAATTAATTTTTAGCATATAACTCTAATGCATGGATGTTCCATTTTACATGAAGTACTCCATTTTACTTTTCTCGAAAGTGATCTTCATACTTGTAGAATATTTTCTAAAATAGGATTCTATAACAGTCATGTTAGATTAAGCAGATTACCACTGTCTACTTGAGGGGGTGGATAGTATAAATAGAGGGTAGGAGTTCATTTATAAACCATCCTAGAAAAATTAAAGTAATGGAATTATATTAAAGAGTTTTTCTCTCCAAAAGTTCTGGTCAAACTTCCTTCACACACAAACACTTCAATACTCTATTTTATGAAATATCTATTCTAATATATATATATTTATATATATATATTAATTTATAACATATATCATTGTACCCTAATATTTAAAAATTGCTGTATGTCGTACCTTTACCGATATTGGGTAATGGTACCACACCCGTAACGATGCAACATAGGTATATATGATTATGCTCATGGAGAAATGTGGGAGATATTTGAGGGTTGTACAACAAACAATGATGGCCTCAGTCAACCAGAAAAATTGACTATCAAATGACTCAAAATCCTATGGTAAAACCGAATATCAAGTACTCAAGATCCTATGGTAAAACTGAATATCAAGTACTCAAGATCCTATGATAATAACCTTGGCAGTTAACCAAACACAGCTAATCCAAATTACAAGCCTATTTTTATTGGGTGTAGGATAAACATTCTGCAAATATCAAGGCCACCATGCTTCTTTGGTTGCAACAGCAAGTAGACTATAATTTTAATAGCATGAGATGCAGACGACTTCACCGTAGTAACCCAAGGCTGACAATCTAAAAGATGGACAAACCATCTAAAATATATTCATGAACAACCAAAGGTATGGAACATAAAGTTTAAGAAGTTGCATGAACTCAAGATACAGACTTGAACAAATTGCATTGACAATTCACAAAGCAAAAGAAATTAATCAAGACGGTGAACCCAAATATGAAGCAAACAGACTTGAGAAATGAAATTCCAAGCTTACCGGACGACGATCAAGGATTGACATAAGTGCTGAATGTTCTCTCACAGATCTCTCAATTCGAGCATCACTTTCTGCAGCCTGCTTCAAATTTGCTGCAAACTTGTTTAACCTATCCTGCAAGTTCTTTGTTAAGGTATTGGATTGTGGCCTTGTCCACCGAGTTCCATATTGATTCCTAAATTGCAAATCCTCTGTCGCCTCTTTCTGCAACTGCTCCTCTATCTGTACCAACATCTCATGGTTTACCCTCCTTAAGTCTTTCAATTGCTGAAGCTCACCTTCCAAACCAGCTGGGCCCCCACATATTTGTACCGCCTCTACATCTTCTTTCAAAGCTGGTGGCAAGGTGAAATTCCCTTCCAAAGCAAGAATTGAATCTGGCAAATCCATTTCCTTCAGTCTCACTCGAGCTATTTCACTTCCCTGTTGCAATTTCTCAGCCTGGGTTCTGATGATGTCATCAAGCATTTCAGTGTACCTAGAAAGGGCTTTAGCACTATTATCAGGTACAAGACCTGCAAACATCTTGTCCCTACTAGCATCCAGCACCTCATTCATTGGCATAGGCTTGACCATGGAGAAAGCCGGAAGTGGTGGTAAAGAATTGGCAGGAGGAATCCTCATTAGGTACACCCTATCGTTCTCCTTCACAGCCCTCTCCAAGTTATGATTCATATTAGTTTCCAATTTATTTATTGCATCCAGAAGCTGCTGGGGTGCCCCTCTAGGAGATGACCTTTTTGCCTCAGACAAAGCATTAACTCCACTTTTCAAACGCGCAATTTCCTCAGCAATCTCTTCCTTCTGATGTAGCTCTAAACTATATCTATAGCAAGCCTCGGCATAAAACAAAGCAGCCTTTAGCTGAACATGAGCAATCCAGGCCTTGTCAAAGTGTTGGTTTAATGGGGCTACATTCAATGCTGCCAAAGCTTCCTCATAGAATAGTCCAACCTGTGTCAAGTTCATTAAAGTTCAGACATAAAGAAATTATTTTCCACCATATTGTTAGTTAATAATGGATGGATATGTATCATCTGCGTATCTTTTTCACATTACAAGTTAGATAATTAATCAATCGCAGACCCTTTAGGAAAAAGAAACAAACAAATTGAACCTAATAGAAGATGTGCCTTGAGAGACAATATAGTGCAGTAACTCCAAAGTCAACTATCTTGTTCCTTCTAAGAGAAAGACTAGTTGTGACTCAATGAAGTTAATCCAAAGAGCCATGTCATTCAGCTAGTTAGCATAACTAATATTGGCTTCACAGCAAGAATTTCACCACAACATGACACAAAGTTGTTTGATAAGATTGTAAGAAATTTAATGGGAACTAAAAGATACAAAAGAGCAACCTGATTTCCCTGCATTGTAGCAGATTTCTACAAATTACGCCCCTTTATGTTAGGAAAAGTCAGTTCAAAGGTTGGAAGCACGTAACTAGACCTCTGAAAGAAAACCTGAAAGATTCCAAATCTAATATTGTGAATCCAAAGCATTGGTCTTTTAGGTTCTATTTCTCACTCTTTCTCAGGACTTGACACGAAGCTGCTTAAGGCCATGATAATATCAGGCGCTGCGCAATTGTAGATACTTTTCTCCCATTCGTAACTTTATTCATTAAATTCAAGTACAAACACACAAATCATACTTGTGATAAATCCATAGATTTGGAACCATAAGCAAGAAATAACTGAAACCAGCAGCCCCCAGAAAGTAAAATGACCTTGTAATTTCCTTAATCTTCTCATGAAGACTTGGCATCTAAAATATTGCTGGTCTGAAAATTTGTATACCCACTAAAATATTTGCTAAAAGAATAAGAAGACGCTGTTACATGTGTCCTTCTTTAATATTTATTGGGGCAAGTACTTTAAAGCACCAAATTCAAAGCCTAAAAATTTACAGTGCATGCATAAAATCAGTAAATAAAACAAACAAAAGCAGGAGAATTTTCAGTTCATGGAAGCACCTGTCTCGAAATCTTGGCACAGACTCCAGCACTGCTACCCTTAGAGATGGTATTTTCATATACGCATTCCTGGGCCTGAGCTAACATCAGCCTCTCCAACATCCCCACACACTCCACAGACACATCAAGCGTTGTTGAGCTTCCGACTGATGCCTTCATTGCCACATTATCCCTCAAAAATGCAAATGCCCCAGCTGCTGCTATAAATGAATGCGATGCCTGTCTCCTTCCCTCCACCGCAGATCGATCGAAACTTAGTCCCATTTGACTGTGCACTGCCCCCAAGTTAAACAACACAGCAGCTTTTTCTACAGAAATTAAAATAGAAAGTTCTTGAAATCATTTCTTTAGAGAAAAATACGAAAATGTATTCCATGCCAATGAACAATAATTATGAGCATATTTATAGCTGAACGGTTGCTGATCATCAATCAACTTAAAACTAAT
>JACFYI010003776.1:2074841-2085168 GCA_014898755.1 Handroanthus guayacan
TGTGCAGTAAATGAAGCATTAAATGAAGTCATAAATGGACCTGGTATTTATAGAAGCTTGAGCGGGTAAGTGAGCTCAAAGAAAACCCTGTTTTGCCCCCAACTTGCGCTTGGGATTGAACCAGTAGACAAAATGATGGCGGGGTCTGATCAGTCTTTTGCTCGACGGGATCAGTTGCGTGCACTGTCTCTGATTCGTCGCTGGCCGGCTAACAGTACACCTCATCCAGCATGGATTACCGCACCTGATAATGGAGTTTATTTAATGCATGTCAGAGCAAGTTACTCCTAGTTGCACTTTAATAATTCTGCCATAAATGCATAAAAGCGACGCCAGTCGAGCTGCGTATCGACCTCTTAGGCCAATGGGTAATCAGCGAGGTCGAGTGACTGCAGCCCGGAGCGATCGGTAATATCGACCGCCCTGGTGCCGTGCCGTATGCAAACTCATCCTGGGTCGATTGACCGACGAGAGTCCATCGATCGGAGGGCCTCGGGGTTGGCACAGGTTTGTCCACGCTGGCGTCTAAGGGGGTCGACCGCGAATGAACTCGAGGTGCCATGCGTAGGTCGATTTCCGAGCTACATCACCTTGTAAGATGTTTTAAATAAACCTTTCCAAACACAAATTTATCCAAAAAAAAAAATATAAAATAAAAAAATTCCAAACACCATCTTTTATTAATCTAAATAGGCTAGTATCGGGTGTCCTCCACTTCGCATCTGTCTTTTCTCCAATGTCAGAATTCAAAGATAGAGCCAAGGTGCGAGTGGTGAGGAAAATGGATGGTGTCGTGGTTTCTTGTGCATTTGAATATGCAATATCATTATAGTGGTACAATTTTATTTTTTTATTTTTATTTTTACTTTTTATTTTTTATTTTTTTGCTATTCTATACAAAACCTTATGACATTTTTATAAATGTCCCCGTAAAATTAGAAAATTGTTCCCACACATTTTGTTATTGAAAAAGAAAATAAAAAAAATTGGACTGAAAATTATGGAGTCTAAGCCTCTTTTCAAATCGAAATTCACTTCTATCTTTCATTCTATTTTCAAATTATAAACCATTTATATAATACTTCTATTTTTTTTTCTCTCTTTCTTTTGCCATTTTCAAATACCAATCAATTGATTTGTGTTTATTTTATTTTTTATAAAGATTCGAAAGTTACATCATATATATATATATAAATTTTCTTTCTCCTCTAAGAACGATATATGCGTTTAGATTCCAATTTGACGAATTAACAAGCATGGTGAGATTTGAAAATTTGGTGAAGACAAGATAGCGTATTGTACATTGAGCCGTAACTAGTTTTCCACGATCGATATCAACATGTTGAAGAGAATTGGATTCATACTTGATGTGAGCTGAAGAAAATTTGATTTGATGTGAGCTGAATTATTTGGATTGTATTTAGTCATATATTTGGTCTTTAAAATGTATTCTTGCAATGATATTGATGTATAATCGAATGTAATCGTATCTCTAAAAAAAAAATAATAATTCTTTGGACTAGGTTCGACTTGGAACCCATACATATTAGACTCAAGTTCGGTTCAAGCACAGACACTTTTCGTGAGCCAATTCGAGTCAATCTCACCCCAATCATTGTATTCACGTTCAATTGAATTTAAGTGCAATGATAAAATGAAATGTACGTATAATTAAGCACGGGCAGACACACGCATATATATATATATATATACACACACACATTTTTTTACAATCTCAACATCGGTGTTGCACATTTGTGTCATGATAAACACGTTCCAGCAAAAATAGATCCAATCACAATTTGTTCGTGCGTATAGTGTCTGAATGCCACGAGTGGGAGCAATCTAAATGGCTGGGCAAATCTCGTCATCTTACATGTGTTAGGCTTATTAAATCATTGCAATCCTTTATCACATACACGTAAAAATCATTGTGCCCCACTCTTCATCTTTTATCACAACATCAATTAGTATAGTTAGTGGGTGCACATTGAGTGTGCATTTAATAATCTTAATTTTTAAACACAATTATTTACATATAAATTTATATTATTATGTACAAAATATAAAATAATTTATTGACGACCTATATTTTTAAATTAATCAAAATATGCCTATTAATGAAATTATCTAAACTTATCAAAATTTTAGATTATCAGTACGTCACTAATCAATTTTACTAGCCCTTTTAATACAATGAAAACCATGCACTCACAGGTTCATAATATTATCTTTCATACTTTTATTACTATCCAACATAAATAATAACAACATTGATTTTATAATATATGTAAAAGATTATATTTAACTATATATGGGTGCCTGGGTTGTGGGAGGTAATCTAGTAGACATGTACACTTTGGATCCCCGATTCTAAATCATATTTTGTCTCTTATTTCGTGTACAAGTTCACTCCAAGTGTATGACATTTACAATTTTGTGTATTTATGAGGAAATATTTTATATACTTGGTAATGTTTTTATGATACAAGATAGAAATCCAAACCATGATAGTTACTTCATTAAAATAAATGAAAGCATAATTTTTTTTTTTTTAAAAAAAAGAGTGTATTTTAGGAAAAACGTGTGAGTCCATATCAGATAGGCACTTTAGATCCTTTGTTGATTATAATTCATGTTCTATCTCCTATTCCATTTTATAGATGACTGTAAGGTGTATAGCATCTACAGTCCTGTATTTTTATAAAAAAAGATTTAATATACTTGATATTTAAAAAAAAAAAAAGATTTTATATACTTGATATGTACTTAAAATACGATGAAACACTACTTTTGAAATATAGTATTGTAATACTCCGAGATTTCCTTAATTTGAAACTATGAATCGTCAATTTCATAAATAAAAACAATTTCAATAAAACGAGAAACGTTTTAATTTTGAAAACACATATCACATATTTCAAATATTTTCTCTCGATTGGGGCCCCGATTTCTTCAATCTTTTCAGCCCAATAAACCTCAATTTAGCCCAAGAATTAACCAAACATTGTCCCAAAATTAGCTCACAATTTTTAGCCCACATAATAACATTTCAAAAAAAAGAAAAAAAATCAGATTCTAAAATCTGAATGGTAAGGCAGCTGGATTTTCAAGTATGGGAGGCATGGTGGTTGGTAAAAATTTAGATTACAAAACCATGGTGTTTGGTGAGATGTTTGGCATATTTTACTTCAAGAAATTCTTGGTCAAGCAATTAGAAAATCCTTACAACTATAAGATATGCAGTAAGGTAAGATGTGATCTTTTGCACTCAAAAATTCTGCTGAAAAATTTACCCACATTTTCACTCCATCATCTCTCTCTCTCTCGGCACTCTACACTTTACACACAAACACATTGCAAATTTCAAGTCTTAAGGAAATCAAAAAGAGGGAAATCTAGGGGGGGTGACCTCTCTACATATTTGGTAAGTTAAGATTTGGCTTATGTCCATATGATATGTTTAGTAAGACTCAAGTTTGATATATGAACTTATGGTTGACTTAGGAGGCGATTGATACAGTTGCTTGGTAAACTTGAAAAGTTTGGAATATTTACGGATTTAAGCTTTGAACAAGTAAGACTTATGGAATCTCGTCTTCCTTTCACATGTTCATATATGTCTCTCCATGATTTGTTCGTCTTGATATGTTGAGCTTATCGTATTAATGATCTTGTTATTATTGTTATTTGAGCTTAGTGCCTTGATTATTGTTATCGTTAAATATGAGCTCAACATCTTGAAATAATGATCTTATGTCTTGTGAACGTTTTGACATCTTCCTTATGTTCATATTGAAATTACCCCATGGACCATGGACTAAAAGAATAAGACTTGAACATTTAAAAAAAAAAAAAAAAAAGTAAGAAACCGACAGCCTCTCGTGTAAGCCTCACCCAGCATAATTCTTCACTTCTTAACCGCCAAAACTCAACTTCCACTTATCCAAATAGCCCATATGATATACCATTGAAAACTTCTTTGAGTGTAGATGCCTTTAGGATTAAGAATTTCGAAAAAAAAAAAAGAGCAAAAATGGCCTCGAAAGGCCGACTGCCATCTCTGCCATATTCCAGTAATGTCACTGTCTTATCTTCAATTTCTTGGATTTAAAAACTTGACTTCCCCTCATCCAAATGACTCATGCAATATACCGTTGGAAATCTCTTTAAGTGTAGATAATATTAGAATTTAGATCCACTCAAAAATATGAAAAATTATGGCAAAAAATATCCTTAGAACCTGACCCGTCAGATTTTCGAGAAGCTGGATTGACTCTGCCTCGACTTTCACTTTCAAAATTTTAAAAATCAAATTTTTCCTTATCGAACTAACCTGAAAAATATACCATTAGAAAGATTATTGAGTATAATTATTTATGGAGTTAAAATACGGATTTTAACTCATTTAGATGAATTTTTAAAGTAATCGAAAGCTGAACTGCTGCTAGAAAAATATTGATTTAAAGTTATTTTGATATTATTTTTCTCTAAATGAAATATCTTTAAATTTAAACTCCATACCTTTTTACAAAAATTATTTTTATGATTCGAGTGAGGTTTTTAGCCAATGTTCGAATAAAATGAATTTCAAAATTTACATTTATTCCAAATAATTTCTCTCGTATTTTACCCCTTTAATAAGATGAAGACCTCAAATGAAAACTCATCTGGTTCATAGTCCAATTCCGATTTATTTGTCCTCTACATTCTATGATCTCAATTCCGATTTATTTGTCATTTGCAGTCTATGATCTCAATTCCGATCCATTTGTTCTTTACAGTTTATATGATTCCAAATCTCGATTTATTGGATTGATATGATTGGTCAAATTTCTGAACCGTTTATTTAATGTTGTTGGTCAATTGAACATTGTACCGTAACGGCTTACTGACACCTGAAATGACTGACTATTCCTGAATCTGTCTGAATGTTTACTATTAGGCCCTGGGGTTTTGTCAGGGGTATTTGATACGGGTAATATCGGATTGACTATTAGAACCCCTTAGAATCCCCTATTGTTGGATAGACTGGATGAGCCCTCGAGTTAGGGTTCTGAAAGTCTATCTTAAAGCACGTGGATAGTCGACAGTACTTTTACTGTAATGACTCTTACGAAAGTATTGGAGAGATAAGGATAACTCTGTTTGAAAATATATGGGTGATAGATTCATCAAAACTGCTTGATTCAGCCTTAAATGACTCGAATGTGATTACTGTTTACTGTTATCGATTTGATTACACTGTCTTGACTGTACTGTACTGCTTTACCGAATCACATTCCTGTTCATTACTATTTTGTTTATTGTTCGTACTCTTCTGTTCCCATTTCCTGCCATAAGTTTTAGTGGGTTAGTGGACTCATGATTCCATAACATCATGTAGGTTTCTAAACCAATGATTGACTGATTAAAGCTTAGTATAGATTATGGATTTAGTGACTGAAACTCATATTAGTATATGGCGTTCATTTTGGAATTGGTGTATATAAGCATGTACCTGGGTATGTTGAACGTTTTGATTTCAGATTTATCAATAATGTATAGATTGTCAGCTTATAATAGTTAGGATATCCGGATGTGATATTGTGGTTTAGTTAAGTTCCTGTTTGAACTATGGATGCGTCTAACTTGTAATTTGGATGTTGTAATGAATTTTGAAAATTCCAACTTGTAAATTTAGAACATTAAGTTATGAGATTGTATTTTAAGATTTTAATGGCCTGCAATAGTATTTTTCTGTTTAGATTCAATATGAATGTATTATGTTAGTTTCTGTTTGGTTTTAGAATGATTATCCGTTTGCGAGTAGCACTTCAGATCTCGGAGTGAAATGTCTCGGGATTCGGGGCGTTACAAATATTCTAACCACTAAATATGGCCTCACATATTAAAAGGAATGTATATAGTTGAGTATTAAATTGGCCTATATAATTGATAGATTTTTGGCAAGTGGCCCCTCATGTTATGTGTAATTGGCAAATTGAATTATATGAAAAATTAATTAGTGTTAGAATCCTCGCAAAATTTTTAATCAGTAAAAAAGATCATCAGTCAAGAGAGTTCGTCACATGCACTTGGAATTGTGAAACTAATTGGCATCTTAGAGTCAATTTGCCCATTTTGTCCCCCAAAAAAATTGGCAAAAAAAACTAGTGTTGAAAGATATTTATGAGAAAAATCTACATTATGTAAATTGTCAAGGAAATAAAAGGGACAGTAATTTTATTTCATTGATATCAGTAGTACAAACAAATAGTTGGTGTTGGTGAGAAAATTATATTTTCATAGGATTTTATTTGCTAATTAATTTTTTATAGGGTTTGATTTGCCACATATAATACATGGTTCTTTTGCAAGAAACTCATAATTGATATCCATGTTTTTTCCATGGGCAGATATACGTGTATGATTATCACCTATCAACATTATGCATCTGATCCATATATTTATTTTCTTGCAGGGGTGGCTTAACTAATTTGGAGGCCCTAGGCGAAATAAAAAATTAAGGCCTCCCTATAAACTTTTCTTTTCTTTTTTTTTTTTTAAAAAAAAAAAAAAACAAAAATCCAAATAAACTATTTATTAACTTTTTTATAAGCTAACAAAATGGCTCAAAATGGGGTTTGGCAATTGGCATGGACTCCCGCCAGTTTTATTAGTATTAAAAAAATAGAAGGAAATAAGGAATAACTTTTACAGTAGTCCTAATACTAGGAGGTCATTCCATAAACTTAATAGTAAAAACAAATTTTTCTCATAAATCACCTATTATGAGTTTCTATCTCTCTCTCTCTCTCTCTCTCTCTCTCTCTCTCTAAGTTTTGAGTAACCAAATTCATATTTTTTAGTCGATTATTTGTATAAATTAATAAACACTTTAAATCAGAATAAACAAAAAAAAAAAGGAACAATAGAATCAGGCTCGATGACTTTGAAAGCTAAAGAAATTGATGATTGAAATTCTTATATAGTCACTTTTGTGATAATGTATATATAGAAGTTGCAAATTACAAAAATATGTCACAAAAGATATTATTTATTTGTGTTTCTCTTTTCCTATCTCTCATATGTAACAAAAGAAAATACAAAGTGCTACATGTAATCACATGCCTAAATATGTGTTAGAAACATAATCTTGAATTTTAGAATACAATCGTAAATAATGTTCATAAAAATAAAAAAGAGATACTAAAATATAATGCGATTGGATTAAGTTTAAGAAAAATAGAAAAGGGTGAAGGTTTTAAAAAATTCAAAGAAATAAACGTTTAGAAGATGAAGATGAATGATCATTCATCTTTATTGGAATTTGGACAAAATAAAAGTTGTTACAATTACCAGAAAAAAGAAAGGAAAATTACCTTATCAATAAAGTAAAATAAATAGTCAACCATTAATATGGCTCTATTACCTTCTTTATAATACATTCTAAAATTTTTAAAATTTAATAGGTCTCCAATTTAATTAGAGGCCTCATTCCATATTTTTTTGGGGCCTAAGATATAAATAAAAAAAAAAGAAAAGAAAAAAGCCATATGTTTTTAGCTTAAAATATCTTTAATAAAATAGATTTTTTTTAAATGAATAAGTCTTATTATATATATATATATATACACACACACAAATATGAGGCCTTCTGTTTTTTGTGGCCCTAGGCGGTCGCCTTTCTTGCCTAAAGGTTGAGCCACCTCTGTTTTCTTGTCATCTTGAAGAGAAAATGTTCCATTTTGTGAAGAAAAAACAACGCCAGCCCAGCATATGTATACACATATATATATATTAACACAAAGTTTGTAAAAGTAATATACATATACATATATATATATATATATTCACGCAAAGTATAAAAAAGAGAAAATTAAAAAGGAAAAAAAAACAAAAGAAAAAAGAGGAAATTAAAATGGAGGGTTTGCAGCTGAAGAAGGATACAGTGACGAGATAGGGGGTGATGGTGAAGGAGATTATATTAAGAAGTTGGGTTATGTAGGAGGGCCAATGATGGCTGTCACTTTATCACAATTTTTGATGCAGCTTATACCATTGATGATGGTTGGTCATTTGAGTGAACTCTCTTTCCAGCACCGCCATTGCCATGTCTCTTGCCGAGGTCACCGGTTTTACTCTGCTTGTATGTATCTACGGTTATGTCTCTTTAGCATATACGAAGTATATCTATATATACACACACACACATATTGTTGTATGTATTGATATTATGTTTGTTTGAGGAGTAGTAACATTTTCTTGCAATTTACCCCTTGTTAAATATGAAATGTGTAGAAAAAAATTTGTGAAAAAATAATAGGCATTGAAATCACTTATAATTTAAAAAATCATGCGTTATCGTTCCTCCGTCACGCAGTGTGGCTCACTTGTCCGTTTTACAGTTAGTTTTGTTATTTTGGCATGCGTAACACCATTTTTTTAACTTGAAATTTTACAATGGATCTCTATTCCTCTTCTTTTTTTTCATCCGAAATTTTTGCATGTTTCCTAGTTTACGTGGTGTAGATTGCAATTTACTTCATTTTCTTGGAATGCCAAACTAATGAAAGAGGATCCCAGTGAGTTAATTTGTGAAGTTCAATTTGAACGTTAGAATTGCATAATTGCATTTAATTGGACGACTTATCTCAATTGCAACTCTTTATAATCTTGCAATATTTTTTTTTTTTTTAAATTGTGTCCCATTTTTAATTTTTTTATCATAAATACATGTCAAGTACATATTATATCTCCTTATAAAGATAGAGGATTATAAATGTAATACACGAAGTATACATCCATGTAATGAAATAGAAGATGATACATAAGATGGAATAGAGAATCCAAAATGCTTTATAATAGTTTATTGAAAAAATATTTTCTTTTTCTTTAAAAAAAAAAAAGGTTAGAGTAAACCAAAACACCCGACAATTAAATAGAAAACCCAAGGTGCCGATCGAGCGGACATAACGTATTAATTGATTTTGTCTGGACCGCGTCCGCTCATTTCGTTGCATTGCTGAATCAAAGTAATTTTTATGCCAAAAGGGAAAATTCAAGATTAATGGGGAAAAAAAAATCATAGCTTAGGTTTTTTCCGGTAAGAAAATCATATCTTACCTGTGTTTGCGAGTATATAAAATATATTATTAAAGTAAATTTTTATTTATTAGCAAGACAAAGAAAAAATAATTTATTTGTTGTCTAGGTATAGTAGAAATTATATTTTCCTGAAAGAAAAATTTACTTTTGGTTCTAAAAGGTATCTCAATTTACACTTTTGGTTCCAATCTAATCGAGATGAATACTTATAGGGCAATTTCTTTTTTATTTTCTTCTGCAATTTTTGTCCTCCATTCAAATTCTTTGTTAAAAACTTAACAGTGGCCGCGCGTGCCTTTTACATGATGTTTAGTCAACTATAAAAAGGAAGGAATATTGTACTTTTAGTCTCATTGAATATGGAATATTGCACTTCCAGTCCTATTTTTTCTATTTTTAATTTATATTTGGTTTTTTTATTCTACATATAAACTAGAAGACAAAGCACTTCTTAAAAAAAATAAAAAAATAAAAATTCTTGCTAGATTTATTTTATAAATATTGAATTATAATTTCTTGTCATACTGCAAAAACTAAAGGTACCATTTTTTGTGAAAAATATTTTAATTATTTAAAAATTTATAAACACAATTTTTTTTTAAAACAAATTAAAAATCTGAAGATCACTATTCTTTCTAATCTAGTATATGTATTATTTTAAAAATTCACAACACCTTCCACTTCTTAAAAATTGTATTGTCAGAATTCTTCCTATGGTAATATTTGAATTATTTTTAAAATTTACAATAACTTTCATTTTTTCAAAATTATGTTATTTATATTTGGATATTTTGTGCTGCATATCAGATTAGCAAGACTAAGTTACTCAAAAATTTTAAGTAATATTATAACAAAAACAAGTTTTTCAAATTAAATTTTGAACAAGAAAAAAATTCCTAAAGTTATTAATTTTTTTTTTCTTAATTTAGCTTAATTTCTCAAGCTTTTCCCCAAGAAAAAATAACTTGAGAAATTTTTTTATTGCCCAAAAATTTAATTTCAAGAACTTGTTTTTATTGTAATATTATTTAAAATTTTCAAGTAACTTAGTCTTTTTAATTTTATATATAATACAAAATATCCGAATATGCACAATTTTGAAGAAATAAAAAGTATTGCCAATTTCTAAAATAATACAAATACTAGATTAAAAAGAAAAGAGATATTCAAATTTTTACTTGTATTGAAAAATAAAAATATTGCATTTATAAATTTTTAAATAATTGAAAAGAATTTC
>JACFYI010003776.1:2103338-2114470 GCA_014898755.1 Handroanthus guayacan
GCACGTGGTTAGTCGACAAGTGCTTTACTGAATGGCTCTCCTAGAGCGACGGCTTGGAGATGCAAAACGGAGGGATAAGGATGAATCTTATTGAAGTTATAAGGGTGATAGATCCACCAAAATCATTGATCCAGCCTTATTTGACTCGAATGTGAGTATATTCATTGATAATGACCCAAATGAAATGACCTGACCGTACCGAAATATTTTCTGAATCACATTCCAGTCTTCACTGTTTTCACTCACCGTTGTACTCATATTCCTGTTCTTATGCCATGAGTTTTACTGGGTCAGTGGACTCATGATTCCATATCATGTTGTAGGTTCCTAAGTCAAATCGATATACTGAAGCTCGTTTCGGGTTGTGGGGCCCTTTATTGAAAATGTATCTGTTGGCCTATTGTATATAGTATTGTACGGACTGTACTTATGTATTTTGATAGGCCCATTTTGTATAGACTGATCGAATTGTATTTTGAAATTTTTAAATTTTGGACCTGTAAGTTTGACGTTTTAAATTATGAAATGAAATGTTTATGTTTTTAGCTATTAACTTCCGCATTTTACCGCTTTAGTTTTACTGACCGACCTTGAGTGACGACCCGGATCACGAGGCGGAATGCCGAGCGATCCCGGGGCATTACACCTTCTGTTGTAATGGTTTGGTAATGATCACTCTTTGAGTTTCTGCAGTTAGGATATTCTATCCTAGGAAAAATTGCAATTTTTGCCTTATAAGTATGCCATTTTCACTTAATGACCTATATTTTTCCAATTTCGAATTCATGTCCCGTGTCTTTACGCCGTTTTACAAAAAGTGCCCTTTTTTGCTGGAGCACCAAACCTGAAAAGATGACATAGCACGGTGCCACGTCATCTCCACGTCATCTTTTTCGGTGACTTTTTGGTTCGCCAGCAAAGCCATATCACCTTTTCGGTGACTTTTTGCTGCTTTGGCGAAAAATGAGCACTTTTTGTAAAATGACGCAAAGATACAAGACATGAATTCGAAATTGAAAAAATATAGGTCATTAAGTGAAAAATGGAATGCTTATAGGGCAAAAACTGCAATTTTTTCTTCTATTCTACTTATGTTCATTTTCTATCCTAGTTGCACAAATGAATCTCATGTATTGAATATTTTTTCGTAAAAATGCAAGATTGCGATTGCAATACACTTAGCATGGGTCGGTGCAATGGAATAAAAAATGAAACATGAGTTGGAATATATAGAAGATGTGATTAAAGTATAGTTTCTGAGTTTTTCTTAGGAATAATTACCTCATCACCTCCTGAGTATGGTGTAACCCTAGAAACATTCTATATAGTCTGGAATTTACACTAACAAATCATTCGTTGATGAGGTTGACGAAAAACTTAACAGAGCTTGCTTGATATTAAAAATAATTAGACCCCTAAAAAATTGAGCATGTTAGATCAATGGGGGTCTAGTTGTCATGTTACGCTACTTCCATTAAGTTTTTCATTCTCGGAATGAATGATGGGGGTATTACTATGATTTTTCAAATGGGGAGTGTATGTGTAATTAGACTAATTACATAGAGGTATTGAGATAAGTATCCTTTCTCTTGTGATGTCAAAAATGTCTTTAAATATTTTGATTATTACTTTGAAATTTGATGGTTTTTGTAGCCTCGAATGGTGGTCGTTTGAACTGATCGTGTTGCTCCCTGGGTTTTTGCCAAATCCGCAACTTGAAACATCTGTTTTATCTGTGTGGTATGTTTTTTTTTTTAAAAAAAAAAAAATATAACAGCTTATAAATATTTTAAATAATTTGAACAAATAGATACAGTGATTATTTGCTTTATGTTTATGTAGTAATAAAATTCTCATATTATATATATATATATATACCTCTTGTAAACAGCTTAAACATCGCTACAACACTCTATGCAATACCATTCGGATTGTCTGGCGCAGGAAGGTATATATACAAATTAATTGTTCTATTTTAAGATTTTTATATTATATATAGCTGTTGAGGATTTTTCTTTAATTGTTAGTACATTAATTTTTTATTATTATTTTAATATCCTTTTATTGTTATTGCACTGACTTTAATTGGTTGTATATATTTAATGTATCGATTTATTGATTTAATGTTATAATTTGAACAATCATATTCTCTATTTAATAAATTCAAATTATGCCGATTTAAATATATGTGTAGCACAAGAATTTCAAACAAGTTGGGAGCCGGAGATCCACAAGGAGCTCGTGTATCTGTTAGAGCATTAATGCTTCTTGCAGCGGTAGATGCCATAATTGTAACAATGAGCCTCTTCGCCATCCGGAAATATTTTGGCTACATTTTTAGCTACGAGAAGGAAGTTGTGGAATATGTAACAAATATGGCTCCTCTTGTTTGTCTGTCTATTGTGATTGACAGGGGAAAATTGCAAATTTAGTCCATTAATTACACCCTTTTTTGATTTTGGTTCATTCTTTTTCGGGGTTAGCACTATTAGTCCGTTTCATTTAAAAATCTCACACATTTAATCCATTTGTTCGTAATTTTGATCCATTAGGCCACAAAATTTGAAATTGGTCCTGAAATTTGCACAGTCACATCCAATCGGGCCCAAAATTTGGGAATTTTTTGACACGTGGTATATGTGGAGGCTGATGATGTGATAACATATGCCACATGTAAAAAAACCCCTTAATTTTGGGCCCGATTGGAGGTGACTGTGCAAATTTCAAGCCAAATGGACCAAAATTGCGAATAAATGGATTAAATGTGCTAGATTTTTAAATGAAAAGGACTAAAAGTGCTAACCCCAAAAAGAAATGGACCAAAATCGAAAAATGGTACAATGAATGGACTGAACTTGAAATTTTCCCTGATTGACAGTATCCAAGGGACCCTTACAGGTTAGTGAAACTTTTTAGTAGGATAATTACCTTAACACCCTATATAGTTTGGTCAATTGGGTTAATAACAAAAACCTCCCTCGGAAGATAGTATAATTCTCGACTATACATTTTTCCTTTTCGAAATTACAAAAACCTCCCATTCAAAAATACATTATTTACATGTTTCCTTTCTATTAAGGTTTTGGGGAGTAAACTGCTAATATCATGGATCTAAGGATTTGGTTGATCCTCCCTAACTATTTTGGCACTTTTTTCTAAAAATTTTGTGGACATATATATTCCCTTGGTAATATGTGAAATTAAAAGGTGCTTTGAAATTTTCAACATTTTCCTAAATTATAGAGGGAATCTTTATTAATAAAAATTTTACAAAAAGGTCAAAAAATATGCTAAAGTGTAAATTAGGAAGACAACTATATTTATAGATGATATCAACAGTTTTGTTCTAAAACCTTAATATAAGGGGAGGACCAAGTAAACAAAATATTTTTAGATCGGAGGTTTTTGTAATTTTAAAATGAAAAGGGGCATAGCGTGTAATTACACTATGTCTCAAAAGAAGTTCCTATAATTAACCCTTTCAGCATCCGATGGACCCTTTCTCGCTAGATGTTTTTTAATGGGATAATTACCTTAAAACCTGTGAGACCCCAAAAATTCCCCTAATTAGATTTTTAAACCGTCATGTTTGATCAATAAATGATTTAAAATGTTTATGAGAAAAACTCTAATCGGTAACCGATTTCTCGTCAATTTAAGATTTTTCTCACAAACAAAAAAATTTATTTCACACCTAAAACTCATCCTAAACATTATTTTGGTCCAAAAATATTCATAATTATGTTTTGAAACCCTTTGTTTTAACATTTAAAACTTATCGCCATTTAAAACAATTTTTATCACTATTGTCCAAAAAACTTTAAAACGGCAAAATTACTTCGATTTAGCACCCGAAAATTTTATTTCAATCAAATGTGGGCCAAAAATATTATTTCTAACATAAATCAATGCATATTTGGCCCTAGAATTGAGCCCAAAGATTTTTTTTTTAAATTTTAAAGTCCAAGTCCAACCATATTTTAAATTAAATGAAAAAAATAATAAAATAAACTAAAATTCAGCCAAAATTCGTCCACACACACTAAAGGTGAAGACTCACCTTGATGATTAATGCAAAGGGCCACCTTAGTGCCCAACTCACTCACTTAGTCACCATTCTCATTTAATGCCTCATTAATGCCATTTTTTTTGTTAATTACCACAAAACCCTTCTCCATTTTTATTTGTAGAGGAAATTGTTGATAAAATAAGACTTTATCTTCTTCATTTCCTCCTCCTATGGCCGAAAATAGGAAAAAAAGAAGAAGAGAACTCAGCCATCTCTCTCAAAACCGAACAACTTGTGTGTGTGTGTAGCTTCACTTTCTTTTATTTTTTCTTCCAATTTTCTTCTTAATTTCAATAAGCAATCAAAAGGAGAATTGTAGGGGACATCACCACTTGCACAAACCCTCAAGCTTGGTAAGATTTAGTTAAGAATTTTAATGACTAATTGTTTGATTTAAGTGAAACCTAAAAGATTTTTTCTTTGGTGTTAGGATCTTAGGAAGATCTTAAAGAAAATTCTTGAAATCTCAAGTTGGTAAGCTAAGAAAGGTAAGGATCATGATACTCCATACTCATGTTCTTCAAGCTTTAATCATGGTTCCAATTTCTTGAAAGATCTATGGATAGTATGCTTGTTGGTATGTTTGTTGTTATGGCTCATTGATTGTTATAAACTTGTTCTTGATGAGCTACTTGATTAACTCTCATGTTGTTGTTGATGGAGTATGACCTAGCTTATGTTTATGGAATCATGAATCTGATCTTAGGGTGATAAGAAACTTAGTGGATCATCATTTAGACTTAGTGGTTGAATAATTTCTTGAATTAAATGAAGTTTGGACATATTGGTTGTTCTAGGGTAGCAGGGGCAGAACACTCACCTCAATTTGAAAAATTGAAAACACCACTTATACTATTCCAAAAATTTCATATAAGGTACCCTTAGAAACCTCTTCGAGTCTAGATGATGTTAAAATCAAGAAACACTCGAAAACGAGGAATAAAGTGGTAGAAAAGTGCATTTGAATCAGACCTGCCATTTCGGCCAAAACAGAGGATACTTCTGTCTTAACCCCAACTTCAAAAATTTATAACCAAACTTCTACATACCCAAAAAATCCAAAATTTGTACCATTTGAAACTTCATTGAGTTTAGTTATCATTAGAATCACGAATCACCCAAATCAATGAAGGAAAAAGGCCAAAAATACTATTTGATTCGAACTTGTCAGTTTTCTCGGGTGTCAGGGGATACACTGACCTATGTCCTAACACATCCCCTAACTTCAACCCGTCGGAAACCACTCATTTCTTCACCAAATTGAATCCAAAAATATAGATTAGAAACCTTGTTAAGTTTAGATGATAATAGGCTCAAGAATTTCTAAAATTCATGAAGGAATGAACCCAGAATATTTTGTAAACTCAAACATGTCTAGTTGATTCGGGGTTTTGGCAGATTCTTGAATCGACTTTAAAAATCTATAACTAAAGTTTTACTCATCGGATTTTCAATATAAGACCATCATTGGAAAGCTTGTTGAGTCTAGTTAACCATAGAACCAAATTGCCAAATTTAACTCATCAAATTGTACTTTTAAAATAGCTTGGAAAATTACTGCCGTTTCAGAGATTCTCAAAACTTGATATATTTGACAATTTCAACCAAAATAGCTTTAAAAAATAATCTCCTATAACTTTTGAGTCTAATTTGATGATCCAAATAGAATTCTTATGCTTTAAGTCCAAACTCCTAAATTTCCTTGTATTCAAATTTTTGAATTTGATTCCATATTATGAATCCTCAGATGCTCCAAGCTATATGTTTCCGTATAAAAAAATCTTGAATGTTTCAAGTCCTATTGTATATTGATAACCCCTTTTTGCATGATAAGTTGGGCCCTGAAAATTTTCAGGGGAATTGATTAGGCGATATCGGGTCGACGATCGAAACCCCTAGGAATTCCTGTCCGCTGGGTAGTTCGGAGGAGTCCTGGAGGTAGGATTCCAAGGAGCTATTCCTGAGACTCGTGGTTGACCGCGCTGCGGCGGCTGTGTCTCGAGTTTGTTTGACACTCCATGGACAAGTGCTCGGAGAAGTAAGCGAAGGGATAAGGATATATGTACGTTATATATTGAAGTTATAAGGGTGACAGATCCACCAAATATTTGTTTCAGCCTTATATGATTTTTGACATTCATATCATGATTTGAACTCCGGATTTTGACATTGGCTTCATGAATTGAATTTCTGGATTTATGATTGTATTGAATTAAAATGATTGTTTGTCTCGAATGTCAAAATTTTATCGTCAATGATCGATTGTACTCCTACCTGTTATTCTTTGATTCCTAACTTCTTTGGTCATCCGTCATGATCTTTACTAAGTCTCTCGACTTAGTTAATTTCATTACATGTGTAGGTAAGTAAATTTGCGGAATAAAGCGGCTATCGTCCCCCATATGTTAGTTTATGTTGAAAATATCGGTTAGGGACCTTATTTGTAATAGTTAGGATAGTTTATAGTTATTCACGTACAGTAGTTTGCTCTTTTAGAACTTTTATGATATTGTAAATTATGGGTTGTAAGACAGCAAAATATATTTAATGTATATTATGCGTTAAGATAGGCCTTGAATCTATATAATTGTGTTCATGTTGATTTTAGTATTTAGTTTAGTTACCTATGTATGTGAGTAATGTCCCGGAGACTAGGGCGGAAGTGCACTAGGACCTGGGGCGTTACAAAACCTCATGTAGTTTGATGTATTACTCCAATATTCTTGTTTGTTGATTCAGTTGACTAAGCTTTGATATTGAAAATGGAACTTAGCGGCCTCTAACTCATCTTAAAAGCTAGCTCAAAAGATGTGGATTGTCCAAACCAAGAATCACAACGCATACATTTTATTGATGCAGGAATTTGACACCTACCAAGCTTGTGTAACATTCCAACAAGATGACCCTTCATAA
Organism: Handroanthus guayacan; assembly: GCA_014898755.1. Lineage (NCBI taxonomy): Eukaryota > Viridiplantae > Streptophyta > Magnoliopsida > Lamiales > Bignoniaceae > Handroanthus > Handroanthus guayacan. The sequence goes on from JACFYI010003776.1 coordinate 2,110,321, forward strand.
ACTTGGATTAACATGATCTATTTGCAATATTTCACTTAATATGTTAAAATTTTTAGAGATTTTAATTATATATAGATTTTCGTGAAGTTTGCTGTCATTTGAATTAACAACAAGGTTGTTATTGTAATTTCTTATATCTAATAGACTGTTTTAATTAATATGTTAAATTTTTTATATTTTTTATGGAAATGACCAGAAGTAGTTGCGTAACGTGTGTCACTTTCCCTATTAATTTTCTTGGATAGGTGTTGCTAGAGGTTGTGGTTGGCAGCACATTGGGGCTTATATCAATCTAGTGTCCTATTATATTTTTGGAATACCATTTGCGGCTGCTTTGAGTTTCTGGTTCAAGCTTGGAGGGAAAGGTCTGTGGATTGGAATACTTTCTGGGACCACTTTGCAGGCAGTGATACTTGCGATAGTCACGAGCCGTACAAACTGGGAGAAGGAGGTTTGTCTTTCTCTCATTCTTTTTCCTAGTTTTCCTCATTTTTTCCATGGGTTAAAACGTGTCAAACCAGCTCGTGCATGGGGTACAAGTTAGCTTGACTTGAGGTCCCGCTTATTCGAGTTCGAGTTGAGCTAATCAAACTTGAACTTTACCTTGAGTCGATTTTAAAAGTATTTTACCTAGACTCCCTGTTTGCAAGACTATGCATAATTTTAATATTTTTTATATTATATATTTTGAAATAAAGTATGCGTATCATATTATAATTAATTATAAATTCAATTGAATTAAATTATATTTATTATTTTATTATATTAAAATTTTTCAACTTAGCTCAATTGCAAATTTGAGCTTTAATTAAGTCGCATTTTTCAAAAAATTAGGTTTCTAGTCAAGTTCGAGCTTGAAAATTTTTGTCAAGTTCGGTATTTTTGTCAAGTTCGAGCTTATCAAATGTTTATCAGGAAATTGGTTGCATTCCCCTCTTTCCTCAAAAAGGCTGTTAATATTTTATATCCATTTAATTGTTCTGACTCTGCAGGCAGATGAGGCACGGGAGAGGTTATTTGAGAAGAAGCCTACCTTTGAGGATAGTCTTACTTGAAGAAATTAATGATGGTTTGGCTGTTATTTTTGAATGAAATATCCTTTTTGTAATAACTAGAAGCCTTTAATTTTGACTTTGTATGTATCTATTGTTATTCAATAATTTTAATTTTGACTTTGTATGTATCTATTGTTATTCAATAATATTGCTCGTCTATCCTTTTATGGAAAGTGCATCACAATTCAGGAGGACATGAAAACCCTAATTATAAGTTGATTGCAATTTTTCAACAAATTCAAAGCAACAAAACAAAATAATTTGTTACTTGATTTACAATACCAAGTCTATTTCATATTGAAAGAATTAAGGGCCTTGAGATAATTAATAAGTTATCCCCCATTTATAATTTTTCGATATGCCCTTTTCAAGATAACATCTCCTAACATAAGTGTCGACGGGACAATATTTTAAAGCAGTTAAACATTTCATTTAAGAGACGAATTTGGCATCATCATTACTATAACCACGTAACTAGTTTATTTATACATTGGACATATAAACTATAAGATTAGGGTATAAATCATATCCTAAGAACTATAGATACTCACAAATAAAAAGTGATGTATCTATCATATCTCTAAAAATAATAAAACCATATAAATAATTGGAATGGCCTTCTGAGTCCATCAACCTATTTATTAAATGGGTTAAATGCAATTTACCCCCCTGTATTCACTCTAATTGGCACAAAACCCCCTGAGTTTTTTTTAATTAGCATAAAACCCCCTGTATTCTTGAAAATATAGCAAAAAAGGGGCTGTCTCCATTGTGTGTAATGCACGCGCCATTTTTGCGACTTTTTATGTTTTTATTGCTACTTTTGAGATAAAATGACTTATTTGCCCTTCTGATTAAATGTAATTTACCCCCTATTTTTACTTTAATTGGCATAAAACCCCCTGAATTTTTACTTTAATTGACATAAAACCCCCTCTATTCCTAAAAATATTGTAAAAAATGTATCATCTTTATTGTTTGAGAAGAAGAAAAATTATAATTGAAGAAATATAAATATTGAAAATAAAAGTTAACAAAAAATATTTTTCAATAGTTTTTAGAACTAATTTGTTATTATATTTTATAATAGGATTATCTTTACTAGAATTTATTATATAGAATAAATATTAAAATTTGTTATTATTTTTTATAACTACTTTATAATTATCTTTTAGAATATGATTATTTTTATCTATTCACCTGATAACGAATTCTAAATAACTACAAAAAATGCTTTATGCTTTATAGTATAGATGCTAATTTCAAAGTGAAGAAAACATAAATTTTTAAGTAAACAAAGTATAGAATTAAAAGCTATTGGAGATTAAACAAATCAAATTGCACAATAAGCTAAAAATTCTTGACATTAAACATTAAAAAAATCGAGGGTATTTTAGTAATTTTATTATTCTAAAAATTATATAAATTCAATGGGGCGAGTGTGCTTTATTTTAAAAAATATAGGGGGTTTTATGCTAATTAAAAAAATTCAAAGGGTTTTGTGCCAACTAAAATGAATACAAGGGGGTAAATTGCATTTTGCGCTTTATTAAATCCTAACCCTAATTAAAATGAGCCTTTGGGCCCATCAGCCTAATCCCAAACCCTAGCAGTATAAATATCCTGAAAATGTAGACAAGATCAATATGCTTCCATCTACAATGAAATAAAAAAATCTCAGCATTTTTGCAAACTATGTGTGAATGATGTTCTATCATGCCGTAAGATTTAAGGTTTTCGTAATACTCCAATGTTCTTTCTCCCATGCAGTATGTAACGCCCCGCATCACTCGGCATTCCGCCTCATGATTCGGGTCGTCACTCACGGTCGGTCAGGAAAATTAAAATCCTTACAATAGCTGAAACTTAAAAATTATTCATTTCATAGCACCAAAATATCATTCTTTACATGCTGGAATCCCAAATACAAATTTCAATTCGTTTAATCTATACAAAGTAGGCCTATCAAAATTCTATCGGTATAGTTTGTACAATTATCTACAATAGGCCTAACAGATACATTATCTCAAAAGAGTCCCACGATCTGTACATAGCTTCAGTCAATCGAGTCCGACTTAGGAACCTACATTTTTGTATCGAATCATGAGTCCACTGACCCAGTAAAACTCATGGCGGAAGAAAAGGAGTAGAGAGTACAATGGGAGTAGAACAGTATAAGACAGGAATGTGATTTAATAAACATTTCGGTGCAATCATTTCATTCGAATCATTAACATTAAACGTTAATCATATTCGAGTCAAATAAGGCTGAATCAAACGATTTGGTGGGGCTATCACCCTTATAACTTCAAACAGATTCAACCTTATCCCTGCAATACTCCCTCAAGGAGTGGCATTCGTTCATTTAAAGCACTGTCGACTCCACGTGCTTTAGAGTAACTCTTCGGAACCCTACCTCTAGGACTCGTCCGAGCTACCCACCATTTGGGAATTCTCAGGGGTTCAATTTGACGATCCGATATCGCCCAAACCAATACCACCCAAAAATTCCCAGGGCCCAACATTCATTCATTCATTCAGGTTCAAAACAATAGGATCGTTCTCAAAGCATTGAGCCATATCGTGACATGAATTTGAAAATGAACGTCTTTGAATAAATCAGAATATATCCGAATATATCAAAACATATAGCCACCACGGGCATGGATTTAAACAATAGATCGATTCGAACAAACGATTCAAATTTAGAATTGTGGATGATAGAGGACAACTAAATCGAAATTAGACTAAGAACGGTGCAACTCAGTTCAGGTCGGTCAAATCAGTACGGTCATTCAGTAAGCCAAGTGGCACAGTATTGGATTGACTAAGAACGGTAATGATTCGGTTCAATATCTAAGTCAATCATATGATTTGAAACGAGTAGAGAATTTCGGACATTATGGACTTGAGGATTCATTGTGTGAAGAAAAAAAATCAAGATTTTAAATTTAGAAAACGTAATATAAAGTTATGGTTATCGAAACGAGGTCAGAAACACATTCGAGAACATGAAAATACGTTAAACATTTTCAAAACGAGCGCTTAAGCGCGTGTTTGGGCGCTGGAGCGCCCAAACAATAAGGCTCGGACCC
>JACFYI010003776.1:2195433-2210797 GCA_014898755.1 Handroanthus guayacan
TGGACCAAAATCGAAAGTAGCAATAGATAATGGACCAAATTTGCAATTTTCCCGCTTGAAAACTGTTCGTGAATTTTAGTTTGATCCTAAGTTATATAGGTTCTAAGTTGAGATCAAGTCAAATATTTCTTGTTCATAAGCTTGCTTCCTTTTTTTTTTGGAAAAAAGTTATATATATTATTATAAATGATTAAAAAATAAAACTATTGATAACGCAATAAACTTTTTCAAGCTCAAGTTCATGTTTATGGCTCAAGCACAATAAAATAAGGAGCTCATTCGAGTTGAGTTGAGCAAAGCCCAAGTTCGAGCTTATGGCTCAAACATAAATTTGAATAGATTTGAGCCGAACTCGAGCCCCTTTTCCCTCAAGTTATCAAGCTTAGATAATTTGATTTGACCTATGAGGTCAAACATAGTTTGAACAGAATCGAGCCGTATTCGAGCCCCTTTTTCCTCAGCTTATTGAGCTTAGTTCATTTGATTTGACCTTAATCTTGAACTCGAAAATAATGAAAACTCTCCTAGGCTAGATTCGACTTGTATCTTCAATGTAGCATGCAACTTATATGCTAACTCAAGCCCTCGTCTACGATCACAAATGGGATGAAAACCAAGGTAGCATCACATATTACTTCCTAACGAGCTATCCATATGCATTATGTAAACAGGGGTGAGGTAATGGAAATAGACACATGGTTCGGAGCATCGGGGAGAAATGCAGTGAGGAGAGACTGGGTGCTCCGAAGCCAAGCCACAGGCCTTGTATTTGCACGTGCAACCAGGTACATAAAACAAAGACAATCTTAATATGACATATTCTGTAACAACCAAAGAGATTAGTTTAATTCTCAATTTTAATAAGATTTGGTTTGGTAACAGTACGTGGGTGATGATGAACCGGAAAACGAGACGCCTTTCAAAAATCCCAGATGAAGTAAGGGCCGAAATTTTACCATTGTTCATTGAAAAGCAAGCAATAGTTGAAGAAAGCGCTGAAAAAATACAGAAATTGGATGACAATGCTCTCTATGTGGTCGAGGACTTGAAGGTAAGCACTTCTCGAGGTTTGGATTAATAACAAGAACACCTGAAAAAGTAGAAAAGTCTTAGAACTACACCTTTGTCAAATTTAGGCATAATTACCTCTACCCCACCTGGGTTTGGCGTAATTACCAAAATACTAATTGAGATTCGGATAATTATCATTACATTGCTTACTGTTAATTTAGTTGACGGATAATTATAATTACATCCTTTGAAAATCATGAAACATTACCAGTAGACTCCTTGATAAATGGGTGTAATTATAATTATGAATAAGTACAGGGGGTGTGATAGTAATTATGCGTCATGTTAAACTAGTAGTATGGGGTGTAATGTTAATTATCCAAACCTCAGGGAATATTTTGTAATTATGGTCAACCTCAAGGGGTATAGAGGTAATTATCCCTTAAACTTATCCTTGAAAGCCTAATATATTGGGTTGACCCAATCTTACACCAACATACTTAAGTAATAAGTTTTTAGGGATTCTATTGTAATGTGATACAAGCTGGGTTTAGTTACCGTATGAAGTGTTTCTATTATTAGAAGGTTGTGGGAGGAATTTTATTCGATTGACTTCTTTTTGAGTAAATTACAAACAATCCCTAGTTGATAGGGTCGATTGCACTTTGCTTCTTAATCTTTCCGAATATGAGATTAACCCCCTAATCATTCCAAAACGCTCAATTTCACCCTCTAAAATCTAACTCTAGCAGAATACTATGAGAATTTTTCGCTCAAAACCCTGCACGTGTCTTCAACATAAGTTTAGTGAGAATATTTGAGAAAGGATATCTTATTGTGATAAAATTAGGGATAAGGTAACATGATTTTATCTAATTTTGGTCCTAATTTTGCTGCCATACTTCACCTAGTTTTGCCCTAATTTAGCCCTAGTTTAGCCATAATTTCGTAAGGATGAAGTATCTTTAATGAAAACCCTCACTCCATTCACGCTAAAAATACATGATGACCTTGAATGGAACATTCTTGTAATATTTTGCTAGATTTGAATTTTGAGGGATAAAACCGAACATTTTGTAATAGTTAGGGAGTTAATTGCACAATGAAAAAGATTAGGGAGTAAAGTGCTATTGATCTCATCAGTAGGAGGATTATCTATAATTTACTCTTTCTTTTTGGTCTATTTTACAGCCAAAGAGAAGTGATTTGGACATGAACCATCATGTCAATAATGTGAAGTATGTTACATGGATGCTTGAGGTACATACTAAAGTAACTAAACTCATCTATATTTGTGGAATGTGTTCCGAGAAAGGAAACTTTCTTTTTTATCTTTTTGAAAAGAGGATCAAAGCAAGTTCCCCAACTATTCCTACGAGATTCGCCCATGACCCTTTAATTTATTTTTTTCAGACAATTCCTAATGAATTCTTGGACAATCACCAACTTTCAGACATAATATTAGAATACAAAAGAGAATGCGGAATTTCAAATGTGATGCAATTCTTATGTGAACCTCAAGAAGATCAAAATTCATTGTCATCAAATGGAACTTTTGAGGGAAATGGACGGCTAGAATCATTGAATCGTTGGCAATTTAGCTACACTCACCTGCTGAAGATAAAAGGCAACCCGGAAGATGAAGAGATATTGAAAGGAAGGACCATATGGAAAGAAAAGCTTGGAGCCTTACCATTTTCTCCTTAGGAGTTCATACAAGTTCTCAGGAAAGCAGTAAGGGGTGTGGTGTTTGTGCAAAATTTCATTAAACGAACCCTATAAATTTTGGTGCAAAGTTACTATGTTTCAACAAGCATGGGATATTTGTGTATGTCATTGATAGTAGAGGAAAATTATTCACTGATAATTACCTCTGATAGCATGAAGTTTGGTTTAAATATCAAAATACTTCGTGTAATTTTACTGGAGAATGTTACTATAAATTATAATTTTTTATTTATGTAATTAAATCAAGTCTAAAAAATTGTTAAGCTAATTTTCACTTTTGTTTATGCTACTCACCAACTTATATGCCTGCTTTTATTTGGAAAAACAAGGAGACACTGTAGCACAAACGATACCTTTTCAAGTAATGACAAAAATGGTTTGATGTTGAAGCAAGCAATGCAAGGATTTGGAGGTTTAATCCTCGGTTAACCAAATATATATATGATTAGGACAACCAACAATAAAAAAAAAATAAGAAAAAGAAAAAAAGATATATGTATGTGTGTATATATAGGTATATATGATTAAGATCACCTAAGGGTATACCAATATGACACCATTTATTCAATCGACACTGCAGATGCCAAGGGATTCTATTCTGATTTGTATTTTATTGTTTATTTTGGAGTAAATTGCAGAAAAATCCCCAACCATTTAGGGATAGTGCACATTGCCCCCCAACCGTTTTGAAAAAGCGAATTACACCCCATTCTTTGCATATTTTGCGTGGAAGCCCCCTGAATGCAAAATCCAGCGGCATTTTTGAGGATATTCCATTTTGGAGGATTTTTTGTCATTTGAACACCTCTTGCACCATTATATTTTTACAGTCATACTTCAATGAAGAACATGGTTTTAAATATCCAAAATACAACCATGTCACAGAAAGAGGAAACAAATGGTTGAACATTATACCAAAAAAAAAAAAAAAGAAAAAAAAATCCAGGAAATCAACTATTACATGAATGAATATATGAGAATGCAAGAGACACTCATCACAATCCACATCTTCAACTCCTTTGACTTTCTTTTTGTAATCTCAAATTCAAGCTTATTAACCTTTTTCAACAACCCAGGATTAATCTATCTTCAACACACATGGGAGAGTCCATCTAAGAGAAAAAATTACAACCTCCATTTCTCCAAAAATATTGAGAAAATTAGCAGAAAACCAAAAAAGAAAAAAGCAAATAGATATATATATTTTATCTTACCCAGTAATTGGAACAGTAAATTAAAGTACCTCTTTCAAGGATTCAAATTCGTCCAAGTTGTCTTCTTCAATGGCTATAATTTTCCATTTTCATATTTTAGTTTCTCCCAATTTGCCCTGATTTTGCCATAAATTATGATTTGAGATGATGAATGTGGTCTTATTTTTGGGATTTTTAAGCTAAAATTACGCCAAATCCCTCTCACAAACTAATAGGATAATTTTACCCTAAAAAAATCTTTCCAAACGGAATATTCTCGAAGATGCCGCCGGATTTTGCATTCAGGGGGCATTCATGCAAAATATGCAAACAATAGGGTGTAATATGTTCATTCAAAACGGTTGGGGGGTAATGTGCACTACCCCAAAAGGTTGGTCGGTTTTCTGCAATTTACTCTTTATTTTATTTTACATATACATGCCATGAATATTATATCCAAAATTAAGTATTTTATAAAGGAATTTTCTTTTTCCCCCCCTTGGCCATGATAATGACCTGCCAAAAAAATTTGAACCAATCTCTCAAGTTTATGGATGAAATTTGCGCAAATCATTACTATCAATAAGGTTTTTGCCACATGACCAATGGATCAATATTAAGTTTTTCCATCCATTTCTAAACTTCTCAGTTAGAAAATACCGAGCAATGAGTTGAAGATGTTGAAAAATTAATGGTAGCTCTATGATCTTTTGATAGGCATAAGGACCGCCCTTACTCGACCCCTAGGCCTCAACTTATATTCACGTTGACAAACCCCAAGCCCAAGAAGTTTTCTATCATCACTCCAACTGTGTATTTCTGTGGATCCACTTCATTTTATATTATTAGATTTTCTCAAGAAACTTCTTAAGTGCATGCAGGCACAGAACTTTTTTTCCCAAGATTCTAATTTCACGTCATCAGACATAGTACACCTCGAGACCTCCTTTGATGCCAATCTTATCCTTGATAATATAAGGTAATACATATTAATGAGGAGAGACTCCCAAATTTCCACCCGTAAATAAGGGGTAAGGGGGTTGTAATAAACGTACAACTTCCTCCCTCATCGCCTGTGCATTGTTTCAGTTGATGGAAAAACATAAACCCAACAACCCCAGAAGTCTTGGTGGAAAAAAATAAACCCAACAACCCCAGAAGACTTCAACGCCCTTCATCATATAAGGGATTGCCTTGCCCTGAAATATGCAACTTATTGAGTGTCGATCTGAAGCTCAGTTCAATTCATCCAATCCGATTGACCTTGACCACAGAACGAGTTCATGTGGTAGGAACCAAAGAAAGCCTACGCTTGGTCTCCACTAAAGCTATAAGATAAGTCCTATTAGCTCATGGACTTTATCCAGTTCAACTCAAGCTCGAAATTTCGAATTTGAGCACAAGTACTATAAAGAGTCCATTTTAATCCTTTTTTAAATATTTTTTATTTTAAATACATAAATAATATTACCATTGTTATAAATCTATCATATTACCAATTCTTGAATGGGTTAAATGCAATCACACCCATGAACTTTTACTTTTTGACACTTACCCCCTAAACCTTTCAATTTGTTGCAATAACACCCCCTCCATTCAATTTTCATACATTTTTCCATGTAGCTCGATATATAGCCATGCACCAGGCCTTTGTCATTCAATTGGTTCACATCAAGGACAGTGATCTACAAGCCTTGCCAATGAACTAACATGGGATCCATGTGGCACTGACTATGAATAATTGCAACCTCTACTCTATTCACAAATTCAGGAATACCAACGCCAATTATACAGCTTTAAATTGAGCCTCAAAACCACTTAACCCCGTTTAGCTAGAAATATAGATTTCAGGTGTAGAGTTATGCCATGAAAATTATATTGAGCAACCTTAGTCGTTATTATGCGCAGAACTGGACAATTGCTACATGCTACAGGATGCAGCACCAGTTTAACCGAAGTAGACGACACTTGATTAATAGTGAACATCACAACTCGCAACATGCAAATCAATGTCAGAAATCTGTGAGGTTGACACATCTATCAACGACCCAATAAGAAAAACTACGACATTTTCTTACCATAACAAAAAATTGCTAGAAATTGTTATTGAAAAATCCAGTACGATAGACTATTTCTTGCGCAGATATTCCTTACAAATAATGCACACGTCTCCTGCAAAAAGCTACAATGAAATACATACCGAATTGCTGCAAGACCAATCTATTATTTGTGAGAATCTTTACATAATAAAAATAGGTTTTAATTTGCAGGGATTCTCCCAGCTAACAGGGGACCATTCTAACAAATGCTACATTTGTCCTTGTGCATTCAAACATCATAATCCTAATAGTTCTCAGAGGACCAGCTTTCTAACTATGACTCAGATAAAATTTTCTACTAAGGTACAATCCAACTACACATATTTTGGTCAAACTACACGCATCGAAAGTTTAAGGAAGCTGTTCATAAAAAATGGTGCTCAATATATGCGAGGGTTACATATCAGTTCTATCAAATAAGAGAAAGTATTGCGTAATAAATATCGATAGGACAAAATTTGATAACTTCCTACAAAACATGCTCTAATATTTTTCTTAAAAAAATTGCAACTGAATAGGGAAAAAAATATGTTTCCAAGACATTTACCCATGCCTAATATAGAGAATGGAGGTTCTCTAAATCAATAATTGTGAGATCTAACCTAAAAAGGAGAACATTTACAATTACAAATGTGATGGATATTTACAACAAGTTAATTACCCATAATAAAAGGAAAGAGAAAAGAATGGAGATCTAAAGGGAACGAGTATAATATCAAATCAAATCATACAACATAAGGTGAAATTTTAAAAATGAGCAGGGGAAAAAAAAAGAAAAAGAAAAAGAAACAAGCCAAAAATAACTAATGACAATAGTAGGAAGCAGCAAAAGGACAACAGAATAGAGTACAAACCATGTCCAAACTTGATACAAATGAGAAGTTCCACAATGCAGATAGCAAGCGAAAGCTAGCAAAATGCTTCCACCTTTTTCACCGATTTTCCGAAAATAAAAAAGCAATCAAGAGAAGAAACAAAATAAGAGAAGAAATTGGGTACCTCAAGAAAGCGAAATTGTTTGGTGAGATGCTCAGCAAAGGCTTATCACCGACGGTTGTGACTTACACTGTATTGATTCATGAACATGCTGGTGAAGGAAGGCTAGAACTAGCATTTATATATTTCTCAGAAATGATGGAGAATGGTATTTTGCCAAATGTGATCACATACAATGCTCTGATAAATGGCCTTTGTAAATTCAGAAAAATGGATGAGGCATACAGATGGTTTTCTGAGATGCAATCTAACGGAAGACTTCCAAACAAATACACCTGCACTATAATGATAAATGGGAACTGTGACCTTGGCAATTGGAATGAGGCTTTGAGGCTGTACAAAGAAATGCTAGATAGAGGAATCCAACCTGATTCTTGCACACATAGTGCTCTGTTCAAACATTTAAGAAAAGACTATATGTCATTTGCAGTCCAAGAACTTGAATCTATAATTCTAGATGATAGAGAAAAGGCTGAAGCAATTACTTGAAACACAGTATTATCTTGGTGAATATTGAGAATTTGCGCTCATCCAAGTTTTGCATTGTGCTTGGGGGATGCTTCAGTGGGTATGAATAGATATCTGTGATATTAACCTCTTTAGTTTCATGTTGAACCAACTATTTTGTTACTCGCATGCTTGTGATATCTTGTTCTAGATGTACCAAGTTTGCACCTAGATTTATTGCGTTTGGAAGCAGATGAGTTAAATCATTTTGAGCAGGTATTACAATTATCATGCTTCATCTACCCCTTTTATGGCTGAAAAATCAAAATCTGAATTTATATTTCAGCACACCCAACTCCACCCTCTCCATGAATAAATAAAGTCACATCGATGTCTTGCTTTCCATGTTGCACGTGTGAGCTCATGAGTGATCTTCTAGGAGGTTTGATATGCCAAATATATACTTATATGATTTGGTACGTCTTTGGTTTAAAGTGATATGGTATGCTTTCAGTAACTTGTTTTCATTTGTTAGTCTTAGAAAGGTCCATTGCACCCGCCTTCGGCGTAATTTGATGAGGGCGGCGCCCATGGCGGGTGCAAGCATGGCCGTTGCCATGCCCAAGAAGGAAAAAAAATTTAAAAAAAGCTTACGCTTGCTGACGGAGAGTGGTCGCCCGCTGCGGGCTTAAGGCCCTAAACGGCCCCGCCTCCAAGAGGCGAAACCAAAAAAAAGAATTTAAAAAAATATTACGCCCACGGCAAGCTAGGCGGCTGAGAGTGGCCGCAGGCCGCGGATGTAAGGCACCAATGATGGCAGCTGCGGCGGGCGTAATTTTCTCATTTCTTTTTTTGTTTATTTATTTAATTTAAAAGTATTCCTTTGTATTAAAAAATAATATTATTGTGATATTATGTGATTTTTTCAAATGGCAAATGCTCATCGTAGAGGGAAGGGGAAGGGACTTATGGTGCTCTTCGGTATTAGAGGATCGTGTAGGTCGATTGATGAGATAGAGCCAAGTGAAAATCATTTACACGGTATCTGCTCGATGAGCCTGTTTTCATCGCTCATCCGAAATGCAGAAGGAGGGTGGCGAGGGACCATTCGCATCATGACATCATCACCATGATGATGAAAATTACGATGAGGATGATGATAGGTGGGATGATGTTGAGGTAGGGGCCAGGGCTGGTAGAGGTAGAGACAGAGGTGAGAGTTGGTTGTTACGGGGGCCAGTCCCCGGTGACCCGGTCATTGCTGACTTGATCCCGAGTTTCAATAGGTACGTTGCTTTAGATATTTGGCATGGGAGGGTGGTAAAATTTTATTTAGTTTATTTATTTATATTAAATACATCTGTGATTTGTGTTTGGCATTTAGTAAATTCTACGTTTTGTAAATTGTTTTACAAGAGAAGGAATTGATTAAATGCCAGTCCCAAATTCAAGCGTTGGCACAATGAAGGGGCCCGGGAAGGAACACCAGTATAGCTATGCTTCATCACAGCGGGTTGTGTTATTTGAGGAATTACATGTTTACCAGTTATAATGTCCCTCTGTTGTGTGTTTTCGTGGAGAGGTGGCAGCCAGACATAAACACCTTTCACATGCCGTTTGGAGAGATGACGATCACTCTCCATGATGTTTGGTTCATTTTGGGAGCCTCGGTGGATGGATTCCCAGTCTCAACTGATGCTGATCGTTCAGATATGGTTGCTATTTGAGTAGAGATTCTGTCGATAAATCCGGCAAAGATTGGCACTATGTGGGTGGCCAGTGGCCCCAAGTTTGAAGACATAAGGGCTCGTTGAGGAGACAACTTAGAAGCTCCACCTGTCTCGGCAACTAGAGGGTACATTATGTACTTAGTAGGATGTATTCTATTTGTAGATAAGTCGAAGAATCGCGTGCGACCTAAATTTTGCCCATTGATACAAGATGTGTCTATGGTTTCATAGTACACATGGGGTGCAGCAACACTTGCGTACCTGTATCGCCAATTAGGCGTGTCGTCCAGGACTGACGCGAAACAGCTATCAGGGTGCCTGACCCTACTCGAGGTAAAAAATTAGTAACTTTTTTTATTTATTATTAAATTATGTGGGGTTAAAAAAGATTGCTAATATTTTTATAAATTGATATTTGTTGCAAACGTAGATTTATGAGTACTTCCCACAGTTGAGACTAGCAGATTTCACGTCTTACAGTGCGAGATAGCTGCGTTGCTTGAGGTGGCGATCGTCCTCTAGGCCGGCACTTGAGGCTAATACAGTGGTGAAGCTGATCGAGTACAGAGCCTTGCTTGATAGCTTTACGGCGAATAATGTAAGTTATTAAATTATTATGTTTTAAATTAGTTAAACTAAGTTATTAAATTAGTTAAACTGTTTCATTTATAAATCAAGTTGTGTTTTGTCCGTCAGGTGCATTGGTTGTCTTATGGAGCGAATGTAGTGGATCTTGTGCCGAGGATAATCTACCAAGGTGCCATTTCGATGCCTAGGTATACCAAGTTTTCAAATTCAAGACTGACCTTGAAGTCAGGCCATCAAAGCGGCAATTTGGGTTCCAACTATATAGGCAGATATTTTACTCTAAGAATCAAGCAAATCAAAAACTTATATTTTAAATAGCCAAAATACGCCCTAAACGCCTCTCCATGGCTAAAGCAGGCAAAACAGGGCATCCAGAAACATAAATTCCTATTTGCTTATTCTTAAAAACCCTTTCAAGTATCATCTTAAACTTGGCTCCTCAAAATACCATAAAGATCTTATAAATTTAAGCAATTATGCTTAAGAAGGTAAAGAATTATATAGCTCAACACAGAAAGAAATTTAGCCTGCCATTCAGGCTAAGGAAAACACAATAAAAGAAGGGAAAATAAAATAAGAGCCCACCTTAAGATAAACGGGAGATAACTCCCTTTTTCTTATATATGAAAGGAAATGTACAAGAAAAGATTTTTACAGTAGGGTTTGAGAATAGAAAGGATAATATGAGAGGTAAGAAAAGGGTTGGAAAAGCTTCTGCCCTGAACAAGTGAGGAGTTTGCCTTATAAAGGCCTAGAAGCGGACTCCAAACTAAAATTTAAAAAACTTAATTACGGATTCCAAAATTTTTAGATTCGTAGCAGTACTATTACAAAAGTTATTTTATGAAAGTAGACTATTACAAAACAGTAAATTTTGTCGGCCATTATTCTTTTTTGCTGGAGGAAGATTTTCCTATCTTCTTTTTTATATTATCCAAAAGGGTCTCTTTAAGAGCGTAAAAAATGTATTCAGTAGTGGGTTCGTTCTCATAAGGATTTTGTGATTCCCCTACTAAGCATGCATAAGGGTTTTCTCCTTTTGAGGAGGTGGCTATTAAAGTATCAGACTTATTATCTATTGCAATTTCTTCTCCAAGATTTTTTATTAAATCTTTCTTTATTTCTTCAATATAAGAAGCAATTATTTCTTCTTTATAAACATCTCCTTTCTACATTTGTAATTTTCTGATAATATGCTGGAAAGGATTCGGCGATTCCCTTTGTTGCTTCATTTTGATCTGCTAGAGATATTCACCAATTTTTTCTTCCATTATATCAATGGTTTCCTGACCATGTAGATTCTATGTATTGGGGTCTTTAGGAAGCATTTACTTCCAGAATTTGGTGAAGAAAATTCTTCTTAAACAAGGGATATTTTGAGAATTATAATCCACTTCTGGAGCCCATTTCTAGATCCATGGTATTGAGAATTCTGTGAAAAAATGTAATGAAGTGATTCCTTCACACCATATATTACAATGTTCAAGGTCTATAAGGTTGGGAGAACATTAAATATATTGATTATAAGCTGAGGCAAATGGCTGAGGAAGAATTTTGGGGGATGGACCATGATTAATCCACCACTTATGGAACCAATTTGGTATTTCACGTTTAAAAAATATTAGAACAAACTTTTATGAACCAAGAATGTTTTTTCTTTGGATTTTCATAGAGGAGGGCTTTATGAAAGGCCTCGATATAATCCCAAAAATTAAATTTCACAGTAGATTTAAACTCTAGATTGTAATATTCTTTTTCTCTTAGGGTACTAATTCCCCATTCTTCAGCAAAAATAAGCTTTTTTATTAAAATTTTTCTGAAATTGTAACTACTCCAACTATTAGTCGGAAAGAATGATTTATTTCACAAGATTCTGTAATTTTGAGAATATTCTCATAATGTGATCTTTGTTTATAAGATTCTGCAGCATATGATGCTACATCAAGATACCTTTGCATTAAGGTCCATGGTTCATCTCGCCATTTTAAATCTTTATTTTCTAAAAGAAGTATTACTTCCTTTGAAAAACTTTTTTTATATGATAAAGAATCATCAATTTCTTCCTCAGATGCTATATTAGCATAAGTTGCAGTATTACTGCTTTCTGCTTCTTGTTTTCTCTTGTATTCAAGAAATTCTTTAAATAAAGAGTTATTTTGGGTAACACCTGTAGATGATGATGCTGTATTAGCAATATTTGCAGCTATTAGCCTTTGTGAACCATGTTGGAATATTACCCTTTCACCACCTCTTCCACCTCTTCCTCCTCTATTAGAGGAAAAGTTTTGACCTCTTCCTCGTGAGATCATTCCTGCAAATATTTACGGAAAAGAAAATCAGGCAGACTATTATCTGAACCCTTTTTATATTGTATGACAAAGTCAAATGGAGCTAAATAAACTTGCCATCTTGCAAACATTTGTTTAGAAACATTATGTTTAAAATCTTTATTGAACATATATTTTGCAGATTGATAATTAGTTTTTATTATAAACTTTTTATTGTAAAAATCATCTTGAAATTTTAAAACACACTTGACTATTGCGAGAATTTCTTTAGCAATAGTAACATAATTCTTTTTATTATTATTTCATTTTTCAGAATAAAATCTAACAAGACATTCTTGTTTAGTTTCTGGATGTGTTTGTTCTAAAATACCTCCAAACCCAATATCAGAAGCATCAGTTTCAATAATCTTTTGCCAATTTGGGTTTGCAAGCATTAAACAAGGAAGGTTATTAACCTTTTGTTTAATTCTTTTGACAACTTCAGTATGTTGATCTGTCCAAGGTTTAGGAATTTTGTTAAGTTTATCATATAAGATGGCAGTATCTTCTGCAAGATTTTTATAATAAGTAGAAATATAATTTAGGCTTCCTAAAATTTTCTGTAACTGAGTTTTATCTGTAACTTTATCAGGGAATTTAGGAGCAAATTCTATACTTCTATTGCTAGCAATGATTTTTCCTTTTCCTATGTTATGACCTAAAAATCTTACTTTTGTTTGGAATAAAAGCATAGGCCTAGATTTTGAATGATAAATTTTCTAAAAATATCTAAATGCTTAAAATGCATCCCAATATTTTTAGAAAATACAAGTATATCATCAATATAAACTATTATGAATTCACTGAAAGGAATGAATATATCATTCATAATTTTTTGAAATTCTGAACAAGCATTCTTCAAATCAAATGGCATAACATTCCATTCAAATTGCCCTATTGGCACATTAAAAGCAGTTTTATATCTGTCTTTCTCAGCAATTTGGATTTGCCAATATCCTGACTTTAAATCAAATTTTGCAATATGATAGTATCATATAATCTATCAATTAAATTCTTTTTATTAGGGATTGGGTATCTAATCCATTTCAAAACCTTATTAAGGGGTTTATAATTTATAACAAGTCTAGAAACTCCTCTTTCCTGTTCAGCATGTTTATTAACAAAAAATATTGTACAAGACCAAAGAGATTTTGAAGTTCTTATTAAACCTTTTCGTAAAAGAGAAGTAATTTGTTTTTTTTACATAACTCTAAATATTCAGAATTCATTTGACATGATCGAGCTTTAGTAGGAATTTTATTCTCATTGAAATTATCTTCATATGGAAGACTCACAATATGCTTTTTTCTATCCCAAAAAGCATTAGGGTGATCATTACAAATTTGTAAAGAGAATTGACTAGTTATTAACTTGATCTTATCCTGTAATATAGGATTTTGGAGCTTTTCTTCAATTGTTAAAATATTGATTTCCTGTTTAAGAAAATTAACTTGATGATTTTTTGCTATAAGCAAATCTTTTACTTCATGAATCATCTTAGTGAAAGGTTCAGTTATAAACTCAAAATTTATTTCCTTTTCTTCAAAAGTTCCTATAAAACTTTTTTCATCAATATTTTTTATGGGAAATATTTTCTTTAAAAATGGTGTTCCAAGTATAATCTGGTTGGTAATGTTTTTTAACAAGTAAAAAGTTTGTAGGAATGCAAACTTTTTCTTGACAGATATAAGCTTTAGGAATTTTAAAATTATTTTTAACTTCTGACCATTAGTAGAACTAAGGGAATGAGTGATTTTATGAAAATACCTAGTAGGGATTAACCCTTCATGGATACAGTTTAAATTTGCTCCACTATCAACAAAGGGCTGTGAATTCTCTTTTAAAATTATTATCAATTAATAATGTGATTTTGATAAACCATTTTTGAGATGTAATCATCTCAAGTATTGAGAGAAAATTTTCTCTTTCTAAAAACTTAATTTGATCATTAAATTCCATATTGGGAAAAGTAATTATTTGATTATTATTATTATTATTTATTTCTAATTTAGAAATTCTTTCATCAAAAGACTTATTTTTTATTTTGAGATTATAAATCTCACTTTTCAGGTTATTAACCTCCTCAACCAGATCTTGTATTGTGGCAGGAGTTTCAACTTTCTGCCTATTTTTTAGGAGACGTTAAACTTTTTGCATAGTATAAGGCTCTGGAGAAGTGAAAATATTATTTTCTGGACTTCTATAAGAGGTATTAGAAGTACTTAGAGTATTTTCCACCTGATCTATGATTTTAGACCTTAACTCTGGATCTTTGATATAGTTCAGAAGATCCATGATGTTGTCACTGTTAAGAACATTTAATTCAAAAAATTGAGCCATTATTTGATAAAGCTCATCATCTTCATGTTTTGAACATGATTTTCCTTGTTTACAAGGATCACAATAATCTTTTTCAGATTCAAAATTTGATATGTAATCTTCATTTTCTAAAGCTTTGAGGTAGATTCACTTCGTTCACTTTCTGAATCTTTTTCATTTTCAGAGTTTAAAAATAATTTTGATAATGTTTCTTTTAATTCCTTATCAATATTAAGATTATTAATCTTTTTCTTCATTTTGCATTCATCTGCAAAATGTCCTACTTTTCTACATGTATAACATGCCTTAGGGTTTCTATTATATTCTTCTTTTCTTTCTTTCTTTCTCTTTTCTCTTTTTTCTTCTCTATCCTTATAACGTTTTCTTCTATGAGAAGATTTTCTTCTAAATTCTTATTTTTCTTTTTTCTGCCTATGAGGCTTACTAGTGAATGGTTGTTCCAATCCAAATTGACCACAGAATTATCCTAACTCTTTCTTTTCTGAAAGATGTTCGAGCCTAATTTGTCTATTAAGTTATTTAATATAATACATCTCATATATATATTATATATACTATATAATATTATATAGTATATACTATATAAAATATAATATTATAATATGTATATATATTATATTATATAACGTAGTATATATTATTATACTATATAACGAAATATATGTAAATCCTTATATAATATAACAAGATATACTATCTAAAAAAATAATACATACATATTCATAAAGTTGAGATATACAATTAGTAAAAAAATACTACATATGCGCAACAAGCCTTTCCCACCTACGAATCCTACTGCTTAATAATTCTCGTAACGATTCAATGCTAGGATCTCGGTATCAGTCCCACTATAGATTAATCGGTGGCAGAGGACAGTCATCTCTCAACGTAAATTGAATGAAATG
>JACFYI010003776.1:2210897-2224893 GCA_014898755.1 Handroanthus guayacan
GCCATGGGTGTTTCTCAAGTAACACGTACACCTAGAGGGATCTTCCCACACACCGGCAGTCATTCCCATCATGTGTTCCTGATCCATCAAGCTCAATGCTTTGTACATTACGACTCTATTGAATGCTTGAAAATACTAATATGAAACCACATGCTTTTATATTCTCGATGATTTTGCAAACTTGGTCAAAATCTCATTGATTTGGGACTCAATCTGAGAGTGTATCTGGCTCCATACAGTGTCAAATCCTCCAATAGACGAGCCGAGTCATGTTTTTAAAGACGAATGTGCACTCTCCACCCTGTTGACCAATAATAAGTTGTTAATATTAATTTTTTATGCATGCTACAAAGGAAATAAAACTAAATAAATCAATTACCTTTCATTGTTCTATTACCAAGATGGAAAACATGGTCAGTCCATGCCCGAATGAACCTCTCCTTATATACGAGTCAGGTATCATTCAAGTATGTCAATAACAATGGGCAGCGTTGATAATCCCACATTATTTGCTTGTAGTTGGTGTCGTACTCTTCCACAGTAAAAGAATCAATCAATGTCTTACAAAGGCAGCGAGAAAAATTAATACCGTAACATTTGATCCTGCCCATGAGTTTTGCTGCCATCAGCTGAATATTTTTATTAATATGAAAATGACAGAAAAGAGGATATGATTTTTAAAATATACGATTTAGCGCCTTCATCAATCCCAAGTCTCTGTCCGTAACAATACAACTAGGTAGGATGCCCCCGTCAAAAATATGCTTTAAATTATTCAGAACCCAGCTATAATGTTCCTCCAATTCATTTCGCATGAAAGCAACTACTACGTTGAAATTTTTTCCTACGGGAGTCACTCCAATAATCTCCAACAGAGGCATCTTATACCTATTACAAATACATTTAAATATTAAATAGTTGCATATAAATCATGCAAAAATAAATAATTAACAAATAATTCAATAGCACAAATTTAGTACCTATTAGTCTTATACGTTGTATCCATCAGCAATACATATAAAAATACCCTCAGCAGCTCGATGGACCATAGGTGGGCAAACATAAGGTTAATTATTTCATTACTTGTCGGATCGATGCAATGCCATTGTAAGTATTCATTCTGAGCAATACTGTGCATGAGATGTTGGACCACTATACGCCCACCCAAGGCTTCTACCTTCATTTTATTTCTGGCATTATATATATGCTTCAGAGAAATTTGGATAGTATGGTCCTCTCGCCTAAGGTGATCCAGAATTTCTTTTGGTTTAACGTGACTTTCACTCAATGTTTTGTAATTTCATAGTGCTCCTGGTTCAGTCTACTCACCATTGAATATCTATGGTGATACGTCGTTGGAGGGTGATTATGCTTTCCATTTGATACTGATATTCGCCATACATTCTCACTTTCTATGTGTCCTATCAACATAAAAGGACATTTACATTTCTTCGTCCCAGTGAACTTTCAGCTCTCTACATCTATATTTACTCGTATCACCTTTCTTTTATCATACCTCTCGTATGATATATATATATGTTTCATCTACGTGACGATTGTACTATTAAAAACATATTGTACTCTCGTGCCGTAGATTTGGCCCATTCCTTCAATTTGTTTTTGCTGTCAAATGTTTGATCAGTTACAAAATAAGCATTGTAATCCACTTCTTCAACCATTTCTAGATCTTGCATATTGTACCACGAATTGATAAAATATTTTAAAAAAATAAAAGAAAAAAATGAAAGAGAAACATAAAATTCGTAACAAAAATTAATTTTTTTTTTTTTAATTGCGCCTGCCATAGGCACAATATATAACAAAAATTGAACCCATTGCAGGTGCAATGAACCAAGAATCATGCTCGTCACAGGCGCAACAAACATTTCTCTTTTTTTTTTTTTTTTCCTTTACGCTTGGTGGAGGCGTGATTTTTCCAACAGTGCGCCTCCCACAGGTGTGATCCGTCCCACCATATCGCCTCTTGCGGGCGCAATCTAGTGGTTTTGCACTCCTGCCGAAGGCGTAAATTAAAAAAAAAAATTCGGTTCCTCGTTTTTTCAGTTTTTTTGTTTCAAATGCAACTTTTTACCTCACTGCTAGAAGAATTTTGCTCGTAATCTGACTCACTGATGTCACAAATGTTGAAATTTATGCGATTTTACGGTTAAATGCACTAAAATTTCAAAAGTAGACATTTATAAGAAGGTGACGATTTATATAAAAAAATTTCAACTGCTCTGCGTTAATAATTTACGCTCTGCAAAAGGCACCCCCCAAACTAAAAGATCTTATTACCTAGCTAGAAAACCTCATGTGCATGGAGCATATGATCCCTTTTGGACAAGTTATTGATAACCTAATTTCACATTATACTTGGTGGGTTTGGATGCTTCTCTTGCATCCAATGGGGCTATTGGGCTTGGGGCATGACAATGATATCACAGTTGATCACCAGATGAATTATCGGGAACGAGGTTCTATGTGGAATAAACTGCTAAACATGTGGGAGCCACGAATAATGCTATTTACGTGGGGCCATCTCTAGAATTCCAACACCTAGAGATCAATCTTGGTTTGCATTAGGGTGAGATGAGGACACCACATGTTGAGGAGGGTGATCGTGATGCCCTAGTTCACACTGAATAAAAATTCAAAAATTCAAAAAATCTTATAAGCTTTGGTTAAAGGACTCACATGCATCTATTTTGTTATCCCTTACAGGCAAGTTGTTCGAGACCCAATTTTTGTGCTCGGTGGATTTGGAAGGTATCTCGTGTCCATGGGGCTCGCTGGACATGGCATGACATGAAGGTTCATGTTCCCAAGTTTATTCTTTTAAATTTGCCAAAAATCTGGCGATTTCTCATGTTAATGAATGGATAAAGACACCTATGGCTAGTTAATTTATACATGCATGTGAAGGCATTAACGGGAAAATACAACGCCTTTAAATTTGTTTCCTTGCAAGAAATGAATAGTATGGTTGTATATAACTTTCAGTCACATTTAAAATTTTTGAATAAATATGGAATCCCTTTGATATTTGGGTAGATAATATCTTCAGATTTATGCTACATCCATTGCTTATTAGCGTGGGGCATGCTGGTCAATTCCTTAACGCATTGTTCATAATTGATCATGTTGTGAGAAAATTAAAACTTCAAATGATGCGTTCAAATCTGAAGTTTCTGAAGATTCAAGGCTACTTGATTAATGCACCTCCTTCTTTAACATTTTTTTCTCATATATCTATATTTAAAAGAGGTTACTTCATGTTAGTTGTCACACTTTGGTGCTGCAAGAACATTTTGAGTCCAGAGCATAAACTTCATCAGTTGGCGGCAGTTTTCTTTGTCCAACATTTACAAATTGGTCTGGGATTTTAATCTTAATTTTAACTCAGATATATGAACATGAAATGGGAAAGAAGGTCGGTAGTCATATTGACTATGCTAGCTAAAAGGTCTGCTGAGGTATCAAGCTTACAAATTTCAAGTAACAATTGGCAGTCTCTCATGTAAAAATAGTATAAAAATAAAATAAAATTATATGATATAATTATATGGTCCTGTTTATTAGTTAAGTGGGGAAAATTAATCGTCAGATAATGTCACCTTTTGTTAAAGGTTAGTTTTATTAGACATTGCTTTGGCTGTCGTTAAGAATTTGAACTTTTCTAGAAGGTCATGCACCTTTAAATGCTTTATTGGCTGATGTTAAATTTGGTGGACACAGCAAACTCATGTCCCTAAATACGCTGTCCTAGGTTTGCCATTAGCAATCATAGCATCATTTACTGAATTTTTGCTTGCACGTATCTGGTGTGATAAACGTGAGATAAGTAGCTGAAGGAACAAGCTGAACTTAGGTTATTGTCTTAATTTGAGAAATCTTATGTTCATCCACTGTCCAAATGTTATTCAGATGTCAATTCTTGACATGGTAAAATTTACACACACAAGAAAACATTTACGTATAGCATTAGAAGATGTAATTGGTTATTTAGGTTTCCCGAGCACATGTTCCTGATCTGTCTGTTGAGAGTCCTATAGTTTCTTTCAGGCTTACATCTTGTAATTGCAGGAAACAGATATCACCTGTTTGCTGCATGAATATTGCTGTTGGTGCTCAAAAGTTTTTCGCCAGGTATCTCCATCAATTAAAGGGTGAAAAACGGGTAACTTTCATTGTGCTAAGAGTTAATAATCTTACCAGAATGTGCATTTTATTCTTAAATTCTGGTTCCATATTGTGTTGATTTGTATTATACCTGGGCTTTGCATATTTAGCTCCTGGTTGCAATTAGTGGAGCATAGTTATCTGGCTTCATTGTTTTATGGAGTCAGCGGGTGAAGGTTGTTTGTTTTACAGAACCCCTCAAATCTTTCTTAATTTTCTTAGATTTTCAAACTGAATCTTAAATTCTGTCTTCATGGCTAATAAGAAATGCAACTGGATGTTGGCCCATGTTTTTATATCCTATATAGATCATTTTTGTCAGAAAATTTGATTGTTGTGGTCAGAGATGTTTCAGCAGTAAAATAAGAAACTGATTTGAGTACTGATGGAGGTCAAGAGTATATGATCATAAATCTAATTAATTTTGTTGGTAACTATCAAAATAATCATAATTAGACCCCAAATCACAAAATCAGGAAACATTCACTAGAACAGTCATGCAAATCAGAACGTAGATAAGTATGGAGTCTTGACTCATTAGAAGTTAGAACATTGTTTTGCTGTCCTATTTGGAGTAGAAAAATCTCAAACAGGAAATTAGAACAGGAGAAGCGTGTTCTTAAGAAAAGGACTGGTTACCCCCTCCTGAGAATCCGGATATGAATTTGTCTAACGGAATTATGCATGTTGTGATCACTGAAATAAAAAGATAAATCCATCATGATAATGTCGATCTTAGCATAATCGTATGAACTGATTTGCGGCTAATTCTTCTTGATGAGCCTCTAGCTTCTTAAGATTAACACTCACTTTTGGAGTCTCTGAAACCTCTCTCTCACGCACACACACATACACACGTGCCCGCGAAATAATCTCACTAATACACCATCATATCATCTGCAGCATCGAAACAGGAGAGTATAGCTCAAGCTTGCATGTCCTCCCGAGATGCAGACTGCATTGTGGTGAGTACTATGATCATAAGATCCGAGCATGAACAGATTGGGCTTAATGTTTTTTGGTTATGGTTGATGCATTTGCAACTCAGAGCCTCTACTTGGACCATATAAATAATTGGCAAGACTACTGCCATGGAGTTTTGAGAGTGGAGCCATTTCTTTTTGCAGGAAGTGAAGAAATACACAAACTACAGCTAACTGTATAGCAAAATTTCCACATACACTAGTTCAAGATTCTGAAAATCCCATGTTGAATTTGTCTGAACTCCAGAGGGACTTGTAAACAGGTTCTGGATAGTATAATTCTTTAAAGGGTAGCTTTTAGTATGAGTAGGTGATAGATGAATTGTGATTATTTTGTATATATAGTTCCTTTCGTTTTTCATTTGATTTATTAAAAGATAATCAAACCATCTTGTTACATTTCGGTGGCACATCATGCTTATCTGGAAGGATTAGTCATCCTCTAATATATTTTCTCTTGGAATTTAATCTAAATTACGGGCTTTCATGTATCAAAGTAAGTAGTGGACCAAATATCATAACTCATCTTATATAATCTTATCGCAAAAGCATTTCTGATGGTTCGGAAAATAATAAAAATACTCTTTACTATCCAGATAATTTAACAGAGCTTGCTTAGCATTATAATTAAATTTCATATTAATGCAGGGTTTCATTGTAATGTTTTATAGGTTCAATAAGATATTTTTTATTAGGTGAACTAATTATAATTATTCAGACGTGCAAGAGGTGTTTATGCAATTAGGCCAGATCGTAAAGGTTGTTAAATTAGTTATCATTGAAAGCCATCTCTTTCATACCAGGCACAGGTTTGAAATTCATCAATTATGAACGAAATGGCAAGTTTCCTCTTTTCTTTTGTTTTGTCTAAGTAGTTTTCGCCTATAGCAATGACTTGTGATAAATATATTGGTTTTGGGATATTGATGTTACATAACCAATAAATTTTAGGGACACGATTATAAATTAGGGTTGGCACCTATTAAAATAAAAGAAATTAATTTTATCCCAAGAAAGAGAGTTCCATTCCTTGGGGTTCTGCTAGTCTGCCCAACTAGTACAAAATTATAGCTACTCCACATATGTTGGATGTGGGCAAAATCTTCTAGCAATTAACGTACAATAAATGACACAAAAATTTGTTGAGTTTTATTTACTATATTGCCTAACTAAAAAATCAAATTTAATCTTATGTTTATCTCATAATCAAGTTATAATTGTAATACATTATAATATGAAATTGAAATAAGATTTAAACTCACATTTTGGACATAAATTTACCATCCAAAATGGAAAACATCCTCGTTATTCCATTTTTTATCCATTAATAAAGAAATCCATGTTTCCCTCTTCCTATTCGAAAAATTAATTAAATGAAACAATAAAATTGGAAAGTAAAAAATAAAGAGAACACCGTCTAGCAAGACACACTAAAAGAAATGTATTGGTACTTTTCTGACAACTTGTTTTAGATTTACGTAAGAGTTAAAGTGACTTATAAATCATTATTAGAAGTATGATGCCAAAATTACTAAATTTGTGATTATGGTCTTGTGTTTCAAAAGAGTATTTTATCTTTTGTTCCATATTATAAATATATGCCAAGTACAAAAAGATATTTCCCTATAAAAATACGGGTTTCTCAACATGTATCCATCAAATGAAATAGAATATGAAATATGGAATGAAATATAGCATGCAAAGTGCTATATTCGAGGATTAAGAGGGTGTTTGGGTGAGCTTATAAACTCTTAAAAACATCTTATAAGATGTTCACAAACTTATAAGATGTCATGAAGTGTTTGGTAAAATTTTTCAAAAAAGATTTTATTAGCTCCAAAAATAAGATGTTAAAAGCTTATAAGCTCTTTTTAGAAAAGTAAGGAGCTCCCAATTTATTTTTAAAATCCTAACATCTAGCTTCATTTTTAATTATTTTAATTACAACATTGTCGTTGCTAACATCTTACAAGCTAAATGTCTTATTTTATCCAAACACTTTAACAACGTATTTTTAAAATAAGATCTAACATCTTATAAGCTTTAAAAATATCTTATAAGATATAAGAGCTTATAAGATATTTTAAATAAGCTTAGCCAAACACCCTCTAAGTATGGCTCATCTTAAGTTCACAATAAAAAGTTTCACATTTGTACACAAAACCATCAATCAAATTGTCCAAATTCAGGCAAAAGTCCCCTTCGTGCAGTCATCCCCACCAAACAAGCTATATAATCATCACAAGGACCCAAGCAATATTCCAGAAATATTTCCCTATTCGCAAAAACTAAACAAAAATGTCCTCTATCTCCTGCCCAGTGGCTGTCTTTACCCCATTCTCAAGCAAGAAAAAAGGTCAAGAAGAGAACAAACACAAACTTCACTGTCTCAAATTCAATGGAACCAAGAATTCTCCCCCACAGAAAGTAGATTTCATTTCAAGCCAAGATCATCATATCACAGCAGTGACTTCAGTTAATCCTCCCGAAAATATGAATCCACAAAATCGACAGAAAATCCCGACGAAGAAGCAACAAGTGGATCCTTATCGGCAAGGGATGATCGTCGAGGGAGTTGAATACAGACAGACTGTTGTAATAAGGTCTTATGAAGTTGATTCTAAAAAGAATGCCACAATTGAGAGTATCCTTAATTTGCTTCAGGTGATGAGGTTTCTAGTTCTATGTATTTTGTGTTTTCATGCAGAGATTCGAAGGACTAAGTTGGGGTGTTCTTGCAGGAGACAGCAATGAGTCATGTGTGGATGTCAGGGCTTCTTAGTGATGGATTTGGTGCTACACATGGAATGATGAAGAACAATCTCACTTGGGTTGTTTCAAGAATGCGAGTTCAAGTGGATCATTATCCAATTTGGTATAGAAAATTTCACCATTCTCTTCCTAAATAAAGATGCATGTCGATAAGGAAGTTAGCATTATGTGGAATAATTTGAAACTCATATAAAGAATTCTTGTTTCTATGATCATATATTAACGATCATTAGAGTTCATTAATCCATATTGGTGCAGTTATAGCTCGAGTTGTTGCCTCATGAGTGTTGTTGGTTTTTGTCCTGAAAAGGCACTGTTCCATAGTGGAGGATTCGGGAAGATGCACATTAGCATGCATGCTTGTCAGCGGTGGTGCTGATGAGATATAGTCCTATAAGTGTCATTGATTTGGTCTTGTCAAGGTGCATCATAGGATTAAAATGGGAAGGCAGCTCAAGGATATAAACGAGTTGGACTAGACTGATATGTTGGCTCGAAAACTGTTCGTGAATTTTAGTTTGATCCTAAGTTATATAGGTTTTAAGTTGAGATCAAGTCAAATATTTCTTGTTCATAAGCTCGTGTCCTTTTTTTGAAAAAAAAAAAAAAGTCATATATATTATTATAAATGATTAAAAAATAAAAGAATTGATAAAGCAATAAACTTTTTCAAGCTCAAGTTCATTTTTA
This sequence comes from Handroanthus guayacan, assembly GCA_014898755.1. NCBI lineage: Eukaryota > Viridiplantae > Streptophyta > Magnoliopsida > Lamiales > Bignoniaceae > Handroanthus > Handroanthus guayacan. The sequence continues at coordinate 2,219,525 of JACFYI010003776.1, forward strand.
TGGCTCAAGCACAATTAGGGGTGTTTGCGGTCCGGTTTAGTTCGGTTTTGACGCAAAAATCAATCCGATCCGAACTAGAAATATTGTATTGGATTGGTTTGGTTCGGTTTGATTTTTTTCATACAACCAAACCAATCCAAACCAATTTAAATCGGTTTGGATTGGATCGGTTTGTTCGGTTTGAAAACAAAAAAAACAAAAACAAAAAAAAAACAACAACAACAACATCATCTAATTAGAGGCAAAGAAAAAGAAACGAATCCAACAAAATTGAATATTCATCACAAATACATCATCTCCAAATAATAAAAAACACAAGATAAAAGATACAATATCCTAAAAGAACAAATCAAGAAGAAGTTAGCATCTTCATATTTAGTGAAAAACAAATAGGGGGAAAAAAACATCAATTTTGGCCAAAAGAATTTCTTTCAACAAGAGCTTCACAAGAAATTGTATATGTCCCTTCACAAGTCCAACTTTTTGGACTAAAATTAATACTAATAGTATACTTGTAATAAAATAAAAAATATATATTAAAATAAGCGGTTTGGTTTGGTTTGAATCGGTTTTGAAAAACAAAACAGAGAACCGAACCAAACCGATCAGTTCTGTAAAAATTCAATCCGAACTAATCAAAAAAAATATCGGTTTTTATCGGTTTTCGGTTTGGATTGGATTGAATCATCGGTTTTGTCCGGTTTCGTTTGGATATGAACACCCCTAAGCACAATAAAATAAGGAGCTCATTCAAGTTGAGTTGAGCAAAGCCCAAGTTTGAGCTTATGGCTCAAACATAAATTTGAATAGATTTGAGCCGAACTCGAGCCTCTTTTTCCTCAAGTTATCAAGCTTAGATTATTTGATTTGACCTATGAGGTCAAACATAATTTGAACAGAATCGAGCCGTATTCGAGCCCCTTTTTCCTCAGCTTATTGAGTTTAGTTCATTTGATTTGACCTTAATCTTGAACTTGAAAATGATGAAAACTTTCCCAGTCTAGATTCGACTTGTATCTTCAATGTAGCATGCAACTTATATGCTAATTCAAGCCCTCGTCTACGATCGCGATGTGGGATGAAAACCAAGGTAGCATCACATATTACTTCCTAACGAGCTATCCTATGTATTATGTAAACAGGGGTGAGGTAATGGAAATAGACACGTGGGTTGGAGCATCGGGAAGAAATGCAATGAGGAGAGATTGGGTGCTCCGGAGCCAAGCCACAGGCCTTGTATTTGCACGTGCAACCAGGTACATAAAACAAAGACAATCTTAATATGACATATTCTGTAACAACCAAGAGATTAGTTTAGTTTAATTCTCAATTTTAATAAGATTTGGTTTGGTAACAGTACGTTGGTGATGATGAACCTAAAAACGAGACGCCTTTCAAAAATCCCAGATGAAGTAAGGGCCGAAATTTTACCATGGTGCATTGATAAGCAAGCAACAGTTGAAGAAAGAGCTGAAAAAATACAGAAATTGGATGACAGTGCTCTCTATGTGGTCGAGGACTTGAAGGTATAATCATAGGAAATCACCTCAAGCACTTCTCGAGGTTTGGATTAATAACAAGAACACCTACAAAGTAGAAAAGTCTTAGAACTACACCTTTGTGTTAAATTTAGGCATAATTACCTCTACCCCACCTGGGTTTGGCGTAATTATCAAAATACTCATTGAGATTTGGATAATTACCATAACATCACTTACTATTAATTTAGTTGACGGATAATTATAATTATATCATTTGAAAATTATGAAACATTACTTGTAGACCCCTTGATAAATGGGTGTAATTGTAATTATGAATAAGTACAGAGGGTGTAATAATAATTATGTGTCATGTTGAACTAGTAGTATGGGGTGTAACATTAATTATCCAAACCTCAGGAAATATTTTGTAATTATGGTCAACCTCAAGGAGCGTAGAGGTAATTATCCCTTAAACTTATCCTTGAAAATCTAATATATTGGGTTGACCCAATGTTACACCAACATACTTAAGTTTTTAGGGATTCTATTGTAATGTGATACAAGCTCGGCTTAGTTACTGCATGAAGTGTTTCTATTATTAGAGGGTTGTGGGAGGAATTTTATTCGATTGATTTTTTTTTTTATTAAATTACAAACAACCCCCAATCAATAGGGTCGATTGCACTTTGCTCATCAATCTTTTCGATTGTGTGATTAACCCCCCAATCATTTCAAAACACCCAGTTTCACCATCTAAAACCCAACTCCAATGGAATACTATGAGAATTTTTCGTTCAAAACCCTCACGTGTCTTCAACGTAAGTATAATGAGGATATTTGAGAAAGGACATCTTATTGTGATAAAATTAGGGATAACTTAGCATGATGTTATCTAATTTTGGTCCTAATTTTGCTACCATAATTCGCCTAATTTAGCCGTAATTTGTTAGGAGGTGTAATCGTAATTATGCGTCATGTTAAACTAGTAGTATAAGGTGTAATGTTAATTATTCAAGCATCAGGGAATATTTTGCAATTATGGCCAACCTCAAAAGGCATAGAGGTACTTATCCCTTAAACTTATCCTTGAAAGTCTAATATATTGGGTTGACCCAATGTTGCCCCAACATTCTTAAGTAATAAGTTTGTAGGGATTTTATTGTAATGTGATACAAGCTGGGTTTAGTTACTGCATGAAGTGTTTCTACTATTAGAAGGTTGTGGGAGGAATTTTATTCGATTAACTTTCTTTTGAGTAAATTACAAACAACCCCTAGTTGATAGGGTCAATTGCACTTTGCTCCTTAATCTTTCCGAATGTGAGATTAACCCCCGAACCATTCCAAAACGTTCAATTTCACCCTCTAAAACCTAACTCTAGCAGAATAGTATGTGAATTTTTGGTTCAAAACCCTGCATGTGTCTTCAACATAAGTGTAGTGAGAATATTTGAGAAAGGCTTATTGTGATAAAATTAGGGATAAGGTAGCATGATTTATCTAATTTTGCTGCCATAATTTGCATAGTTTTGTCCTAATTTAGCCCTAGTTTAGCCATAATTTTGTAAGGATGAAGTATCTTTATTGAAAACCCTCACTCCATTCAAGCTAAAAATACATGATGACCTCGAATAGCATATTCTTGTAACATTTTGCTAGATTTGAATTTTAAGGATAAAACCGAACATTTTGTAATAGTTAGGGAGTTAATTGCAGTACAATGAAAAAGATTAGGGAGTAAACTGCTATTGATCCCATAGGTTGGAGGGTTACCTATAATTTACTCTTTCTTTTTTGGTCTATTTTGCAGCCAAAGAGAAGTGATTTGGACATGAACCATCATGTCAATAATGTGAAGTATGTTACATGGATGCTTGAGGTACATACTAAAGTAACTAAACTCATCTATATTTGGGGAATGTGTACCGAGAAAGGAAACTTTCTTTTTACCTTTCTGAAAAGAGGATCAAAGCAGGTTCCCCAGCTATTCCTGTGAGATTCACCTATGACCCTTTAATTTTTTTTTTTTCTTTTTTTTCAGGCAATTCCTGATGAATTCTTGGAAAATCACCAACTTTCAGACATAATATTAAAATACAAAAGAGAATGCGGGATTTCAGATGTGATGCAATCCTTATGTGAACCTCAAGAAGATCAAAATTCATTGTCATCAAATAGAACTCTTGAGGGAAATCGACAGCTAGAATCATCGAATCGTGGGTTAGCTACACTCACCTGCTGAAGATAAAAGGCAACCCAGAAAATGAAGAGATATTGAAAGGAAGGACCATATGGAAAGAAAAGCTCCAAGCTTTACCATTTTCTCCTTAGGAGTTCATACAAGTTCTCAGGAAAGCAATAAGGGGTAAGGTGTTTGTGCAAAATTTCATTAAACAAACCGTATAAATTTTGGTGCAAAGTTACTATGTTTCAACGAGCTTGGGATCTTTGTATATATATGTCGTTGATAGTAGAAGAAAATTATTCATTGATAATTACCTTTGATAGCATGAAGTTTGATTTAATTATCAAAATACTTCGTGTAATTTTACTAAAGAATGTTACTATAAATTATAATTTTTTATTTATGTAATTAAATCAAGTTTAAAAAAGTGTCAAGCTAATTTTCACTTTTGTTTATGCTACTTACCAACTTATATGCCTGCTTTTATCTGGAAAAACAAGGAGACAATATAGCACAAACGATATCTTTTCAAGTAATGACAAAAAGGGTTTGACATTGAAGCAAGCAATGCAAGGATTTGGAGGTTTAGTCCTCGTTTAACCAAATATATATATATATATATATGATTAGGACAACCTGAAAAAAAAAAGGAAAGAGGTTATATGTATGTGTGTATATATATAGGTATGTGTGATTAAGACCACCTGAGGGTGTACCAATATGACACCGTAGAATCAATCGACACCTAGGGCTGTCAATGAATATTCGAAAATTCGATTATCGTTCGCATTCGTATTCATTTATACTAGAAATTATTCGTATCTATTTAAAGCAGATATTATCCGCATTCGATTCGGATATATCCGATTGTAAACGGATACAAATGTGGTAATCATGTATTCGATCCGTTTAATATCCGCTCTGAATACATATCCGTTTATATATTCGATTATATCCATTATTCACATGGAATAAATAATATTTAAAATGTTACTATATATATATATAAAATATTCTATGAACAGATTCATGTATTTTACATATATTAAATAATATTTTAAAAAAATATACATATTATATTATTATACATAATATATTTTAACATTTTCTAATGTATTTTAAATATTGTATATAATTAGATTACAGACTTTTAGTCTTTTTATCTTACAAGTTGTATTTGTTGGTTTTGCTAAATTGATTAAACCAATTGGATATAGATAAGGACATGGATATCCAATATATATTTGAATAATGGGTACAAAAAATAACATTTAGATATGAATATGGACTTGATTCGAATAATTACAATTGAATACAGATATTCAAAAAAGTATATAACTATAAATGGATATGGATATATCCGAATTCGTTTAATATCCGCAGGATACGGATACGGATACGGATATTATTTGTCAATATCTGTATTCGATAAGTTAATTGGATACGAATATGGAAACAGTGTATCCAATTCGTTTAATATCCATTTACACCCCTATCGACATCACAAATGCCAAGGGATTCTATTCTGATTTGTATTTCATTGTTTATTTTATTTTATATATACATTCCATGAATATTATATCCAAAATTAAGTATTTTATAAGGTAATTTTTTTATTTTTTATTTTTTCCTTTGGCCATGATAATGACCTGCCAAAAAAATTTGAAGCAATCTCTCAAGTTTATGGATGAAATTTGCGCAAAT
>JACFYI010003776.1:2242294-2264440 GCA_014898755.1 Handroanthus guayacan
TACCTGTACTCTATTGGGCTGCTGTAGGCGTAGGTGATGATGGCGATGAAATGGACTCGAGTTGGGATATTCGATAATTTCAGAGGAATACATTAATGTGCATCCTCTCTTCATCTTAATTGTCACCCCATCAAAGGTACGATGCTGGCATGCTTGTGGTGGTGAAATTACGATTTTGCCCTTGGTGGCTTTTTGGTGAAAAAAATATTTTGATTCCTCAAAAATTATAAAATTAGATGTTTAAGTCCAGAATATGTGTATATTTTTTCGAAATATTTCTAGAAATGGATAATTATCTCAATGCCTCGTGAGGTTTTGTCTGATTATAACAAAATCACTGTAATTTGTAAATTTTGACATCTTATTTTGTTAGTTCATGGTTAAATTAACAAAAGGTTTATTTATAATGTTTTAGTCAAGATGGTAGATTATTAGCAGATTTAATTGTAATGTCATATAGACTATGCTTAAATTGTTGCCAGGTGAACTTACAGTGGGTGCCATTGCGATTTCTCAACTCGTATGATGTGTTTTTGCAATTATGTCAAATTTTAAGAATGCTAAGATAATTATTCCTTAATCGCCTCAAATCATTAATAAATAATTTATAGCATATCAATATACCAGTTGAAACGGAGGAAGGAATCTGCGTATATGGATGGCATGTAAGCAAATTGTACGTCATTAATTTTATTATAAATATACATTTACCAATTCTTATGCCATAATAATCGATGATGTTTTTGCTCAACTGGTAGGGTAGAAATCTCATAATCATAAAGTTCATAAATTCAATTCCCATAGATGAATGGGGCTATAGGCTGTTGAGGATTTTTTAATATTGTAATCGCTTAAAAAAAAATTTACTATGCTATGGTATATAATTTATAAAAAAAAAAAAAAAATGATAGTGTCACAATTAAAGGAATTATAGGAAAGGATATTACATTAAAATTTATTCTCTTAGAAATGAAATTTGAAATTTTTATTTTTCAAACATTTCATAAGTACATTATCACAATATATCTAATCATAAACTTTAAAATAAATTAAATAAAATCAAACATAATCTTTTTTCTTTCGGGGGAAGTATGGGAATGTCTTGAATAATGTACTTGGACATGTTTGGTGCTACACTAAATGTAACCACCACCACAATCACACACACAAAATAAAAAATAAAATAAAAATAAAAATAAAAATAAAAATGAAAAAGGGATTGTTTGGTACGTACTCGAAAATTGAATAATGGAATGAAGTTAGGCATATAATCAAATCAATATGAGATATATCACATGTTTGTTTGGTAAGGTAATTGGAAGACAGCCTTGATTTGTATCATATCTATTGGAGTGGGCGATAGAAATATTTGGTGGACATTAATATTATTCGTCGGATTATGAACTTTTATAATCTTGTTTTTTATTAATATGCTTACGCAATTCAAATTCGTATTATGGGCACCAACTCATCATTTCATGTTTTGTTATTTAATGTTTATGCATATAATTTTTAGGACTTCTTATATTGATATCTTCTGAAAATTAATTATCAGACATAATAAAGTCTACCGCGTTTTTATATGAATTTTTTTTATATATTTTAATTATTGATATGTTTAGAAGTTAAGTAGTTGTTGTACCTCAAATAAAATTGATTCATAATTCAATTTTCATAATCCATTTAATTATTGAAGTTTAAATCTTCATAATTAAGCCATGTTAGATAGAAAACAGGTGAAGTACAGTCGTTACATAACTCATATTATTGCATGTGTCACAAGATTACTAGTACACAATCATTTTCCCATTTTACAACATTAACCATTCTCCTAAATTTTGTATTCTTTTCTTTGAAATGCAAATTTAAATGTTAGAAAATATTTTTTGTGCAGATCTAATATAACCACTTTATATAATTTCGAACTCAAACTCAACATTAAATTCGAATAAGAACCCTGAAATAAGCATTGTTCTGGACATAACTATATTGCAAGCTTCAACCATCATATTTTTAGATAGATGGTTCAATGTATTAACATAACATTATTAATCCATAATAATAATAATAATAACAATAACAGTTCCTGCAAGGAATTTGATGAAAAAAACGAAATTGAAGAAAAAATATAACAAAGTTCAAAAAAATTTATTTTCCTTACAAATATAGAAAATGAGAGTAAAAATCTATTCAGTGATCTCCACTTCAATTTTTCTTCAATTTTCTACTTAAACAACCAAATAAAAATAGCATTTTAAATTTTTTGTTTAATTTTCTTTTCCTAATATATATATATATATATATATTTGTTCATATCAATTTTTTCAACTCAAACATAGCATGAATTGGACAAATTAAAGGAAAAGAACGTGACGATAGGACATGATACATTCTCTTATTAGGCAGGGTATCAACGAATTTATTGCTCTCTCTCTCTCTCTCTCTCTCTCTCTCTCTCTCTCTCTCTCTCGACTTTTTCTTTTTCCTTTTTTCCTCTTTATTTTTAGGGTTAAATTCACTTTGCCCCCTTGTACTACAGTGGTATAGTCAAAAAACCCCATGTACTATGTAAACCATCAAACACCCCCCTGAACTCCCCTTAAAGAATAGCTTATGTCCATTTTACCCCTATTGAGATATATACATATATATATATTGCATAATTTCATTTTATTGTACAAAATATTAATGAAATTTTTGATAGATCAGTTTTATAAATTATCACTAATGACTATTATATATAAAATTTCGTTGGGGAATAAAAGTCTCCATGAGTTTGAAATTCTAAAAATGTCCTCAACTACTTTGAAATAGAAAATAATTCTTAAATCAATAAATCATAATACGATTTATAAAATTGGTTTAGAATGCATAAAAGCTATATTAGTTCAATCAGTTAGTATATTCAACACTTAAATCTTAGAAATTGGGATTTTTTAGACTAATATTAGTATATGTTAAAAATTTTGAAAAATGTTAACAAGCATAGAAAAATATTAAAAAACAAATATTATTTGAATAACTTATATATATTAAAGAAAAAAAGAAAAGAAAAGAAACAATAGAATGGTCAAATGCATTATTTATTGCTAAAACAATGCACTAGGATAGATTTAAATAATCCCATTTGCTAATCCTTTTTCTTTTTTGTGTCTTCATTATTTTGTGCAACAAAATAAAATTATGTAATGTATAGATATCAATGGGGGCAAAATGGGCATATATAATTCTTTAGGAGGAGGTCAGGGGGGTATTTGAAGTTTTATATAGTATAGGGGCTTTTTGATTGTACCCCTATAGTACAAGGGGACAAAATGAATTTAACCCTTATTTTTACTCTCTCTCTCTCTCTCTCGAGTTTTTCTTTTTCCTTTTTTCCTCTTTATTATTTATATTTTTTTTCATGGCATAATGCAATTTACACCATCGGAGCCGTGCACTTTATTTTATAATACAAAGCAAGTTCACTAACTATTTCGTTTTATATCTATAATGTAATTTTTTATAGTTCCGGGCGCAATTTTTAACTTCTAGCATAGAGTGCACCCTAATGTATGTGCATAAAATAATCAATATAGATCTCATATATATTACACTACAACAAGACTTGATTTATGTGTATTTATTGATCTGAATATGATTACTGTATTTATTATAAACATGTACATAATTCAGTAAAAAGAAATAAATTAGTTGGCTATTATTTTTTACTGGATTGTGGGTAGTGGTTAATGTGAATTAATATCAAAGGATACATTAAGCATACGGCATAAAAAAAAACACACTGCCAAAATAACTAATTAAGAATCTTACACTTTATATATAGCATAAATATATAGTGAAGATTTAGATATTTTTTTATATTGTATTACTCAATTAATTTAACATAATTATGGTTTCCATCAAATGAGTAATTGGTCACTATAGACACGTTATCTTTTTGGACGGATTATTTTGTGGTTATGCGAATTTATGTGTTATTCCATCTTATTATTCAAAATCAAGAATAAGTTAAATACTTCCCTCCTTAATCACTCTTGTCAAAGTACTTTTTGCTCAAATTTTTGTCAAAAGAGATTTTTGTGGGAATTTTGATTCCGTAAGAGGATGTCTTTTATTCCTTGTTATATAAAAAAAGAAAAAAAAAAAAAAAAGAAGATGAAGGAAAAAGAATAGCTTCTATTATTCCCCTCTCCACTAGTTCCCATTTACTTTTTTCTTTTTCTTTTCTTTTCTCACTTTTTTTTTTAAATAAACAAAAGTTACTTTTGTGGAGAATTTTACCCTCAACAGCAACGAAATCTGGCAAAATTCTATCAAGAGTTGACCATGGGGAAAATGTTCCGGGCGGAAAAAGTAACTGGCAATGGCTGTTTTTTGTTTTGTAATATTCTGTGAAATAGTATTTGAAAATTTTTATATTGAAAATATGATCAGAGAATGTGATAAATATTCTTTTATGTTTTAAATTTTAGGTAAAAGAATTTTTGGAAAGTGAAGTAATGTTTAGTTACGGCTTGGAAAGAGACCATTTTTATTGTAAATGTCGAATCAATTATTTTTGGTCTAGTTAGTGAGGAGAACTTTTATTTAAATAATATTCTTTGCGTATTATTTTAATTATAAAATTTATATATATGGTATATATGTATATAAAGGTAATTATGGATGTAAATTTTAGTATGATTTAGTAGAATAATGATAATTTATAAATATGGGTAAATTCCAATTTAACCTCATGTAAAATAGAAAATATGCAAAAAAAAAAAAAAAGAAAAAGAAAAAGACCCTATGAAAAAATAATAGAAATTAAGACACCTTGTGATTTTAATAATCAGGTATTATGATTCCCTTTCTCACGCATTATGGCTCACTCGCGCGTTTTAGAATTGATTTTGTTATTTTAGCCTTTGTAATGTCATTTTTGCTCTTTGTAATGTCAAAAAACATTCGATTTGTTGCTTTAAGTTCCTTTGGTTGAAGATGAAGCAACAGAAGAACAAAAAAATTTAACAAAAAAAAAAAATAATAAGAAGGAAAAAAACAAGGGTGAGCCACATTGCGTGATGAAGGAGTGTATAATACATAATTTTAATGGGATGAGATCTCCTATTTCAACATAGTATTTCATTTTCTATTCCATGTTTTAAATACATGTCACGTGTATTAAATATTTCTTTATAAAAATATTTAGTAATAAATATAATACACATGCCATATATTTAAATACATAGAATATGAGATGAAATATTATTTGAAATAGAGGATCTCGTCCCAATTTTGATGGCAAACAGTGCTTTTTATTAATTGAGGGCAACAAACGAACATTCAGGAAATTTAGGAATGATGTGCAAATTTGTGTGCAAATTGGTGATTAACCTCCGTTTGTTTGTGTTCCCATGCAGAATATTATTTTTTATTTTTCATTATTTAAAAAATTGAAAATCATTTGTTTTTTTATTGGAATAATTATTTTTTAAATTTTCAATCCTTTTAACTTCATACTATCATATCCACCTGGACCAAGATTTAATTAAATTTGTCACAAAGTATGAATTATCATTTCAAAATAATTAAATTATATATATACTTTAAAAAGTGCATCTTGTTGGATTAAAAAGCTATAAACATAAGAACTTTTTATTTTTGTACTTTTCCTACCGACAAAATTGAAATAAATTATTCAAGGATATTTTTATTACACAAAAATAAGTATTTATTATTTCTAAGTATTAGAATTGATGGAAATTAAAAATTGAAATGAAAACACAACCATACGGCTCCAAACTAAAGCCTACAAACTATTTTTAGTTTTTGTCTGAGTTTTTTGGTAGGATTATTTTAGAAGAAATGCCCTTTTTGATGGGAGATCGGAAAATACGTTAAAAATGGAATCGGATGCTCGATTTTATTCTTGAGAATAAAAATGTTACTGTAAATGACTTTTTATGCGACTTTTCAGTTATTATTAATTTTTGGTGCATATTCAATGTGTGTACATAAAAATAAACAAAATATAATTGGTACATTTCAACATATACTCTGGACTATGTTTATTTAGTAATTAAAATATATAAATAATATATTCTAAAATTATATATAATTTAGCAAAATTAGAAAATTAGTATATTGTGGAATATTAGAATAAGTTAAAATTAATGATGTTTTAGGAAGTATACGTGAAAACATATTATATAGGAACTCACACTTTATTGGAGTTATTTATTTTGATGGTAGAATAATAAATCAAAATATATAACTTCTAATTCTTTTAACCAAAGTGGTACTTTTCATCATTTTTCTTTAATGGAGAACTAACGCGGCCAATATTCTTAACTTAACAAGCCAATCAACTAATCCCTCTTTGCTCCTTGCATCCATGTAACTAACTTTTGGAGAAAAATTTAGCCCTTTACATCCTATTTGGAAGAAAAACCTTCCATTTTTTCAGCCTGTATAGCCTTGAATTTCTCTCCTGTGTGTTCCCTCCAAAATTTGCTTACACAGTTGTAAAGAACTCATGGTAATGATCACATCAACTCTTCGTTAAAAAAATTGATAATTTGTCAAAAACAAAAACAAAAACAAGAACAAAAATGGTGGCACTAAGTTTGTTTGGGGGAAAAAATGAGATATCACACATGTCGAGCAATATAAACTGTGGGTATAAAAAGTGAAAATCCCCTTTTCATTTACAAAAAGGTACTTAACGAATCCAATTTGAAGAAATCTTTTGCCATCCATATCTAATCAGCAATCAAGTATTAACTAGGTTGATTAGATTTTCAACCTCACTTTTTACTTTTATAGATTCATAATAATTAACCTAACCAAGAATCAAAGTAAATTATTGTTTGGTCAAAATTGGAACCATCAACACATCATGCCCATAAGAAAAAGTGAAAAATAAAAGGGAAAAAAATAAAAAAAAGGTTCTTCTCTTTGGGAATAAAAGAATAGAAAAAGTTTCAAGTTTCAATCTTTTAAATATAATTGGGCCCAAAAACATGTATCAAATTACAAAAAGGTCATGTGAAATGATAACACAATTAAAGCATTGATCCAAAATCATCATAGAGATTCCTCGCGGCATATATAAGACAATTTTATTCATCAATTCATCAAAATCTTTTGCCCACTTTCATGATAAGGATATATGCCTAATATATTTATACAGCATATTATGACACTGTCCCTTTTCCATATTTTATTGAATGGTGATGAGGATCTCCTACTTAATATTCTAAGATTATTCTTTTATCTAAGAGACAAGACCTAGTGTAGTATATAATCATAACATATGTAAGATTATGATCATATCTGCTGTCAAATATAAAACTCAACGACATGTTAAGAAATAAGAGACGTATCAAATTTCTCAATTTCTTGTATTGTCATAATCCTAATCGAGGGTTTGGAAAGAGTTATGTATATGGTTGTTGTTCTCATAATCGATGTCAATCATTTTGATTAGATCTATCGTCAAACATAGAGGTTTTGTTTTATCGACACACATTGACGAGGGTTTTGTTTGAAAAGTACATCAAATGATGAGAAATTTAAAAACAACTTACAAATTATCATAAATAATTCAATTCTTTGTTCAAATAACTAAGAAAGGGAAAATTACATTTTTAGTCATATAACTATATCATTTTTTAACTTTTGATCCTGTACGTATTACCTCAACAATTTTAGTCCTGTAAGTGTTAATAATTTGCAATTTGTGCCCGATTTTAACAATTTTAGTTCTATCTGTAGTAATAAATTTTACAATTTTAGTTTATGAATAAAACTAAAACTGTCAAAAATTGGCATAAATTGTAAATTATTTATTACTTGTAAGACTAAAATTGTTGAGTCAACACACACAAGATCAAAAATGAAAAATAATATATTTACAGGACTAAAAATTGCATTTTCCCAACTAAGAAATATCAAATACTACGATAGAATTCAATAATTTTTGACTTCCACTTCGTGCCTTTGAAGAGGCTAATAATTATTAAAGCAATCATGTTAAAAGTAAATTTAACTTTTTTTTTAGCTCGATCTCCAAAATAAAAATTTTACCAAAGTAATTCGAAAGATACGATGATTATGATTATGATCTTTGAAATAATTTAGATCATGTGATGTTACAATGGAAATGTTTGACTAGATAAAGAGATTAAACATTGGTCAGTAAATAATTGGCCTAGAAAATGATTAGAAAAAGGCATTATGACAGAAGATGTGTAGGGTAACAGGTACCTATGAACTTTTTCTATCTGAAAAATGGCTGTCAAGACAGTTCTGCTTAAGGAGACTAAACTTAAGCTTATGTAGAAACCAAGGGACAAAAATTAGTTTAAGCCCTAATTGTTTGCCAATTGTTTGCAATCTCACAAGGACCATCATGCGAGATAACAAAAACTTGATCTTAATAAAGGGATAATTACCTCCACAACCTCGTCCAGTTTGATCTAGTTACTGAAACACAAAAATTATAATAATACATTTTATCGTTAAGTTAACATAGGTTTGTTTGTAATGTTCAATTAATCTGTTGGATATTTTTCGATAGACCTAATTGTAATGTTATATATTTTCTGTTAAGTTTTTCATCAGTTAAACTAACGATAGAATTTGTTATTTTATAATAAATTTTTCAAACCAAAAGAGATGTTTCTATGATAAGCCTAAACTTGAGATGGTGTTAGAAGAGATTATTCCTGCTATAAAACAATTAATTCAAGATGAATAGTAAGATTTTTATGAACAAAACAAACAATTATGTAAGTATGAAACATTGGTACCATGACATATGAATAATTATGACAAAGACAAGTTTAAGGTTAGGTGAAAAATTAATAAATGAATCAACAATAAATGAGTTGAATGAGAAAAAAACACGAACCAACCCACGAATGGTTTATTACTGTATGACAAAGAAGGGCAAGAAAGAAAAATAAGAACCTCATTAATAACATTTCATAAATCAATCAAGCATGTGAAATATTGAAAATTAGACAACGTTAGAGGTCCACTTTGTTAATATTTTCATATGATTGCCCAAAATTGGATAGCTTTAATCTACAAAACATGTACTAAAATTCATAAATGCCCAACAAACAAGATGTGGGCATTAAAATTTTGATTATTTATGAAAAGACCAAACAACCCAATTAATGTTTTTCTTTCTATAAGACATTGTTTCCACGAGACAAGATTTCCAACCCCATATGTTGAGATTTTGACCAAACTTGTCATCTAATAGTATTATTTTCAAATCACAAATCTAAGATCCAAGATCAACTTGTACTATAGAATAGTTTTAGGGCATCATCAACTAGGGCTTCTTTTGCCCCTAGCCAAAAGATCCATATATCTCAAAAAAAAAAAAAAAAAAGAGGGAATTGTGGTCAAGAAAATTAAGGGGTCCTCCAAGCTTTAGTGTCAATTCAATTGAAAAATGTGACACTTATTTTGAACTATTTGCAAGCTGTGATTTTGACATTAATGGTGGCCAACAAACCAGCAAACACACAATGTAATGACAAATGTGGTGCCATCACTTTGTTGGATTAGGTCAAAGATGTGCCCTAGTTCTACAAGTAATCATGATGGTGTAAGCCATGTGGATCATTGTGCAATATAATCTTGCCAATTGTTTAAAATTAATTGTAAATTTTATATGCTTTTCTTTTTCTTTAATATGAAATCCTCTTGAATTTAAATTCAGAAGTAATAAAACCATTAAATGTAATGCAAGAATTTATTGAAAGTAATTTAGGAGTCCATCAAGGGTAACAACGAATTGTGTGCAATTTTTATGTCGATTTAAGTTTGAGTTTATGATGCAGTGAATGATTTCGAATATCAAGATATAAATGATTAGATGGAGAATATGTAAGAATTTGAAGCATTTATTTGTCATAAATAAAGGTACTTCGAGGACAATTATCAAATTTGATTTTTTTTTTCAATAGCATCATACTTTGGATCAGAATTTATAATTGCTTGAGTTGAATCAGATTTGTATAAAAAGACATAATTTTAACTTACTTAGATAATTCATTTTATTAAGAAAGTAATTTCATCAAATTCATTGAAATAAAACAACTACGTATTAATTTAAGATTTTCATGTACGCACATTTAAGTGGTAGCACATTAGTAATTTTCTAGGAAGTAGAATATTTACATGACTTCGCCACGAAATTGTTCACTTTGGATCAATAATTTTGCTAACATTTTTACTAAAAATTAAAATAAAAAAATATGAAAAAGCAAAAAAAAAAAAAAGAAAAAAAGAAAATAAAAAGGAGCAAGTGAGGATTGAGGACATGGAGGAGCATGGCTTCCCAAGCTGTCTGGAACTCATATGGTCAGATTCGATTTCTCTCAACATTATTTACCTAATCAATTTCCATGATTCCGACAGCCAGATCAATGTCGCATTTCGAGGACACTTTTTTATTTTTATTTACTCTTTTGTATATATATATATATATATAATAATTATAATTTTTTTCAATTTCTTCCAATATAATAGTGTTATTGTAAGTTGGTAGATCAAATTTGATTGACTTATTTTATTCAATATTAATTAATTTTGTAAGGTAGCACTGAGGCCGTATCAACGCCAGTGCCATTTAATATTAAAATACAAAATGGGGAATTTAAAAATGGAAAAGACAATTATTAATAAACTGAATCTAAATTTGTTTAGATTACTTCTTGAAATATAAGGTGGGCCTATTATATATAGTCCATTTGGATTATCAAATTCAGTGGGACAGTGGTTGAGCATCAATTTGGGCCTTGGCCCATGGTAAAGTGATGTTGGGCCAAGGATCCACGATACTTTGATGAAGTATTGTTGGGCCTTCGTACATGGGCTCCCCCAATAACTGTTGTGGCAGCCATTTTTAGTCATCAAAAGTCAAAACCAGGTTTGATTTTCTTGGTGTTCATCGACCTTTTGTTGAGATGCCTAATTAAAGGGTGTGTTTGTGATGTTTTATGGAAAATGGTGTTTTGGGAATTGGGAGTGGGGTTGGGATTGACATAGTGGAGTTGATAAAATTGATGGATGTTTGTTTATGACATAATTTAAGTTGCTAAAAAATATTATATTGAGAAATGAAATAATGTTTGGTTATGTTTCAGTGAGGACATTTTGCTACTATAAATGTCAAATTAATTACTTTAATATTTGGTTATTATGAAGAAATTTAAATTTAATAATATCTTTTATACAAAACTTAGGAATGCAATGTGGGAAGTTTGGGACGGGATGGACTTATCGTAAAGTTTGTCCTGTGAAATCCCACCTCTTCTCATCCTAGGTTGGATTGGAGGGTTATTCCATGAATCTGTCATAATTTTTTTTTTTAAAAAAAAAGATATATAAACTAATTAGAAATATGTGAAAAATGAGATATGTATTATAATTTATAAAGCAAATATATAATTTAATTAAGTAATGTATTATATAATATCTGAAATATGATATAGTATACTATATAACATATAAAATATATCATAGTATATCATATCATATGATACATTATATATTTAAATGGGACGAAATACAAGGCAAGTTGAGTAGGCCTGTATCCCTTCTTGAACTCACCGGAGCTTGAAAAATAAGCCCTAAACCCTACCCATCTCGTTTATTCACCTCATACCAATCTTATTTGGATGGAACGCTCTCGTGTCCGGGTTTTAATCTACTCCATTGCTATTCCTAATAAAATTTATAAAAGATGCATATGTGTGTGAAAAAAAAAATGCACTTTTTTTATTATAATAACAAAAATTCAAGGGTATTTTGTGAAAAAAGACATTTTACCATTTCTCCCAAGGCACCGCATATGCTTGGATATACTTTGAGGAAGGCAAATTCGTTTTGCAAATTAAAAAAGAAAAGATGCCTGAAGTTGGGATAGAAGTTACAATTGGTATGTAATGGAAGGGACTAACTTTTACCGTACCAGTCAAATTAAATTAAACCTTTTATGTTTCATAGATTGAAAATAGATTTGTCAAAAAAATCAAGTATTCGATTAGTCACCTGCTTTCTTATTCAAAAATAGCTGATATTAACCAAATTCAAAGCCAAACAAATATGTCTACATCTGTATCTGTTGCCAAATGAATGTGGTTAAGGATATATTTTATTTCTGTATCCATATCCGCAATATCCATATTCAATATCCACATATTTAGTTTTAATGATATATATAATACTATATATATCATTAATCTGCTAGAACACTTGTATTTTCGTAGAGGAGGAATTGGCAATTTTTGAAATAAAAAGAGAGAAGCTAATAGTTTCACTATTTCAAGAATGATACATGTGTAATTTACCCTATTTTTCTTAATATCCCCACCCCTTTGATTCCAGAAAGTCACAGCACCAGTGGTCTACACAATTACACCTACCTCAGCCCCTTTGGGAATACTAAGTTACCCGTGTTGTTTCCATGATACAGTAAAGGCGGCTAATAATTTTTTAGCACCCATCTGGTCAACCCTCTTAACGTGATAAATCATTTAGTCACGGGGCAACACGCCTAAATCTATTACCACGCAAAATTCATACCTAGCACGCATGAAAGGGGAAAATGTCAACATGCAACTCCGTTGTAAGAAAATTTCCAGGCAAGTTGGAACTTCAATAGAACCTATTTTGGAGATAAAGGAAAAACATCCTCCGAATTTTGAAATGATAAAACCCAATAGTTTATTTGTTCTATTTTTATTTTATTAATTCTTTTTGTCATCAAAATTGAAAGCAAAGCAAAAACGTAGCCTAAGAAGAATCAGTGAGAAACATCTTTTGCCTTAATGCTTCAATTAAAGGTCATTCAAATTCAAGCCCGCAACAACTAGAAGAAATAACACAACAGGTTCCAGATGTGTTAAATACACATCGCTGCTAAACAGTTCACTATGACCTCAATTTCACTAACTCCACCTTTAACAGGCTAAAATTTGGACATCATTTTCACGACTTAGTATCATTATTTTTATTATTAATGAAGCAATACATAATTTAGATATAAGAATAAGAGAAAAGCGGAAAGAAAAAGGACTCTTGGAGTTGAGTAAAGAAAAAGGAATCTTGGAGTTGAGTCTGAGGATCGCCCAACAATGGCAGCCTGCGCTTAGTATGTATAGCCCTTGACGAACATTCCCTTCTTAGCCTCCTCACTCTCGCCCTCAGCTGAGTACTTACCAAGCTGTGCCAAGGAGTTGGCCTTTGCACGCACCAAAAGTGCTTTCTGTGCAGCTTCTACATTCTCGGGGCGTCCTTGCCATGTCTTGAGCACTGTGTTCTGCAATGCTCGTGCATAGGAGAAGGAGACGTGCCATGGGTTGGGGGCTTGATTCATTGCGTTCAGGTTCAGTGTTGCCTCCACTTCAGATTGTCCTCCGGACAAGAACTAAAACCACAAAGAGTGGGAGGGGTGGTCATCAATAATTCTAATAAACATTCAGAATATGAACAAATTCATCTAAAGAGAATAAAGCAATAGTTAGCTAAGTATAGCCTAATTACAAAATATATTCCCCATGATTTGGAAAGTAACAATAACCCCCCTAACTCTAGTTCAGCTGACGGCAACTTAATGAAACCTATGCAACGCTATAAGTAGATCCTTGAACACGGGTTTAACTGTAATGTTTCCGTCAGAATATCATAGTCAATATAGTAGATTTTCAGGAAGTGTTTAGATAACTATCCCTAGAATTAGTGATTGCGAATTAAAAAAAAAAAAAAATGCAATAACAAAGCACTCACGAGATTAAGAATTAAGATGTAAGTGGGATGTTAACCGAAACCAGAAAACATAGCCAAGTAAAGGCTTCAAAATATTTCTGGTGCGAGTATTTTATTCATAATGTTGACACTGTCTTCAGGAATTAATATAAAATAACACAGAAACAGCAAAAATAAGCGCAATCATTTACAACAGTAGTGTGTAGGGTAAGACCATCATGTAATATGTAAGCTCCAGAGAGAAACCAGACCAGCACCGTGATGCATATGTGGAATGTCATCCTAGGAGAGGACATAACCACGTCTTTAATTTAAGAATATATCATTAGTGGTAAACTAATTATCATTTTTATTGAGGATATCAAGACATGTGCGGTTACAAGTCCAAGGCTCCAAGCTACATAGTTCAAACTCTTGAGTCAGTTCTTACCCAAGAAACTTCACTTATTATAACTTGAGCTCGCAGAGCATGTAAAGCTATGCACAGAGAAAGCAAAATTTTGTTCCACAGGAACAGAAGCAATGGCAGAGCAGTATGTAAAATAATCACAATGGATACATGTGTTATTACCATGATCCCTGGGACTGCAGGAGGCACTCTCCTTTTAAGCATAGTGAGAGTATACTTGGCAATGGTCTCCGGAGAAGCCTTCTCTTTGTGTTCAGCTCCTGGAGTGACCATGCTTGGTTTAAGCAGGATTCCTTCAAAGATAACATTGTTCTCCGCCAAGTAGTAGAAAACCTCTGCCCACACTCGCTCCGCCACTTCAAGCGTCCTCTCGATGGGGTGGTCTCCATCAAGAAGAATCTCAGGTTCTACAATAGGCACAAGACCATTATCCTGCACACATATCAGATATTTATACAACAAGAACTAGTGTTTCACTGGATTACGAGAATAATTTCAAAGTGACTACAACCACCGAAACAAGACAAGCACATTCTAAGATAAGAGATTGAAGAAGAAGAAGTTGTTGAACTTAGAATACATACCTGAGAAATAGCAGCATAACGGGCAAGACCCCAAGCTGCTTCTTTAACAGCCAAAGCAGAAGGACCACAGGGTATGCTGACAACAGTCCTCCTAAAATATTGGAATATAAAGGCCATGAGGTCACTACACAAGGCTATTCTTCAATGGACAAAAAATGCACTTTGAAACATACACCATACCATTTTGCAAAACGAGCCCCTTGTTTATAGTATTCAGCAGATCGAGAAGCCAATCCATCCAATCCCTGGCACCAAGATTCATTGTTTGATCCTGGTAGGGGAACCAAACCCTGTCAAGGGGGGGAAGAAAAAGAAAAATGAAAGAAGATCAGAATGATTCCTTTGTATTCCAAAGTCCAATTTACCAGGCTATTGTAGTACAAGATAAAGAGGAAGAATTTCAAGAAACATGTTATGCATTGCAGAATTCTGGAAGAACTAAAACTCCTAAACCTTACCTTATCAACTTTGATTCCAGGTACAATATTCTCCTCACGCAAACAGTCAACAAACTTCTTTCCATCCGTAGTTGACTGATAAAGAGTCTCCTCAAAGAGAATGGCACCAGAAATATAATCACCCAGGCCTGGAGTGGTCAACAGAAGTTGTCTATAGGCCTGTCTGTTTGTTTCGGTGTTGTCAAGTCCAATGGAAGCCAACCTCTTTCCGCAGGTTGCATTTGATTCATCAATTGCAAGGATTCCGCGACCTGGAGATGCAACTGATTTCTAATTCCAACAATAACAAACAGGAACAACTTTAGCAAGGACACTCAAGTTGAAGTTGCAACTAGTAAATGCAGATCTTGCCATTACATAACATGAGAGAAGTAGCACTTAAAGGCACAAAAAAATAAAAAATGAGGAGTGGGCAAAAAAGAACACATCAACAAGGAGTATAATATAAATTCATTTTTGCCAGTGTGATAATAAATAAAAGAGAATCATGAAGCCCAAAGATACATTGCTAATCTTAAACATTTTATCCGAGGAGATAATATAAAAATTTTCAGATCCTTTCATCTTCCCAGCCCAAATATCACGTCCTCCCAATTTGTTAGGTTCTTTGACCACGAAAAAATAGAGGGGGGCAACCAAGAGCATATTTCTCTCTAGCCAAGTAAACAAACAAGTGAAGAAACTCAATAGGGTCAGTGTGATAATAAACGACAATGAATTCGTTACTGCTCTATTTTTTGCAATTTTAACTTCAATTCTTTTAAAACTTCCAAAAATTACAAGGAGTAAATATAAATAGAGACTTCTCTTTTAAGTCTAGTTACTCTAGTAAAAGCCAACTCCCACTAACCTAAATATTAAAGTATGAAACTGATCTAATCAACTTATTTTACCATTAATTAAACCCGAAATGGGATTTGAAAAAACCATTATATATTATTTAAAGACATGATGCCAGCGGCACAGCGTGTATCAGGACCTCAAAAGGCCTCCATGAAATAATTATAAGATCACTTCTATGTTTATATAAGATAAATTTAATATTTAACAACTTTCAGCAATGGCAGAAGCCCTGCTTCTCAACTGCTCATTCAGCCTTCAACACTTGAAAAAAGGGCAAAATCCTTACAGTTTGAACTGCCAATTCATAGTGCTAAACTAGAGTATTTCAAACTAAGAATGCAAAAACAAAAATAAAAATTAAACCCTTAGATCCATTACCCAAGCATGCAAAAGCTAGATATAAAAACAACTATACAAAAATACAAACATAAATTCGAATGCGTCATCCATGTCTACACATACCCCATAAGGTCCATAATTTCACTCATGTGATCAATCAGCATCAATACAGACGCATACTACGTTTACATAATTTGGAACCGGTATAAAAAGAAAATTAAAAAAAAAAAAAAACCTAAGCTAGACAAAAATTGCACTATATGTGTGTATGTACATATATGTACATATATAACAATTCATCTGTGCATATGCCCATATATAATTGAGAAAGAGCTTACGGCAGTTTTGACGAGTTCATCGGTGTAAGATCCGGCGCGGACGACGAAGGAGCGGCGGGCGGGAAATCGCGCCGCCGATCCGGACCGCTGATTTGCGGATTGCTGGCCGGCGATCCACGATGAGGAGGTAGCGTTAAATTTGAACACACTAGAGCACGCCATCTCTTTTTCCGCAAGTAGGTGTAGAGAGAGAGGCACCTCGGGCTATTGGCAGGGGAGTGGCTTTTTTATATTTATATGTAGAAAAAAAGGAGAAGTGTCTGTAGGGAAGAACGAGAGTCGTTTTCTAGTTTTATGGGAGACTCCGCAGCTCCGCAGTTGGCAAAACATAAAGACAATCACCATTCGGATCCACCAAACCCCAACGTTGTTGCACGTGTGAATCTGGTAGTAACCAAATTACTCCTCTGCCCTTGAAGAGTTGGTGATGGCGTCTGCTCAGAAAGTCAAATCAATTCTAATTCTAAATTATATAAATATTCTTTTTTTTAATCGGGAAAAATTATATAAATATTCAATATTACGGGACTCTAGGAAAGTTATTTTGATCACATGCGTTCACATTTTATATCTAAGATATTATTCAATATCAATTTATTTTAATAATTATTCGCAATTCAAATAATAGTCATAACTCATTAATTTATTTATTTAATCAAGTTATGTATATATATTTATCTTAAATATGGTAATTATGTTCTAATTATTAAATACGTACACAAATCAAGTATTCATTTGGGAATCCTATTTGTGAATATCCAACTTACCCCATCCCATGTAGTACAGGTTGAAAACCCTACCAGGAACGTGAGTATGTTAATTTGCTGTTGCAAGGTGGATTGTGTTCAAGTTTAGACTGAACTTATCCCACTCTGTCATGCCCCATTGTACTTCTATTATATGATATATATATATACATATATAATATATATACACAAAATATATGTACCTTTTAATACAGTGTAACGTTCTATTTGGTATGATTTCACATGTTTTTCCTAAAATACCATCTCTTTTTACTTTATGTTTTTATTTATTTTAATATTAATGTAACTATCACTACATGCCCAATATATTACCTCCCACAACCAGCTCTTGCATAGTTAAATATTATCTTTTACCCGTCTCTATGAAAAAAAAAAAAACTATCTTTTACGTATATTCATAACATCAATGTTATTATTTTTTTGTGTTGGACACCATTAAATAGTAATAAAATTGTAAAGATAATATTTTATAAGTTTCTGGCTATATGCCTAAATTTGATTAATTAAGGTACTGATAATCTAAAATTTTTGAAAACTTAAAATGTAAGTGGTCAATGAATTATTTTATTTCAAAACATTAAAATATGGCCAAAATTGAACAAATATGGTCAAATATCCACATTTTAGACATAATAGTATTAATCTGTATGTGTAATTATGTTTAAAATATAGAGTATTGGATGCATGCCATTGAGTATGCAACAGTATGTAGTATGAGTTATATGTCCTCAACCCTTATTCCTTCTTTCTTTTGATTTTTTGTTTTTCTCTTACTGTCACAACTCTATCTCAAGAAAATGTTATCGTATATCTTTGATTTTGATCAAGTTTTTCATGTAAATTTTAGTTTGAAAGAATGCATTTTTTGAAATAATAATTTTGGACGATTTTGCAATTATATTATAATGTTTCATTAATTGTATAGTATGTTGTATTTAAAAAATAAAATAAAATTGGGTGAGAGTAGCGTCGGGTAGGATTAGAATTTTGTTATTAAATCAAAGACAACCTATGAGTTCTCAATCATAAAAACTCTAGGGGCGAGTAGATGCGTGTTCAAAAAATGTTGGGGACGAATTTGGGTAGAGGGAGAACCCTTCCCATTGCCAAGCGTATGTTCATTACACTTTAATATATATGAAAGAAATATATATTAATTATTTATGGTTGCGCATTTAACGTGCGATGAATAGGAACTATATTTTGTTAGCTATAAATTAAAATTGGATATATTAATTTTTCATAAACATGAATTTAAAACCAAATATAAGTTTTTGATTTTTATTCTTTTTATTGTGAAAAAAGTTCTTACTGTTTGACAAATAATGATAATAATGGTGCAGACGGTTAAAATCATGCCCAATCAAATGGCAACACACAAAAAATAATATATAAGATGTTGATTTAATTATACTTTCTATTTATATTTTTAGAATTTAATTAAATCCAATTTCTAAATTCATGATTAGTTGATAAATTCATAGTTTGATATATATATATATATATATATATAAGACCAATCAAGTGTTCAAGTGTGAAATTCAAATCAAATCATGCAAAGTAAAATTATATCTTGAAATAAAAATTGGTATTTAGGTAGCTTTTATACATCTTGTGATTTAAGAATGAATGCCAATTTAATCCTAAAATGCGAAGCAAATCACACCACTTCATCAAGTATTAATAACAAAAACTCTTATTCTAGAAGTACAAAGTCAAAGATGCGACAACATAACATTTGCATTTAAGCAAGTGAGATGCTAGAAGAGGTTCTAAAATTTTCTCAACCAAATTCAAAAAAATTCACCACGTTCAAAGCATAAATCAAGGAGTTCATCCTAAATCTCATCGGGTTTTGGACTTTGATTTAAGATTTCAATGTGAAGTCGGCAAATTAATATATTGAAGGAAAAAATCAACTTTCAAGAAAGATCAAGGTACAGAATTTCACTTTCGAAGTTTCAAAATTCAAAACCACATTAATGGAAGAGGATTAAATAAGGATTTTATCAAGTTATCATTCTCTAAGTTTCAATTCAATTTCAAGTTGTAAATTTTCTTGTCTTATCATTTCTTTTGCTATATATTGTGTTCTTTTGACTACAAATTAACTATTAATTTTCTTATAATTTTGCCTATAATTTTTCATGCAAGCTCGGAAGTTAAATAAGCATTTATCCATCTGGAGGTGTTTACTCGTAAGGAGATAGGAATTGGGCGGATGGACCATTACAAAAGGCCATGTAAGTTTATAATTTCCAACTGAATTCTTATTTCCTATATGTTTGTTTGAACTTAGTGATATAATTCACTTTATCTTTTGTTCTTTATAGGAGGATTTTCAGCATGACTTATGGCTCAACTAGGATCGTGGAGCTAGAGCGAAGACAGCACCAGCAACCTAAGATAAATACTTGTTGGAAGGGTGTTGAGAGCCTACAAAGAAGGGTTGGGCATATGGGATTCCAGCAGATAACGACCAACTACAATAAAGACCCACTAAGTACAATTTAAAATTGAATTGCGAACAACTTATCTTAAAAAGATATTTAATTGATGCAAATCGGTTTTTAACCAAAGTTTATAAAATGCTCACTTTTTCACTTCTTGTTCACATGGGATGGACGTCATATGTATGATGGTTGCATGCAACTTTCATGGAGACAAGATCCATTTCCCTCACCGCAATGGCCTACATGCACTTTGGCTTGTTAGCTCATCTAAACTCCTATTTCTGCAATGCTCTAGTTGTCCAAGTTGATTCTCATACCTTGACTCGCATTAAACTAGATCAGTCTGATAAGTGGGTATATGTTGCTTTAACTTTACTCTCAAACCTTCGTGAGTCCTCCAATTGCTCATTTTGACCAAATATAATTGATTCTCAACCATTACCTTGATACAAAACTATAATTGTTAATTATGATGAATATGCTAATAACTAATATGAAACTTAAATTGAAACTATCAATTATAATGACTATGCTATTTATAAATACGACTATTATATCGCGTTAACATTTATATTAAATACTAACCATGTTGAACCCTAACGAAATAAAAAATGAAATGCTAAAAGCAACAAATCAAATTATTGTGCGGCTCCATCCCAGATATTTTTTACAGGTCTATCTTTGATACAGTTTTGATTCTTAAACATGCGCAAACCCTAGCTTCATCATCCCTTTCTCCACCATCTTCTCTACTCTCTCTCAAAATCTATTTCGCCATAATATTGCCACTCTAATACCCAAATTACCCCCTTCTCCGCACACATTTTACATCCAAACCCCCCAGAAAAGGGTTTAATTTCCCAATGTCCCTCCACCGTGCACCTGGACCTAACCCACCTGATGGGAGACCCAACCCAACCAGTGGGGCCCAATCAGGGGGCGTCAGCGGCAGCACGAATGCTGAGGGGCAGCAAGGGGCGTCGCCGTCGTACGCGACGGACAGGCTGCGGCTGAACCCTAATTCCGATCACAAGCCCGATAATTATGAGGATTTGGAGCTGGATTTCAGCCCGTTGATATTCAGCTCGCTAGAGAGATATCTCCCGCCGAATCTTCTCACTGAGATGCGCGTTGTTAAGGTCGATTACATGCGAGATATTCTTCTCCGATACTACCCTACGAAGGTCAGGACGAATATTCTTCATATAGCTTGCAGTTAGAATGCGTGTTTGGATTGGAATTGTATGCATGTGGAGTGTTCATTTGGATTGGAAGGTACATCATCGACTGCATGTGGTACATGACATGGGTTTTAGGCAATGGTCGTGACTGCATGTGTGATGTGATTAGTGCATGTGTCTGAATTAATTTGGGAGAGGGAATGTAGTTTTAATTTGAATAAGGTACAACCATGGATGCATGTGGTACCACATTGTGTAGCTTTATGTGAGTGCATAATGGAATGCAAGGCTGTGTTTGGATTGATGGATTTGAGTTTGGAATGCATTTTAATATTCTTGCATTTTTAATGCATTCCGAGTCCTGAAAAACGATAGTATTCAATTCCCTGAAGATTGAAGTCCATTATTTTGTTTTTTATATTGACGACACATGCATGAAAATTACTTCTTGACCAATACATATCGTCCATTAATGCCGCATTGTGGATAATCTTCTATTACATGCTCTCCATTTTGTTCCATCTAAAAATTGATCCTTCTTCCTCTCATATGCTACTTTATTTAAAAACAGTTCCAGAAGCAGAGAGAATACAGGCAAAAGATTGTATCAAACTATCAGGTATGGAATATAAGAAACATTTGGCTGCTGAGTAGTGCATATATACAGTGTGTTGCTCGCAGTGATTTTTTGATATATTTACCGACTAGTAATTTGCAGTTTTCTTTTCATACGATGAAGGCAAATTCTTAATACATGTTACCACCAATTTTAATTCTCAGAAAGAACTCTCAAACTTTATTGGTATTTATTGGTTGTTGGAGGGGCATTGAGGGAATGTTTAGTATTTTCTGTCCCTCTTCACTGGCACTTAAGTTTCATTTTACTTTCCAGAATTTGCCAATCTAGGCTAGAAATATGATGGATTATAGGATAAACTAATGCTTGCAGCTTGCCATTGCTTGTCAAAAAACAAGGGGGAAAAGAAAAACAAGAAAAC
>JACFYI010003776.1:2269002-2289174 GCA_014898755.1 Handroanthus guayacan
CCCCAAAAAAAAAAAGAAAAAATGTATTAAAAACAAGACACTCATACCATACCATTTAATAAAGCGTGAGACTTTTATTTTTTGTAAAACATCATTATTTTTTATATTTTTATTTATTTTTTTATCATAATAACTATTATCTTTATTGTGCTACTATATAATCATCATTCATGATTCACCCACATTAAAATTCGACCGTCGTTTTTATATTCTAACACTTCTTTCCTTGAGATGATCACATAATAGAAGTAGAAATCTTCTTCTTTATCTAAACATTTTGGGGGCCAGACATTCATGAAGCCAATTCGATAATATTTCAATTGACTTTTATATTTTATCATCCGATAAAAGACACCAAGAGGTATTAATTAAAATGAAATAATTGTTTAATATGACAAAACCTGTGCTTCGATTTGGGCTTAATAATTATAAAGTGCGTGCTAAAGTTATGGTTTAAGCGTGGAAGATCCATTGACAACATTTTTTATTTCTTATCTTTTTTACATAGATGCATGAATTAATATTTTTAAATACCTAAACATTATAATTTAATCATTTTCACCTTTTTTTCAGTTTTGATCGTTTCTTTTCTTTATTACTTTTTTTTTTTAATTCTAAAGAATGAACAAATTGACATCTTCACTTTAATTAGTTTTATTATATTTTTCATACATTCATAAAGTGTTAATTTGATCAATGCATTCTTTCTAATTATCTATATTATATATGAATACCACATTCTTAGTGGCATATTTCGATGTGGTATTTCTAAAATTGCCCCTTAATGTTAACCCTCTTTACCCAATTCTCTCATAAGATTTCTAAAATTGCCCCTTAATGTTAACCCTTTTTACCCAGTTCTCTCATAGGATTCAAGCTCTTATTAGTATGTATGTACTACATAATTATATTGAATATATTAATCATATTTTAATTATTAAATACACACCAATTAAGTGTTTGGGTAAATGCCATTAATGATTCTTAATGTTTCTACTTTTTATCACTTTAATCCTTCATGTTCTATTTCTAATTTTAAGGTCCCTAAACTAATAAATTTGTATCACTTTGATCATTTGGTCAACTCTCTGACCAGTATTCATCCAAAAAGGATGCAGTTGTCAGTTTCTCATGGTTATTATGGTAAATATCGAAAAGTGACTTCAATACAAATGGTAATACAAGGCAACATCTAAATACTAATTTCAAGAAAAGAGAAAATATTTCAAAGGAGTTTGCAATTAAGAACGCAAAAAAAATGATTGGATAGCATTTTATAGTCCGGAATGGTGAAGAGACTAAAGTGCAACAAAAAATATGATATTGACCATAATAACCTTGAAAATTAACAGTTGCATACTTTTTCCAATTTGAAAATGGCCGCAGAGTTGATCAAAGAATCGATGCGATACAAATTTATTAATTTAGGGATTGGAAAGTAAAAAATAGAACATAAAGGATTAAAGTGAGAAAAACAAAAACATTAGAGATGTTTGTCTTGAGTGGTTTTTTTTTTTTTTTTTTTTTTTTTGCATTGATTATATTTTTTCAATTATTTAATACACATGTATCGGATATAACACTAGCTCTTATGATCTTTTTCTCATATATGTTGGACATACATGAACATGGTTAATGCCTTCTCATCGGAACTTTCGGAAAGAATGAATCTTAAGGGAGTGTTTGATAGGTGCAATTACCCCACATTAAGCCCAATTACAATGTCCTACAAACTATAAACCGCTGTTTGATGAAGTGGACTAAAAGTGAGGGCTGACTCAAAATTTTGTGGAAGCCCGCTGGGCCACATACATTAGGTGAGATTATCTCACCTCAGGCCCTAAGATAGTGAACAAGGACAATAGACTGGGCTTACATTTACTAATGTATCCTCGTTCCCTCTTTCATATTTCACTTAGTGCCCTCAACCACATCACCCCCAATTTCCCTTTCTTTCCTCTGCCAAAAATGATTTGAGACCCAACAACGAAATTATACTTTCCAGTAATTGGAATAAATTCTTTTTTACAATTTTTTGGGTCATATTTTACTTATTAATTATTTCTGAACATTTTTTGAATTTAAGTTTGTAATTGATAATTGGTACATTTTCTGAATTTGTATTATGTAATAATTAAGGTTAATTGCTTTCTTATTATCAATACTAGCATGTTCCCCGTGCTATGCACGGTTGATTGAAATCAATTTTGTTGTCATAAAAATATTGAATATATAAAATAAAATATATAGTTGAAGGCTAGTATTATATTTACTATATGTGTGACTTTTCTCTCATACTAAAATCAAAATAGAAATATTAAATAATAGTAAAAAGAATGATGATATTGAAAATTATTTACTTAAGTAATGTTGTTTTATTAATTACTTCTCAAGTAAAATTAGTTTTTACCTTTGACGTAATTGGAATAAATTTAATGCTTATAAATTGCACGAAAGTTTAAACTATTGACATCTTGACTTCCAAGCAAAATGTGGTCATATTCTCATATTTAAAAGTCGCAATTTAAGATTTCATATTTATAGTGTGATTAGTATATGTTTTACATTTGAGAAATGTATATTTGAATGATTAAGTTAAAAAACAATCATTTTTTTGTTTATTATGAAATAATTTAATAAACATTCTATTAAGTAGTAGTTAATGATATTGCAAATAAAGTTTTAAAATTAATTTTGATTAAAAATATAAGAACCGTATTGATCTTGTAAAACGTAAGAATTATGATATAAAAAGGCTTTGAAAATGCGAATCATTTTGGTTATTGCTTAAATATCAATAAAATCAAATGAATGATAGCAACATAAAAAATTAAAGAAATCATGTACATGGTATAGTAGTCATAGAGTTAAAATTTATTTTTATAAAATCAGTTAATGATGGAGCCTTTTGATTTAGTTCTTTAACTAATGTGGAGAAAAAAGAAATACATTTGTAAAAAATTTGACCATTGCCAATGGTTAAATATTGGACATATTTTAACATCTTATAATGGAATACTGTCTTACAATATATTATTTTTGTCATTATCTCCCATTTGCTCTAAGTTTTTTATTTTGTAAATTTATGCTATAAAAATCATATATATTTTTGTGAATTTTTTTTTTCAAATTTACTATCCCACTATTTCGTGTTCGTATCAAACTCATAATCTTCACATTCTTGATAATTTCCTACTCTAGCTAAACTTCCATGATTTTCTCCACATAAATATATTTATCATAATTTTTTTTTAAAAAAAAAGTCACAAATTTCGTATTGTCATTAATTTATTTATTATATTTGAATGTTATTTATTCATTGGTGTTGTAAATCATTATAATATTTCATTATATGAAATAATAGATTATAGTTATGTGTATTATTATATGCAAAATTTTATTATAATAGAGAAATTATAGGCACACGTGATATTTTATGACCAAAAATATTTATGCATGTGAAGGCTGCATGTGATGGTCCCTAGTAAGAAGAATACAAACTATAAAAAGAGATAAATTACCATATTTGTTTATCAAATTCAACTTAAATATAATTGAATAAGATGACTTATTCGTATTAAAAAGCCCAAAAGGCAAGAATAAAAATCAAATAAGAAAAGGAAAGCACATCTATCGAACAATGCTGAAAATTAGAGTAATGGCATAAAATAAAATTAAATAATATTTAAGAAAGTAAATTATTATTGTTCTGATCTAACAAATTAATGATATATTAAAGGAACAATGCTTAAATTTCTATGCATACATGATTTGCTCATACATAAATAGAAAGTGAAAATTAAATCAACTTGTTAAGTAATGAAAACTAAAACAATTAGTATATATACTACAATCAATGAGTATCTCCTATCCTATTAAATGCCGAAATTAGGTTAACAAAGTAAAATATTTTTAAAAAAAAGCATTAAGCAAATGAGTCAATAACTTAAACAAAACAACGAACAACATATATATAAAAAATATAAAATTTTAAATAGAAGTAAATAACAATTTATTGTGGCTGAGGAGAAAAGTAGCCAATGATATTCAAAAAATGACTCTTATCTTATAAAGACATCAAATAAATGAGCACATACAACTAAACTTTAAAAAGAGAAAAAATATATTAACTTGGAAAAGAAAGGAATAACCCACACATAAAGAGAGAAGAAAAAAATTAAACAAAGATTATTAATAAAATCATAAAAATAATTTGTAAATGACAAAATTTTCATATAAAGGGAATAAAAAATGGACAAAACATTCACACACTTCTTCCATCATATAAAATAACCAAATTAAATAAATAAATGAACAAACCTAAGAAGAATGCCAAAAACAAACGAATAGATATATATTATAAAAAATAAGGTAATACTCACACATATAGAGAGAAAGAAAAAGTTAAAAACAGAGATTATTAATAAAATGAAAAAAAATTGTAAAATGAAAAGAAACTACTTATGAAAAATTGAAAAATGTAAAATAAAATAAATTTACATATGAAAATGGAAATATAGGCAAAATATCCAAAAACTGCATTTTATCATATTGTATAATCAAATTAGAACAAAACTAAAAAATAACAACGGCACAATCAAACAAATAAATAATTTGAAAAATATTGTAACAGTCAAGAAATAAAGAGAGAAAGAAAAAGCTACAGAGTAGATATTAATAATAAAATCAAAAGATCAAGAGTATTAGGCAACGGTAAAACTTACATATGAAACAAATGCAAGAGTGATTCAATAATGTTGGAATGAATATATGATGAGATTTTGTGATAAGCATAATATAAATGTTCAAATTAAAATGAATTCAAAAAAAATATTCATGTTTTTACCTAGGAATTTCATATGGGAAATCAAGGAAAAAATCAAGCAACTATTAATGTTTATGCCTATAGTTTCAGGTGAGAAATCGAGATGGACAAAGAGTTGTAGAATGTGCAGAGGAAGAGAGATAAAAACATGAAGTTGTAAAACTGGGGAGAGTTTGAGAGAAAGTACATTTCTTATTCTTAGAAGTTTGAAATAGATAATGAAACTAAAAATGAGAGTTTGAAAGAAAGTATCTTTGTTTTAAAAGTTTGAAATAAATAATAAAACTGAAAATGAGTTTGCAGGTTATTAGATTTGTCAAAAAATAAAATTTTTAACAAATATTATTTAAATTAACAACCAATAAGAAATTTTAATTTAATAAAATAATTCAAAATTCTGAGAATTCACTATTTTGGTCAAAATTAATTGGATTAAAGTCAAAAACCGCTCTCAAATATATATATATATATTATTAATTAATAATAAATTTTGTTTAGAACACACCCCCAGATCAAACCCCATTGCAACTAGGCTTTATAATCACAAATTATTGTGAAAGATAGCTCTTAAAATTAATAAAAAGATTCTAAATTGAAGAAGGGTATACATGTAAAATTACAACAAATACCATACAATCCTTCCTATCAAATATTAAACTACATGTTACTAAATTATGAAATTTAGACAATTAATCTCCTCTATCAAATAAACATTGGGATTTAAAAGTCACCTAATCTCCAAATTATAGAATTTGACAAATATACTCCATCAAACACGCCCCTAAAGCTAATAGTAGACTTTAATTAAAACACACACACACACACAAACAAACTTTGATGCCATCATCTTACTAACAATAATTTTTTTTTTCTTAATGCAATATAAAATAAGTGAATATTCTAATAACCAAATGGTATCTAAACTTGAGTAGCTTGAGATTTTTCCATGCACCATTCACGTTTGAAATATCAACAACGGTTGTGGCTAATAGCCCAACAAGTACTTTATATAAGTTTAATGTACTAAGTAGTTAATAGTCCAAAATAATATATAACATTCGTCGTAAGATTTTCATGTGACTATAATAGAAAAATTGGGTTGAAAACCCAAAGGGCACCATACAAAAATTTATCATAGTATTAAATTTTAATTTTCAATAAAACCCTTTCAAGTTCAAGTTAATATTGGGAATAATTATTAAAAGTTTGACAAATCTTGATGACTCGTAAAAACTTTCAAACTATTTTCATTTCATGAACTTCCCTTCCACAGTTACAGAAAGAGTAGTTATTGGATAAGCCAACATGTTCTCATATAAATTCCAATAAATTTAATTTTCATATAAGCAGCTGATTTGCTATTTGGTTATCTTTAATGTTAAGATGATGTTACATTGTTGAACAAGTGCTTAAATAAATAGATAAGGCTTAATCATTTATACCATATATAAAGTGCGAGGGTTAAAGGTAACTGTTTTGGTCTGTCATTAAGTGAATGAATAAAAATAGCCATATTCTAAAAGATAATTGCAAATTAGTTATATAAAATAATGACAAATTATTTTTCTTTAATTTCTGTAGTATTTGTTTTGTGTTTTCATTTTTTCTTAAATCATAATTTTTCTTTTTTCCAACTTTTTTTTTTCAAATTTATCTTTCAATCATGTTATTCTTCATAATAAATTTAAGTGAAAACATGCAATAATTAATAAGTATTATGATTATTAAAAAATAAGTCAATATTTTAATTTTACAAAAATAAAATTTAGCACACAATTGTTAGTATCATGACACATCGAGTGTATCACAATTGTTAGTATAAACAAGGGTACCACAATTCTTTGGTATAATCCCACATCAGAAACTTAAGATACCATAATAGAGGAGATGAGTACAAAAGCATAATCAATCTTACAGAGAAGCTCATACCTTTCTCGGCCTTTTGGCTAAGATCAAGTGTAGTATCTGTTCTTATCAGTTTAATATCTGATATATGGGCCATGGCTCACATGATATTAAATAAATTTTTTTAGGGGAAGAGCCCATCACAGCAGCTTGCTGCTGGGGCTCTCAACCGTCGCCTTGGCGTTGCACTATTGCCTTGGCCTGGCGCACCCCACCAATTCTTAGTTGAAAATTTTTGTTTCTTTTTGTGTGTTTTCTTGGGCCATGTACATTGGTCTTCCATAGCTTGTCTTGTTTAGTGATTTCGGTTTCTCTATTTTCTTCTTATGTATCTGCATGAACCATATAAAACATCTTCTAAGGCAAAATATTGACTCCAATTGATGGAGACTTGTAGTACGAGCAGTAAATATCATTCTTTATTCTTTCATGATAATTCATATTTACAGAATGTTGAAGCCAGATAGAGACGTACAATGTTGGGTCAAATCTTTTGAAAAACATACTGAAAAAACATTAATGTATTAGCCACAAATGTCTTCAAAAACATACTGATGAAGTCATAGATTTTACCAAACTTTATATGAATATTATTGTTATTTGGAGATTTAAAGCTATAATTGTTGCAAATGCTAAAAAAAAAAAAAAAACTTTGTTTTTTAAATATTTTGAAAGTAATGAACTGTCTATTTGTTGCACATTGGGATTTCAAATCAGCTTTGGTTCTAACTTTTAGTAGTACACCTAATACACTTTGTCCTGTATCAATATGAAAATATGAGTTCATGGGGAAAAGCATATAAAAGGGCCTAGATGGAGAATAGGCTCCATACGGACCTGGACGGGGTTGGTGGGCGATCAAAAAGGCCCATGGCCTAGATCAGTTTCCTTCATTGCACTTAAAAGGGGTGCTCACCTAAGATTAGCCAAAGTGGCTGAACCTACGTGATAACTTGTTGCGGAGGGGGCATGTGTTCGTGCAGCCCCTACCCAATTTAAGTCTCAAGGAAATTCATCTCTTAATATATCTACTATATGACCTTTTAAAATTATCTTTAATGTAGAACATTTTGTAGGTTAGTTGTAACAAATTGGTGTAAACCATGGACAAATGACGATCCAAATATATATACGAAAAGTAAACCATCAAAGACATCAAAAGAATAGCGGTCACTAAAAATTTAAACTTTTCCAAGCAATAAATTAACTGGTAACAACAAAATAAGCACTCCATTGCGCTCTACCCATTCTTGATTTCAAGAAAAATACTTTTTGATGGTCATTTGCTATTCTCACAAACATGCCAATAATTCTGTTTGTGTTACATATAGCTGTTCCTATGCTATATATAGGCATCAGTAACCCCACAAATCTGATGTAATTTTGGAGAAAAATAAGTGAAGAAAATAAAGATAATACACATACATATAGGAAAAAGGAACACTCTTATTAAAGTCCTTTACTAACTAGAGTGATAAACTGCAGAATGATAAAATCCCTGAATACAAAAATCCACTTCTTCCACAACCCCTACCTTTTGAAACCACAACACAAGTAAATTCTGGAGCTTCTTTTCCAAGAATCATATCATTTTTCTCCACAGTAAGTAAATCTAACCCCTCTTTAAGTGTCTTCGTTTTCATACGCAGTCAATGCCAGACCCAATGCCACACATTTGTCGTTAAATTCAATGCCAGCTTTTCTGATACTTTCAAAAGCAAAATGAGCTTCAAGACTTTAGCCTGAATCAACACAAGCATTTATGAGAAGCCCAGAGAATTTGGTACAAGGGACGATACCAAAATTGGATTGCATATATCATTGAGTATGCCCAAAGCAGCACCTTATAAATTTCCCTAGCAACTCACTCCATGGGGTAGCATTCTCGTTCTAATATAGGCCATGATCTTTGAACCATAAGATCATCTATCCAATGGTACAACAAGCAACTTCATCTAGTCAAATGAAATTTCAGCTGGCTTGAGATTACCAGCTTTGCCATGCGTCTAAACTAAAGCTGACTAAAGCTGTCAGGGTTGCTTGATCACAGATGACACCTCTGTTCTTCATGGCTACCAGAGTATCTTCAGCTTCTCACTTAATATGTGAATTATCTTGGTATAATCACGAATATTAGCTCCAAACGATTCTTTAATAAATGCATGTCCAGCCACCTGAAAATCACACAACAAGAATGCAGAAAGTTTAACTTGATGTCATTATTATATGAGCAGGCTGCTATATAAATGTCTTCGTATTCAATATTGGATGAGCTGCTACATATTTGTTCATTGCTTATGATTTCATGGATCATCTAACTATGAAAAATAAGCAGTTTCTGTTTGTACTGGGAAGGAGCAATTTGTTTCGATTTCAGTTCCAGTTCAAGCTCAGAGCAGAGGTGAACTAGATTGCATGCGATGTATTTCTCCACTATCCCACATTGGAAGAAGAAGCCAATAAGATGGTTCATCCATGATATAAAAATAAAAGGAAATGCATTCAACTCCATACTTACCTGGACGGGGTCAATGGGCGATCAGGAAGGCCCATGGCCTAGGTTGGTGACCTCCATTGCACTTGGGAGGGGCGCCTGCCTAAGGTCGGCCCAAGTGGTCGAGCCTATGTCATAATTTGTGGTAGAGGGGGCCTGCGTTCGCGCGGCCCCTGCCCAATTCTAGTTGAAGGATGTTCTTTATTTGAGCTTATGGTGGCCCAAAGGTTCAGACCCCAAGCTCCTTTATATCAGCCCTATTGAACCGGCAAGCATACCTAATTTTACATCTGTGGTGGAGCTTGATTTCCCTATGGAAGCTAATTATTTTTCTGTGGCAGATTTTGCTTTCCTTTCTCAAAACCCAGATTAATAAAGTTCTCCTTTCTCGCTCAACTCTCTATAAGGAATGGAACATATGAAGAACTGAATGTTATAAATTTTTGTTTCAGCACCTTTTTCACTTCATCACTGGATTGCAAACTCGTTTGTTACCTCCTTCAATCATCTCTATTCTACAGGGGCAGCTGCTTTTTTGAGTAGAAGTTGGCCTCTCCATAAACCACTCCTCAATTCTTTCTGCGGGAACGAGGAACATTTGCAGCAATCACACCAAGGTCTTCCGTAGTATATGGGCAGGCATTTTATTCTATAGGGCTTTACTATCTACTCTTTCACTTTCTCCTGGCTCCTAACAGCCTTACATCAAAGATGAGAGGAAGCAAGGGGTGAAAACTCCAAAGCTAGTAAAGGGAGTTTCTGTTGTGGTTTTGAGTTTTTTGGCTTGGGTTCCAATGATAACCACAGGAAGAAAGCAGGAAGCACGGTCCCTAGTCTCATGTTTGCCGAGGCTGATTCCCTCTCCCACTAGGGAAGTGAAGTTCGTGCTAAATGACCGAACAAACATATCTGCGTTCGAGTTTTCTCCTACTGAGAACAGAGCAGCAGCATGACAAGTACACTAACGAGGAAGGGTGAGGGGGAAGTAACAACAGCCTTGATCCAATCGATTACTTTCCCTTTACTATGGCTTGTTGGCTTGAAAGCATTACCTGAGAGCTTAAGCTTCCTCACAGCTTTGATTCCACTTGGTGGCTATTCCTTCACATAGAGACTTGTAGCAGTCTCACCAGCTTCTGTATCCGCATAAGCGTAATTGTATTGAGTCCCTCGCCCAATATCAGTCTTTATATAAATGAGATCCCCCAAGCATTTTTAGGATTTAATCAAGACTTTTGGTATTCAAGTTCATGATGTTCCAGTTTGTAATCATAATCTGCTATTGTCTAAAAAACCAACCTTGAAAATCTTTTGCAAGACAAATGAAGCAGATCTTATCATGGGCAGAAGGATAATAAGTCTAGCTGCAAAACTCGTAGACATAATCCCCAGTCAATGATGTTAGAATCCTCTTTGCTTAGACAGTAATCCTTCGGAGGAGCTGCATGATTTACAGGTAGCCTGATACACATGAATCCACGAAAACTGTAGGAGGAAGAGATTAGATCAATTAGGTGTACTACAGACAAGCATGATACCCTTACATATTTGAATCCATTTCAAAAACTTGTGACAGAGAATTGAACTTGGGATAAGAGATGGGAAAGAGGAAGTGGGGATAAAGGAAAACAAGGAAGACTAAAGACTTCATCCCATTAACAACTCCAAGATTTGAGGAAAATTTGATTTCTCATAAGATTTGTTCTCATTCTTGCAGTTAAGGTTAAGGCTTAAGATGAAATTACATCCTTGAGTGAGTGCAAAGAGCAGGCTTGACGAAATAGAAAAGAGTACTGCGGTTATTTGATAAAATCCCACATCGGGAGCTCCAACCTAGCCTGCTAGGCAACAGGAGTACAAAAGGAGAAATTGAAAATTGACAAATTCATACCTTTCTCGGCCTTTTGGCTAAGATCAAGTGTAGTATCTGTTCTTATCAGTTTAATATCTGATACGTGGGCCATTGGCCCACATGATATTAAATTAATTTTTTTAGGGGGAGAGCCGATCACAGCAGCTTGCTGCTGGGGCTCTTGAGCGTCGCCTTGGCGTTGCACTACTGCCTTGGCCTGGCGCACCCCACCAAGTCTTAGTTCAAAACTTTTGTTTCTTTGTAGTTTCTGCGTTGGATAAGAGGCACTGCTTACGCCAATAGAGTATTTATGAGTCAAAAAGCCCAAACTGATCTGCACCTCAGAAAGTTATCTGAAGATGCAAGTCTATCAGAAAACCCTTAAAAAGGAAAAGGAGAACAATGAACAAAAGGCTTACTAAATTTTTGGGTTTCTGGCATTTTGCACCCCTAAATTGCAGTAATTTGGCACTCTGCACCCTTAAATTTTACAAAAATGCCAGATTGCACCCTCCAATTGATATTCCTTTGGCACATTGCACCCCAGTCTTTTTTCAGCTAAATTTTTTTCGATTTTTCCTTGATTAACGAGGATAAAATGGTAAGTTTAGAACCCATTTTAACATTAAAAACCTTCTCCAACAATCTATGAAAATTGAATTTGCTTAATCAAATTTAAATTGAGTTTGCTTAATCAAATTTTCTAAATCACGTAACGAAATTTGCTTCAAAAATAATTATAAAATTATTGGAAGCATTTTTTTTTCAACTATATCCACAACCAGATAATGAATTATTAAAATTTAATAATTTATCACAAGTTACATTAAGTAAATAATTTCGTGGTTCTATCTCTTAATAGCTAGTAAGAAAACAAATTTTCATTTTGAAAATGTTAAGCAACCTCAATTGCAATGACACAATGAGTAGGGAACTCTGAATTAATAGGATATAAGCAAGTTGCATTCAAAAATGAAAAGGAGGCAAGGGAGACGGGTCAAAAACAGAGAAAGGCTCCAAATGACCATTTTATCCTTTTGGGTAAAAGCAAAATTATTTTTCCAGCAATAAATTTAGCTAAAAAACTGATTGGGGTGGAATGTGTCAAAGGAATACTAATTGGAGGGTGCACTCTGAGATTTTTGCAATTTAAGGGTGCAAAAGTGCCAAATCACTACAATTCTGCCATAGTTTCAAGAGAAGAAAACAAAAATGTTAGAAGAATTAAAACAAAGGTGTAACGGGCTTTAAGCAACAATTAGCAGAGATACAGCGCACGGTTCACCAAATTTACAAAAAAGCACAAAAGCAAAACACAAATAGAAAATCCCTCTCTAAATTAAATTCAAAATGACTGTAAATTTACATACGCAATTTTTTTGAAGAATAATACAGCGATTGCAACAGAAATGAATACATAACTAGGAAGCACAAACTATTCAACTTGAGAAAGAGGAAGAGGGCACCTGGCAATTCTGAGCAAAATGCTGAATTTGGGCGATGAAAAACTTTGAGACCGAAAAAAACCTCACTGAATTTCCTATGTTTGTTGGATGGCAGCAATACCTTGGAGGGGAGAACGAGAGATCCTTACTTAGAGGGTATTTGGCTAAATTTATTTAAAACATCTTACAAGCTCTCACACCTTATAAAATGTTTTTGGAGCTTTTAAAACGTTAGATCTTATTTTAATAATAAGTTATTAAAGTATTTGAATCAAATAAGATATTTTAATTTATAAGATGATAGTAATAATAATTTTATAGTTAATATAGTTAAAAAAAAAGTGCAAGTGAAGATCTTAAAAATAAGAGGGTGTTTGGGTGAGCTTATAAGATCTTATAAGATGTTTAAAAGTTTATAAGATGTCAAAACATATTTGATAAAAATTTTTTGAAAAAGATCTTACTAGCATAAAAAATAAGATATTAGAAGCTTATAGTTCTTTTTAGAAAAATAAGGAACTCCCAACTTATTTTTAAGATCTTAACATGCACCTTTATTTTTAATTATTTTATTTACAATATTATCACTACTTACATCTTATAAGTTAAAAGATTTTATTTTATTCAAACACTTTAACAACTTATTTTTAAAATAAGATCTAATATCTTATAGAGCTTATAAGCTCACCCAAACACCCTCTTATTTTCTGATTCCGGGGTTTTCTTCGACAATCCTATTAAATCATTGTTCTCAATTGCCATGTAACTTGGTTTAATATTGAATTAATTAAATTTCAACCTTGTATGCTAACATAACATATTCTTTTTTGAAATTCAATGACTCTGTTTAGTTGTAAATTTCAAATCTACCCATTTAATTGCACAATTTTTGTATTAAATTTAAAGTCTCCCCATTTTAAAAATTTACTTATTTATCATATTATATGCGATTTAAAAAATATATTGAATAATAAATTTTTTCTCCATAGTTTTCTTAATTTTTCCTATATATTTTTTAAAATTTCAAACATTTTATTTTATTTTGTTTTAAAAATTTATACTTTTAGAGTCATTTTTTTAAATGATTTATAACTTATTTAGATTATGCAAATTATCTTCAAAATCTAATATCTTCAAGAGAAATCTCCATTTTATGAAATTAGGTAATGAATTTTATCTCTTAAATTATCTTTTTTTATCAAATAAAACAAGATAAATATTATCATGAGAAAATATTTCAAAACTTAAAATTATGACATACTAATTACATGTCAAATTATATGGTTTAAACAAAAAATAATAATTGAGGTAATTGAGTTGAAATGAGCAATTTTTTTAATTTTTCTCTTTTTTCCTTGATGGGACAAATCGCCACTTGTCACAATACAAAATCACGTAAGATAATAAGCAAAAACTAATTCTATATTTTAACTTAAAAGTGGACGCCTTAGCATAAAATATATTTGTTCACATAAATTAAAAATTTTTACGTAGATTATATACACTTGGAATTTTTATAACGAAAAGAACTTGAGATACAAGATTCATAAGCATGCCTTCTGAAAACTTACTTGCCCTTCGAAGGACATATTCATGAATAATAAACGAACATATTATTGCTCCTTAATTTTAATTATGTCCTTTATTTCGTATTTCATCTTTTATATATACATGATAAGTGTATTAAATATTTTTTCATAAAAAAACTTGATTGATGAATGCAATATACTCGACGTACATCCAATGAGACAAAACATATATCATAGTAGACCACCCAAAATGCCTTTACTCCAATCCATCCACTTTCTAGGCTATTGTTAATAACTTAAAAAATACACATGCATAAATAGACATAACACAAGAGCTCACAATATTTTGTACTGAAAAGTCTCCGAATTGGACTGGAATTGGACTTACACTCCGAATTAAATATTTTGTTCATATGTTTGAATATAGAGTTAGGAGTTGAGGTTGTCGAAATAAATTCATTTGATAAAAAGTTTAATATCAAATGATCACTCTGTATTCATATAATGAGATATTTACCCTAACAAGTTTATAACTTAATATTTACTCCTCATATATTTCTATTTTGCAAAAAGGACCCTTCCCCAATCCTTGTAACTCGGGACAAAGATAAGCAAAAAGGAAAACAAGAAATTTGATTTTGTTTTGTCTCGCTACGGGCAACTTGAGGAATATGTGAATACATTCTTGGCCAAATTCATGCTGTCGACCGGATGATCAAATGAGAATGCAAAAAGAATTTAAAAGAGACACTTGCGCTACATACAGCTGTCCTTGTGCTCTATACAGGCATCAGTTTCCCTACAAATCTGATGTAATTTTGGAGAAAAATTATGAAGAAAGAAAGATGATGTATATATAGGATAAATGGAATGCTATATTTACAACGTTCCAAATGTTTCTCTAATAATTACAATGGTGTCAACTATTCTAGTAATCTTTCAGCAACTCCCAGAATGATACACTACGGAATTAGAGGGTGCACTCTGAGATTGGAGTGTGCCAAACGAATACTAATTGGGGGGTGCACTCAGACATTTTTGCAATTTAAGGGTGCAAAATGCCAAATCACTACA
Organism: Handroanthus guayacan; assembly: GCA_014898755.1. Taxonomy (NCBI): domain Eukaryota; kingdom Viridiplantae; phylum Streptophyta; class Magnoliopsida; order Lamiales; family Bignoniaceae; genus Handroanthus; species Handroanthus guayacan. Next base: position 2,284,127 of record JACFYI010003776.1, read on the forward strand.
ATTCTGCCATGATTTCAAGAGAAGAAAACAAAAATGTCAGCAGAATTAAAACCGAGGTGTAACGGGCTTTAAGTAACAATTAGCAGAGACATAGCGCGCACGGTTTACCAAATTTACAAAACAGCACAAATGCAAAACACAAATAGAAAATGCCTTTCTAAATAAATTCAAAATGACTGCAAATTTACACCAGCAATTCTTTTGAAGAATAATACAGAGATTGCAACAGAAATGAATACATAAATAAAAAGCACAACATATTCAACTAGAGAGAGAGAGAGAGAGAGAGAGCGCATCGGACCAGGCGATTCCAAGCAAAATGCTGAATTTGGGTGATAAAAAACTTGATACAGGAAAAAAACTTCACCGAATTTTCTATAATTGTTGAATGGCAACAATACCTTGGAGAGGAGAAATGAGAGATACTTGGAAATTTGGGTGAGGTTGTGTTTGGACTGATTTTGTCCAATGCCTTCTTGCGTGCTGATACTTTCAAAAGCAAAATGAGCTTGATGACTTCGGCCCAAATCAATATAAGCATTTATGAGAAGCCCAGAGAATTTGGTATAAGGGATGTCATTGAGTATGCTCTAAATGGCGCCTTATAAGCTTCTCTAGCTGCATATATTTCTTAAGCTTCCATTTCTGTCAGCAAACTCACTCCATGTGATAGCATTCTCGTTCTAATAGAGGCCATGATCTTTAAACAGTAGGATCATCTATCCAGTGGTACACCAATCAACTTCATCTATTAGCCAGCCTGAGATTACCATACATGTGAACTAAAGCTGTCAGGGTTACTTGATCACATATCACACAACTGTTCTTTTTCAGCTTCTTGCGCAATGGTGAATGATCTTGGTATAATCATGAATATTAGCTTCAAATGTTTCTTTAATAAAAGCATGTGCTGCCACCTGAATCACACAGCAATAATGCAGAAAGTTTAACTTGATATCATTATTATGCGAGCGGGCTGCTATATGAACATCTTCAGATTCAATATTGGATGAGCCACTACATATTTGTTCATTGTTTATGATTTCATGGATTAATTAGTATGAAAAAATAAGCAGCTTCTGTTTGTACTAGGAAGGAGCAATTTGTTTCGATTTCAATTCCAGTTCAAGCTCAGAGCAGAGGTGAACTAGATTGCGTAGGATGTATTTCTCCGCTATCCCACATTGGAGAAGAAGCTAATAGGATGGTTGGTCCATGATATAAAAGTAAAAGGAAATGCATTGAGCTCCATACTTACCTGGACGGGGTCAATGGGCGATCAGGAAGGCTCATGGCCTAGGTTGGTGACCTCCATTGCACTTGGGAGGGGCGCCCGCCTAAGGTCGGCCCAAGTGGTCGAGCCTATGTCATAATTTGTGGTAGAGGGGGCCTGCGTTCGCGCGGCCCCTGCCAAGTCTAGTTTAAATTTATTTTTGGACTTTAAGCCCATTGTGGTCCAATTGATAGGATATGAATGCAAGTCAATATCCTAACATATCAACCCTATTAACTTGGAAATATATCTAATGTGAGATCTGTGGTGGAGCTTAATTTGTCCATTACAACTTGAATTATTTTTCTTTCTGGCAGATTTTGCGTCCCTTTCTTCAGACCCAGATCAATAAAATTCTCCTTTCTCGCTCAACTCCCTAAAATGAAGGGAACATATGAAGAACTGAATGTTAAAAATTTTTGTTTCAGCACCCTTTTCACTTCATCACTGGATTGCAAACTCGATTGTTACCTCATTCAATCATCTCTATTCTACAGGGGCAGCTGCTTTTTTGAGTTGAAGTCGGCCAGTCCATAAACTGCTCCCCAATTCTGACTTTTGGCAGGAACAAGGAATAGTTGCAGCAATCACACCAAGGTCTTCCTTCGGATAGGGGCAGGTATTTTTCTCTACCTTTACTATCTGCTCTTTCACCTTCTCTCAGATCCTAACAGCCTTACAGAATAAAATCCATACTCCATATTAATAAAGCATAAAAGATGAGAGAAAGCAAAGGGTGAAAACTCCAAAACCAGTAAAGGGTGCTTCTGTTGTGGTTATGAGTTACTTGGCTTGTGTTCCAATGATGACCACAGGAAGGAAGCGGGGAGCATGGCCCTAGTCTCCCACTAGGGAAGTGAAGTCCATGCTGAATGACTGAACAAACATCTTTGGTTTCGAGTCTTCTCCTACTGATAACAGAGTGACAGCACGATAGACTAGCCAAGCAAAGCGAGGGGGAAGTAGCAACAGCCTTTATCTAATCTAATACTTCCCCTTTAGCTCGCTGGCTTGAAAACATGACCTTAGACCTTAAGGGCTTAAGCTTTCCCCACAGCCTTGACTCCAATTGGTGGCTATTCCTTCGCTAAAGGAAGGTGAATTAGAAGACGAATAGGTTCAGTAAAGACTTGTAGCAGTCTCACCAGCTTTCGTATCTGCGTAAATGTAGTTGTATATGTCCCTCGCCCAATATCAATCTTTATATAAGTGGGATCACCCAAGCATTGTTAGGATTTACTAAGACTTTTGGTGTTCAAGTTCACAATGTTCCAGTTTGTAATAATAATCTACTATTGTCTGAAAAACCAACCTGGACAATCTTTTGCAAGACAAATGAAGCAGATCTTATCATGAGCAGAAGGATAATAAGTCTAGGCTGCAAAACTCGTAGACATAATCCCTAGTCAATGACGTTAGAATCCTCTTTGCTTAGACAGTAATCCTTCGGAAGAGCTGCATGATTTACAGGTAGTCTGAACACATGAATCCACGAAAACTGTAGGAGGAATAGATTAGATCAATTTAGTGTACTACAGACATGCATGATACCCTTACATATTTTAATCCATTTCAAAAATCTGTGACAAAGAATTGAACTTGGGATGGGAGATGGGAAAAAAGAAGTGGGGATAAAGGAAAACAAGAAAGACCAGAGACTTCATTCCATTAACAATTTAAAAGTTGTACTTGGATTACATATCTCCAAGATTTGAGGAAAATTTTATTTCTCAGAAGATTTGTTCTCATTCTTGTAGTTAAGGTTAAGATGAAATTACATTCTTGAGTGAGTGCAAGAGAAGGCTTGACGAAATAGAAAAGAGTACTAAAGTTATTTGATAAAATCCCACATTGGCACCTCAAAGGTAACCTATCAGGCAATTGAGTATAAAAGGAGAATTGGAAAACTAAGAGACTCATACCTTTCTCGGCCTTTTGGCTAAGATCAAGTGTAGTATCTGTTCTTATCAGTTTAATATCTGATACGTGGGCCATTGGCTCACATGATATTAAATTAATTTTTTTAGGGGGAGAGCCCATAACAGCAGCTTGCTGCTGGGGCTCTTGAGCGTTGCCTTGGCGTTGCACTACTGCCTTGGCCTGGCGCACCCCACCAAGTCTTAGTTTAAATCTTTTGTTTCTTTCCAGTTTCTGTGTTGGGTCGGACCACATATGAGATAAGAGGGCATTGCTTTTGCCAATAGAGTATCTATGAGTCAAAAAGCCCGAACTGATTTGCACCTCAGAAAGTGTTATCCGAAGCTGCAAGTCTATCAAAAAACCCTTAAACAAAGATGCTTCCTAAATTTCTGGGTTTTTGGCATTTTGCACACACAAATTGCCAGTACTTTGGCCCTTTGCCTTAAATTACAAAAATGATAGATTGCACTCTCCAATTAATATTCCTTTGGCACATTGCACCCCAGTCTTTTCTTAGCTAAATTTTTCCTATTTTTTTCTTGATTAACGAGGATAAAATGGTAAGTTGAGAACCTGTTTTTACTTTTGACATTAAAAACCTTCTCCAGCAATCTATGAAAATTGAATTAACATAATCAAATTTTCTAAATCCCGTAACGAAATTTGCTTAAAAAATAATTATAAAATTATAGGAAGCATTTTTTTTTAAACTACATCTACAACTACAGTTCTAAAATATATGGAAGATAAAGAATTATTAAACTTTAATAATTTGTCATAAGTTACATTAAATAAATAATTTCTTGGTTCTATCCCTTAATAGCTAGTAAGAAAACAATTTTTCATACTAAAAGTGTTAAGCAACCTCAATTGCAAAGACATAGTGAGTAGGGAACTCTAATTGCAAAGACATAGTGTTAAGCAACCTCATTTTTTCATACTAAAATTATTTTTCCTGCAATAAATTTAGCTAAAAAACTTATTGGAGTGGAATGTACCGAAGGAATACTAATTGGAGTGTGCACTCTGAGATTTTTGCAATTTAAAGGTAAAAGAAGAAAACAAAAATGTTAGCAGAATTAAAACAGAAGTGTAATGGGCTTTAAGCAACAATTAACAGAGATATAGCGCGCCCGGTTCTCCAAATTTACAAAAAAGCACAAATGTAGAACACAAATAGACCTTTCAGAACTAATTCAAAATTTACACCAGCAATTCTTTTGAAGAATAACACTGCGATTGCAACAGAAATGAATACATAAATAAAAAGCTTACTTGAGAAAGAGGGAGGGAGGGCTTCCGAGCCGGCAATTCTGAGCAAAATGCTGAATTTGGGTGATAAAAAACTTTTGACACCGAAAAAAATTTAACTGAATTTTCTCTGTTTGTCGAATGGCGGTAATGTCTTGGAGGGGAGAATGAGAGATACTTGGAAATTTGGGTGAAGTGGTGTTTGGACTGATTGCCTAACTTACAGCTGTTTTTGTCCGTCGCCTTTTGTATTTGAAATGAAACTTATTTTGAAATTCTGGGGTTTTCATCTCCGATGCTATTCAATCAATTTTCTCTATTGCCACGTAATTTGGTTTAATGTTGTATTAATTAAATTTCAACCTTACATGTTATGTTTATTCTAACATAACATATTCTTTTGGAAATTCAATAACTTTGTTTACTTTTAAATTACAAATCCACCCACTTGCACAATTTTCGTATCAAATTTAAATTCAATAACTTTGTTTACTATATATGATATGCTTTTTGTTTAGGCTCATGATAATTGATAAGTCCAATACTATTAAGGCCATGTTTACTTTGCTGGATTAGGCCAAATAGATAATTTTATCAAGCCCAA
>JACFYI010003776.1:2293281-2306544 GCA_014898755.1 Handroanthus guayacan
AATTATGTTAGATTATGGATCAATCCTATATAATCACTCAAACCAAACGAACCCACAATGTTTAAAAAGCTCCTCTAATATTTACAATGGCGTCAACTAGGGCAGTAATCTTAAGCTGCTCTAAGAAAGATAAACTACAGAATTGGCTGCGGCATCTTAAAGCCAAATCCATAATACATCCACTTTTTTGCAAACCTCTGTCTTCTCAAACTACATGCTTTTTCTCCAAATCACATACCCATTTCTCCGTAATTCAGTTGTGTAAATCCAGTGTCCCTGCTAGTCTGTCTTTGTACATTAGCAGCCAACAACAACGCCACATATTTTCCATTAAGTTCAAGAACAGCTCCTCCTATCCTCAAAAGCAACCCGAGTTTCATGACTTAGACCCGATGCCACATAAGCATTTACGAGAAGCCCACAAATTGTGGTATCAGGAACGATTCCGGTCAACTGGACTGCATCAAAGACCCTTAGAGCCTCTTTGGCTCTCACCCATCATTGAACATGCTCTGAACAGCGCCTTATAAACTTCAACAGCTGCATATATTTCTTGAGGTTCCTTTTGTCTCAGCAAATTCTCTCTTTGGGGTCCCAATGTCAAGCCTACATCCTAATTGAGTTTGTGCAGCCCATACCCAATTTGGGTCTGGGGAAATTCATAAACTTCTAAAATTATCCTTCCAAAAAGTAAACCATCAAAGATATTAAAAGAAGAGTAGTCATTGAACTTTTAAAATTTTCCATGCAATAAACAAATTGTAAACAACAAACTCCAGAAACTCGTGCTCTATAATAAGCACTATATTGTGCTACACAAAAGAATGTCAAAGCTTGATCTCAAGAAAACCATCAGCATCTTCCTCTACCCATTCTTATTTTCAGGAAAACACTTGTTAGTAGTCATTGCTATTCTCACAAACATGCCAATAATTCTTGTTTGTGCGCTACATATAGCTGTTCTTGTGCTATATAGGCATTTTGTCCAAGGAATCTGATGTAATTTTGGAGAAAAAGTGCCAAGCAAAAGAAGATAATACATATATACATATCGGAAAAATGGAATATCTTGAAGTCCTCTAATGTTCTTAAAAGCTTCTTTACTAACTAGAATGATAAAATCCCTGCTTACAAATATTCACTACCCTACTTTCTAAAACCACTTAACAGCAAATATGACAATTCGTTTCCAAGAATGATACCATTTCTTACCTCAGTAAGTAAATCTAATGCCTCTTTAAGTGTCTTTTCGTTTCCACAAGCAGTCAACGCCAACGCCAATGCCACACATTTGTCGTTATGTTCAACATCAGCTGTTCTGATACTTTCAAAAGCAAAATGAGCTTCATGACTTTGGCCCGAATCAACATAAGCATTATGAGAAGCCCAGAGAATTTGGTACAAGGGATGATAGCAAGATTGGACTGCGTATGTCAGTGAGTATGCTCTAAGCAGGGCCTTATAAACTTGTCTAGCTTCCGTTTCTGTCAGCAAACTCACTCCATGTGATAGCATTCTCATTCTAATAGAGGCCAGGATCTTTGAATCGAAGGATCATCTATCCAATGGTACACCAAGCAACTTCATCTATTAGCCAGCTTGAGATTACCAGCCTTTCCATACATGTGAACTAAAGCTGTCACGGTTACTTGATCACAGACGACACCTCTGTTCTTCATGGTTACCAGAGTATTTTCAGCTTCTTGCGTAGGGGTGAATTATCTTTGTATAATCAGGAATATTAGCTTGAAATGATTCTTTAATAAAAGCATGTCCAGCGACCTGAAAATCACACAACAAGAATGCGTGTTATCATTATTATGCGAGCAGGCTGCTATATAAACGTCTTCAGATTCAATATTGGATGAGCTGCTAGATATTTATTCATTGCCTATGATTTCATGGATCATCCACCTATGAAAAATAAGAAGCTTCTGTTTGTACTAAGCAATTTGTTTAGATTTTAGTTCCAGTTCAAGCTCAGAGCAGAGGTGAACTAGATTGCGTGGGATGTACCTGTCCACTATCCCACATTGGAAGAAGAAGCCAATGAGATGGTTCGTCCATGATATAAAAATAAAAGGAAATGCATTAAGCTCCATACTTACCTGGACGGGGTCAATGGGCAATCAGGAAGGCCCATGGCCTAGGTTGGTGATCTCCATTGCACTTGGGAGGGGCGCCCGCCTAAGGTCGGCCCAAGTGGTCGAGCCTACGTCATAATTTGTGATAGAGGGGGCCAGCGTTCGCGCGGCCCCTGCCAAGTTTAGTTTAAATATATTTTTGCACTCCGAGCCCGTTGTGGTCCAAATCCAATTGATAGGAGCAGAAGGCATCTTAAGTCAATGTATTTGTCCTCTCAACAAATGACAGATCTGTGGTGGAGCTTGATTTCTCTATTATAACTTCTCTCTAGGGCATGGCTAAATTGTCATTTGATCTCGACCTATCAACAAATGACAGATCTGTGGTGGAGCTTGATTTCTCTATTATAACTTCATTATTGTTCTCTAGAGCATGGTTAAATTTTTATTTGATCTCTTGAGCAGATTTTGCTTCCGCCCTTTCTTCAAACCCAGATCAATAAAATTCTTCTCTCTCGTTCAACTCTCTATAATGAATTGAATATATGAACTGAATGTCAAACTTTTTGGTTTCAGCACCTTTTTTGCTTTTTCACTGGATTGTGAGCTCATACACTATAACTCATTCAATCATCTCTATTCCACAGGGACAGCTGATTTTTTAAGTAGAGTCGATCAGTCCATAAACTCTGACTTTCGGCAGGAAAAAGGAACGGTTGCAGCAATCACACCAAGGCTTCCGTCATATGGGGGCAGGCATTTATCTGTAAAGGGCCTTACTATCTGCCCTTTCACCTTCTCTCAGCTCCTTACAGCCTTACAGAATGAAGTCCACATTTAATAAAGGATTAAAGATGAGAGGAAGCAAAGGTGAAAACTCCAAAAAGTAAAGGGTGCTGCTGTCATGGTTTTGAGTTCCTTAGCTTGTCTTCTACTGGTAACCACAGGAAGAAAGCAGGGAGCATGGTCCCTAGTCTTGTTTTGGCCAAGCCTGATTCCCTCTTCCACTAGGGAAGTGAAGTTCTGGCTAAATGACTGAATGAACGTATCTGGTTTTGAGTCTTCTCCTACTGAGAACAGAGCAACAGCACAATAGACTAACCACGAGAGTGAAGGGGAAGTAGCAACAGCCATTATCTAATCAACTACTTCCCCTTCAATATAGCTCGCTGGCTTGAAAACATGACTTGAGATCTTAAGAGCTTAAGCTCCCTCACAGCCTTGACTCCACCGTGTGGCTATGCCTTCACTCCAGGAAGGGGAATTAGAAGACAAATAGGTTCACTAAAGACATGTAGCAGTCTCACCAGCCTTCGTATCCACGTAAGCGTAGTTGTATGAGTCCCTCGCCCAATATCAGTCTTTATATAAGTGGGATCCCCCAAGCACTTTTAGGATTTACGAAAACTTTTGGTATTCAAGTTCACAATGTTCCAGTTTGTAATCATAATCTACTATTGTCTGAAAAACCAACCTTGACAATTTTGCAAGACAAATGAAGCAGAACTTAGCATCAGAAGAAGGATAATAAGTCCAGGCTGCAAAACTCGTACCCATAATCCCTAGTCAATGACGTTAGAATCCTCTTTGCTTAGACAGTAATCCTTCGGAAGAGCTGCATGATTTACAGGTAGTCTGAACACATGAATCCACGAAAACTGAAGGAGGAATAGATTAGATCAATTTAGTGTACTACAGACATGCATGATACCCTTACATATTTGAATCCATTTCAAAAACCTGTGACAGAGAATTGAACCTGGGATGGGAGATGGGAAAAAAGAAGTGGGGATAAAGGAAAACAAGAAAGACCAAAGACTTCATTCCATTAACAATTTAAAAGTTGTACTTGGATTACATATCTCCAAGATTTGAGGAAAATTTTATTTCTCAGAAGATTTGTTCTCATTCTTGTAATTAAGGTTAAGAATTAAGATGAAATTACATTCTTGAGTGAGTGCAAGAGAAGGCTTGACGAAATAGAAAGAGTACTAAAGTTATTTGATAAAATCCCACATCGGCACCTCAAAGGTAACCTATCAGGCAATTGAGTATAAAAGGAGAATTGGAAAACTGAGGAACTCATACCTTTCTCGGCCTTTTGGCTAAGATCAAGTGTAGTATCTGTTCTTATCAGTTTAATATCTGATACGTGGACCATTGGTCCACATGATATTAAATTAATTTTTTTAGGGGGAGGGCCCATCACAGCAGCTTGCTGCTGGGGCTCTCGAGCGTCGCCTTGGTGTTGCACTACTGCCTTGGCCTGGCGCACCCCACCAAGTCTTAGTTGAAATCTTTTGTTTCTTTCCAGTTTCTGTGTTGGGTAGGACCACGTATGAGATAAGAGGCATTGCTTATGCCAATAGAGTATGTATGAGTCAAAAAAGCCCAAACTGATTTGCACCTCTGAAAGTTATCCGAAGCTGCAAGTCTATCAAAAAGCCCTTAAAAGGAAAAAAAAGAACAATAAATAAGGATGCTTGCTAAATTTCTGTGTTTTTGGCATTTTGCAACCACAAATTGCAGTACTTTGTCACTTTGCACCCTTAAATTACAAAAGTGACAGATTGCACCCTCCAATTAATATTTCTTTGGCACATTGCACCCGGTCGTTTCTTAGCTAAATTTTTCCAATTTTTTTCTTGATTAACGAGGATAAAATGGTAAGTTGAGAACCCGTTTTTCCTTTTGACATTAAAAACCTTCTCCAACAATCTATGAAAACTGAACTAACTTAATCAAATTTTCTAAATCACGCAACAAAATTTGCTTAAAAAACAATTACAAAATTATAGGAAGCGTTTTTTCTTTTTAAACTACATCTACAACTACATATCTAAAATACACGGAAGATGAAGAATTATTAAACTTTAATAATTTATCATAAGTTAAATTAAATAAATAATTTCTTGGTTCTATCTCTTAATAGCTTGTAAGAAAACAATTTTTCATACTAAAAGTGTTAAGCAAACCTCAATTGCAAAGACATAGTGAGTAGGGAACTCTACATTAATACGATATAAGCAAGTTGCATTAGACAAATGAAAAGGAAGGGAGACAGGTCAAAAATAGAAAAAGGCTCCGAATGACCATTTTACTCTTCGTGGGGTATGCAAAATTATTTTTTCCTGCAATAAATTTAGCTAAAAAACTGATGGGGGTGGAATGTACCGAAGGAATACTAATTGGGGTGTGCACTCTTAAATTTTTGTAATTTAAAGGTGAGAGAAGAAAACAAAAATGTTAGCAGAATTAAAACAGAAGTGTAATGAGCTTTAAGCAATAATTAAAAGAGATATAGCGCGCATGGTTCACCTAATTTACAAAAAAGCACAAATGTAGAACACAAATAGAAAAGCCTTTCAGAATAATTGAAAATTACTGTTAATTTACACCAGCAGTTCTTTTGAAGAATAACACTGCGATTGCAACAGAAATGAATACATAAATAAGAAGCTTACTTGAGAAAGAGGGAGGGAGGGCTTCCGAGCCGGCAATTCTGAGCAAAATACTGAATTTGGGTGATAAAAAACTTTTGACACCGAAAAAAATTTCACTGGATTTTCTATGTTTGTGGAATGGTGGCAATGTCTTGGAGGGGAGAATGAGAGATACTTGGAAATTTGGGTGAAGTGGTGTTTGGCCAAATTGCCTAACTTACAGTTGTTTTTGTCCGTCGTTTTTTTGTATTTGAGATGAAACTTACTTTGAAATTCTGGGGTTTTCTTCTGCAATCCTATTCAATCAATTTTCTCTATTGCCATGTTATTTGGTTTAATATTGTATTAATTAAATTTCAAACCTTGCTTGTTTTGTTTGTTCTAACATAACGTATTCTTTCTGAAATTCACTAACTTTGTTTACTTCAAATTTCAAATCTACCAATTTATGTGCACAATTTTGTATTAAATTTAAAGACTCCACATTATAAAAATTTATCATATTATAAGTGTATATGTGATTTAAAAAATATATTGAATAATAAATCTTTGCTCCATAATTTTCTTAATTTTTTATTTATTTTTTAAAATTTCAAACATTTTATTTTATTTAAAAATTTATAGCCCCTGTACTCTAGATGATTAGAATTGATAGATAAAATAATAGGAACCAATACATTGTTTACTATGTATGATATGCTTTTTATTTGGACTCATGATAATTGATAAGCCCAGCATTATTAGACAACGATCCATGATAATTTATCCATCCAAGGGGAATGTGCTTCATTTATCGAGGCTAGTCCTCACTTTGTATTTACAATTACCAAATCACCCTCCACCTCCTTTTCATCTTTATTCTAAAATTGTGAAATTTTCCTTTTTTACAACCCAATATATAGATTCTTTGTTGTTGTTGTTGTTCTTAATTTTTATTTTTAATTCCTATTAAGAGTATTCTGGTAAATTATCTCAAATCAACTATAACTAATCCATCAGTGTAATTATGATATTATTTTTATCATTCATATCATCATTCAGAATAAACACATTATTATTAGTACTGAAAAAACCAAATCCTACACTTAATCTCTTCATTTATCTATCATTTATATATTGGGAGAATTGCAAAAAGACCCCCTGTGTTATCCATAATTAGCACTAAGACCCATGTGTTATTTTTAATAGCTTAATCCCCCTCCCAATTTTTGAAAATTAGCTAAGCACACCCAATTTTTGGATGTGTAACTAACGCGCCGGAAAATTAAAGTGGGGCTTCGTTTTTGCATCTGAAATGACGTTTTTACCCTTATATGAATGTCTAAGGTAGGTAAGTCTTCTTCTTCCCATTTTCTTCTCAACTTCCTTCTTCTTTGCTGAAATTTAATAAATTATTATTTATTTCAAGTGTTATTATTTTCCTAAAAAACTTTTTTGTCGAAATTGATATTATTATTTGCCTAAAAAATGTTTTAGGCAAAATAAATTTATTCAAATTTATTCGATATATAATAAAATTTAAAGAAGGGGAATTATCATAAATGAATAGTTTAAAATATTTCAAACGTATATTCACATTTTTGTCATAAGTTATGACAAAATTTAAGTAAAAATGTCATATAATATTAATAAAATTAGTTTTTACTATATTATGTTTTGCTAAAATGTTCAAATTATTATTTGCATATAATACTTTTTTATTTGTTTGATTCCCGAGCAAAAAATAAAATAAAATTAGTTAAATTTTAAAATTTAAATATTTTTACTTATTCTATAGTTCATATACTATTTTATACTAATTATTTTTTATCAACCATTATTATGTATTTATATTATAAAAAAAAATTTATCTTTTTTTAAACTCTTAAAGCCCAATTTCACCAACAATGTTTTTAGAAATGTATATATATATATATATAAAAGCTATTTCAGGTATTATAGTGTCAGTTCAGGTGGGTCTGAATTATCGTATCACCCAAAATCAAATTTCAGATTGTCCATGTAACTTGAAACCCAACCCAATCCAACCCAACCTCTTTTTTTGGATTACTATTCGTGTTGATTTGGATGGACTCAAACCCAAAATGGGTCGACCCAACCCATTTTTTTTTGCCGAATTCATGTCGAATTATTGTGTCGTGTCAGAAATTGCCACCCCTACCATGTGATCATTTTTCCGTATAAGATATTGGAATTTGAGAAATAAATAGTTTTTCATTGGTTGACATGTGAGTTCAAAATTTATCAAGTTATTAAGTTTGAAATAATTTTAAAATGATCACTTTCAACTAAAATAATTTTATTCACAATTATCTAAAATAAATTTCTTATAAAGTATACAATTGATGTAATCAATCTTTTTTCACAAGATTATAAATTAGGCAAATAACACAAAATTTTACACTTGTATATATATATATATATCATATGCATTTATATGCATAATATATTTTGTTCAATAAGAATTCGCACAAAAAAAATTTCTGTATAGATAAATGTTAAAATATTCAAGGTTGAAGATTAAATCCATAAATTAAAATTAAGGATCATATTAAATTATTTACACATATGCTTATCTTAGAAATTTGCAATAAATTGACATATTTTTATATCAATCCAACAATGGAAATTTATTTATAGTTTTAAATAAATATTTAATTTATATTTCTTTTCCATAGAAATGACAAGATATATATATATATATATATCTTGAAGCACTAAATCATCAATATTTTAGTAAAAAAAATTAAAAATAAATGAGTCTAATCTTATTGCATAAAAAACCCAAGATGAAATGGCAAAGGAATCTAGCTTTGGGTTTCTATTGTGTACAAGGGCATTTTTGTCAAGTAACACAAATTCTGAGGAAAATATCAGATGGGGCACGTGAGCTAATTTTCAAAAATTGGGAGGGGGATTAAGCTATTAAAAATAATACAGGGGTCTAAGCGCTAATTATGGATAATACAGGGGATCTTTTTGCAATGCTCCTTTTATATATGCCATCAACCAAAGTAAATAAGTGCTTAGAGTCATATTTTTTTTGTAATGATCTATAACTTATTTAGATTATGCAAATTACATTCAGAATCTAATATCTTCAAGTGAATTCTCCATTTTACGAAATAAAGTAATAAATTTTATTTCTTAAATTATCTTTTTTATCAACTAAAACAAAATAAATATTGTTATGGGAAAATATTTCAAAACTTAAAATTATGACATATTAATTAATTACATGTCAACTTAAATGGTTTAAACAAAAAGAACAGTTGAGATAATTATATTGTTGAAAAGAGCAATTGTTTTAATTTTTCTCTTTTTTCTTTGACGGACAAATAGCCACTTATCACAATACAAAGTCACGTAAGATAATAAGTAAAAAGTTAACTAATGCTATCTTTTAACTTAAAAGTGGATCCCTCAGTATGAAATATATTCGTTCACATAAATTTAATATTTTTACGTAAATTATATACACTTGGAATTTTTTCGTTAAACGAAATATATAATGAAAACAAATTGAGAAACAGAATCCATAAGCGTGCCTTTTGAAAACTTGCATTCCCTTCGAAGGACATATTCATGAATAATGAGTGAACATATTATTACTCTTTAATTTTAATGCAATCCTCTATTTCATATCTCATTTGTTATTCTATTTAATGTAATACATGATAAATGTATTAAATATTTTCTAATAAAAACACTTGATTGATGAATGCAATATATACACTTGATATACATCCAAAGAGATAAAGCATGCATCATAGTAACAACCCAAAACGCCTTTATTCCAATCCATCCACTTTCCAGGACACTTTAGAAGATGAACATGAATAAATAGACACAACTAAAGAGCTCACAATATTTTGTATTGAAAAGTTTTTGAATCAGACTAGAATTGGTGGGCACAAACTTTCGGAACTGAGTCCATATGTTTGAAATATAGTGTTATGAGTTGAGATTGTCGAAATAATTTCATTTGATAAAAAGTTTAAGGGGGTTTTTTTGCAAAAAAACCCTTCTATGTAAATGAACGAGAACAATTACCTCCCTATGCTATTTTAATTGTCAAATAAACACCTTGCGAAAAATAACCAATCACGCGCGTATCATACGATTTTTCTTTCATTTTGACCGTGTTAAAAGTTAAATTTGCCCTTAGCTTCTCAGTAAAAAAGAGGGTTATTCTCCAGATTACATTTTCTTCTTCAAAGTGTAAAATTCTCCCATTCCATGTTCTTCCTCAAAATGTAAAATTCTCCATTTCCATTTTCTTCCTCTAAGTGTAAACTTCTCTCATTCTTTTCCATTTCAACTCCAATGAGTTATTTGGCGAACATTTCTAGTGCGAGATCAAGGAAGAACAAGCTGCCACCATTGAATTTGCAATACTCCAATACCCATTGTGGGTGTCAACCCTATAATTAGTACGAACTTAGAAAACAAAAGAAAAAGAAAATACCTTGTTGTTCACTGCCTAGTGCGCCTAAAAGAGCTTGAGTGCTTGGGCTGCTCCCTAAGCCAGTCAATCTTCTTCGATCACCAAAAACTCTTCTTCACTTCAACGACTTTTAGTGTTTTTCAAATCAATTTCATGGGAAAGAATTTGGGAGAATATTATGTTACAAACTAACTCCAAGCAATAAATTAACTGCTAACAACTAACTCCTAAAACTGGTGCTCTATAATAAGCACTCTATTGTGCTCTACCCATTCTTGATTTCAAGAAAAACGCTTGCTGATGATCCTTTGCTAATCTCACAAACATGCCAATAATTCTGTTTTACATATAGCAGTTCCCCCACAAATCTGATACAATTTTGGAGAAAAAAATGTAAAGAAAATAAAGATAATGCACATATACATATAGGAAAAAGTAAAACTTTAAGATGAGTTCCTCTACTAACTAGAATGATAAACTGCAGAATGACAAAGTCCCTCAATACGAAAATCCACTTCTTCCACAACCCCTACATTCTGAAACCACCTCACAAGTAAATCTGCAGCTTCTTTTCTGAGAATGATACCATTTCTCACCACAGTAAGTAAATCTAATGCCTCTTTAACTGTCTTTTCGTTTTCATAAGCAATCAATGCCAAAGCCAATGCCACAAATTTGTTGTTAGGTTCAGCGCCAGCTTTTCTGATACTTTCGGAAGCAAAATGAGCTTCAAGACTTTAGCCCAAATCAACCAAGCATTTATGAGAAGCCCAGAGAATTTAGTATAAGGGATGATACCAAAGTTTGATTGCATATATCATTGAGTATGCTCTAAGCAGCACCTTATAAACTTCTCTAGCTGCATAAATTTCTCGAGCTCCCAGCAAACTCACTCCAAGTCCAGGATAGCATTCTAGTTCTAATAGAGGCCATGATCTTTTAACCGTAAGATCATCTATCCAATGGTACAACAAGCAAATTCATCTAGTCAAATGAAATTTCAGCCGGCTTGAGATTACCAGCCTTTCCATACATGTGAACTAAAGCTGTCAGGGTTACTTGATCACATACGACACCTCTATTCTTCATGGCTACCAGAGTATTTTTCAGCTTCTTGCGCAATGGTGAATGATCTTGGTATAAATGAATATTAGCTTCAAATGATTCTTTAATAAAAGCATGTGCTGCCACCTGAAAATCATACAACAATAATCCAGAAAGTTTAACTTGATATCATTATTATGCGAGCAGCCTGCTATATAAACGTCTTAGGATTCAATATTGGATGAGCTGCTACGTATTTGTTCAATGCTTACGATTTCATGGATCATCTGAGTATTAAAAATAAGCAGCTTCTGTTTGTACTAGGAAAGAGCAATTTGTTTCCATTTCAGTTCCAGTTCAAGCTCAGAGCAGAGGTGAACTAGATTGCGTAGGATGTATTTCTCCGCTATCCCACATTGGAGAAGAAGCTAATAAGGTGGTTGGTCCATGATATAAAAGTAAAAGGAAATGCATTGAGCTCCATACTTACCTGGACGGGGTCAATGGGCGATCAGGAAGGCCCATGGCCTAGGTTGGTGACCTCCATTGCACTTGGGAGGGGCGCCCGCCTAAGGTCGGCCCAAGTGGTCGAGCCTACGTCATAATTTGTGGTAGAGGGGGCCTGCGTTCGCGCGGCCCCTGCCAAGTGTAGTTTAAATTTATTTTTGGACTTTAAGCCCATTGTGGCCCAATTGATAGGATATGAATGCAAGTCAATATCATAGCATATCTACCCTATTAACTTGCAAATATGTCTAATGTCAGATCTGTGGTGGAGCTTAATTTGTCCATTACAACTTGAATTATTTGTCTTTCTGGCAGATTTTGCGTCCCTTTCTTCAAACCCAGATCAATAAAATTCTTCTTTCTCGCTTGACTCTCTATAATGAATTGAACATATGAAGAACTGGATCTTAAAAATTTTTGTTTCAGAACTTTTTCACTTCATCATTGGATTGCAAACTCGACTGTTACCTCATTCAATCATTTCTATTCTACAGGGGCAACTGCTTTTTTGAGTAGAAGTCGGCCAGTCCATAAACCGCTCCCCAGTTCTGACTTTTGGCAGGAACAAGAACAGTTGCAGCAATCACACCAAGGTCTTCCTTTCGGATAGGGACAGGTACTTTTCTCTACCTTTAATATCTGCTCTTCTCTCGCATCCTAACAGCCATAGAGAATGAAATCCATACTCCATATTAATAAAGCATCAAAGATGAGAGAAAGCAAAGGGTGAAAACTCCAAAACTAGCAAAGGGTGCTTCTGTTGTAGTTTTGAGTCACTTGGCTTGCGTTCCAATGGTGACCACAGGAAGGAAGCGGGGAGCATGGTCCTAGTCTCCCACTAGGGAAGTGAAGTTCATGCTAAATGGCTGAACGAACATCTCTGGTTTTGAGTCTTCTCCTACTGGTAACAGAGGGACAGCACGATAAACTAACCAAGCAGAGTGAGGGGGGAAGTAGCAACAGCCTTTATCTAATCGACTACTTCCCCTTTACTATAGCTCGCCGGCTTGAAAACATGACCTTAGACCTTAAGAGCTTAAGCTTCCCACAGCCTTGACCCCACTTGGTGGCTATTCCTTCACTCAAAAAGGGGAATTAGAAGACGAATAGGTTCAGTAAAGACTTATAACAGTCTCATCAGCTTTCGTATCTGCATAAGTGTAGTTGTATATGTCCCTCGGCCAATATCAGTCTTTATATAAGTGGGATCACCCAAGCATTTTTTAGGATTTACTAAGACTTTTGGTAGTCAAGTTCACAATGTTCCAGTTTGTAATCATAATCAACTGTTGTCTAAAAAACCAACCATGACAATCTTTTGCAGGACAAAGGAAACAGATCTTATCATGAGCAGAAGGACAATAAGTCTAGGCTGCAAAACTCTTAGACATAATCCCGAGTCAATGGTGTTAGAATCCTCTTTGCTTAGACAGTAATCCTTCGGAAGAGCTACATGATTTACAGGTAGTCTGATACACATGAATCCACGAAAACTGTAGGAGGAATATTAGATTAGATCAATTAGTGTACTACAGACATGCATGATACCCTTACAAATTTGAATCGACTTCAAAAACCTGTGACAAAGAATTGAGCTTGGAATGGGAGATGGGAAAAAAGAAGTAGGGATAAACGAAAACAAGAAAGACTAAAGACTTCATCCCATATCTCCAAGATTTGAGGAAAATTTATTCCTTAAAAGATTTGTTGTCATTCTCGTAATTAAGGTTAAGGCTTA